>WOXC01006273.1:0-245000 GCA_011680675.1 Gymnobelideus leadbeateri | reverse complement strand
GTTCCAATTTTATTAATCATCAGAGAATCCACACTGGAGAAAAACCTCATTAATAAAATTAATGTGGAAAATCTTTTACAAAGAGGGACACTCTTACCATGCATCAGAGAATGCACACTGGAGAGAAAATTTATGAATATAATTGGTGTGGAAGGGCTTTTACATGGAGAGGCACGCTTACGCTACATCAGAGAATTTTCACTGGAGAGAAACCTTAGGAATGTAATAAATGTAGAAAGGCTTTTCCAAGGAGAGGCACTCAACCTACATCAGAGAATACACACTGGGGAGAAACCTTATGAATGCAACCAGTGTGGAAAGGCTTTCAGAGGAAGCTCTTCTCTAATTAAACATCAGAGAATCCACACAAACACCAAAAAAAAAAAAAAAATGGCATTACTGTAATCAGCATTTTAAAGCATTATACAAAAGGCCCTGTATCACCAATGCAATATTCACAGCACTGATCACAATTATGAATACACCTATGTAATTCTGAATTGCAAGATATAACAAACTCTCCACATAGAACACAAAAGCAAAATATTTATTCAGAGACTCAAATCCCAACACCAGGAAACCAAATCCATCATACCAACATAGAAATTAATATACCATAGCATAGTAGGGAGCTATACCACCCTTTAGCTTTTCCACTAACCAATATAGGCCTAGCTGTCACAGCAGGTGGCAAAAAACCAACTTTTACTCATGAGCCTGTCTATCTGCTTGCCTGAGATGTGCTGTCCTCCTAACCATACAGTCTAGCTCTGACTCCCACCTTCCTGTGGGCTTTGCTTTAACCTCTAGCAAGTTCCTCCCACCACAGTTTCCAAGTGATTCCATTCTGTGGCCCATTAAGGCAATGGGACTATCTTCAAAGGATATTTCTTCAAAGGAAGGAAGACCTGCAAATTCCCTTAGGCTTACTAAGGGGTGGGGATGACACTCAAATTTCCATTACCACTATATTCAGCCTTAATATCTTTCTTGTCCTTTGCTTAGCAAAAATACATTTGCAATGAATTTCATTATACATTAATGGGAGTTTAGGGGTAACTGGTGTCAAAAGAATTTTACAGTAGTGTGACAGTAATATCACAAAATGAGCCCATGAAACAATATCTTATGCTTGAGCTTGAGCAGAAGCATCCCACAATCCCACCCCTCAAACGAATGGGGGCTCAAAACTTTGGGCTATGGGAAAACGTCTTTTCTTTCATAGCTACTTCTGGCTGAAATTGGATGTATACCTTTCCTTGAACTGATAGGTCCCATTTGAGAGGTCAGTTCTTTAGCTGGCATCTGGACCTTGGTCCACACCAGTTCCAGGGGTGACATATCACAGTTGTTAACAGGGGGTGACATCCAGATTAAGCAATCAGGCATCTGCAGGTGGAGGGTACCAAACATGCAAGAAACAAATGTCACAAACAAATTGAACAGACACAAAGCCAAAAAGAAACCTATAGGATCAGCTGTGCTTCTGGAGTTCATGAACTCACTATCATAGCCTCATTCACAGTAGAATATATGAGTTCAGTGTACAATTTGGTAATCATCTTCTCCTGATTAAACAACAGTGAAAGTATTGTCTTTCCCATGTGCTATAATTTCCACAGCCTTTGGAACATAGTCTGGTTTCATGTAACCATACTTTAGCTCCCAATTTCATTCTATCAGTAAAACCAGAATCTCCAGTACCTCTGATAGTTATTTTGGAAGGAGGTCAGTTTTCACCAGGGGTATTGTTTACAAGGAATAACCCTGATTTAGGTAACATCCATCCAAAATTATTTTTAGGAATTCTCACACATATTCCAGTAGTGATTTTCCTTATTTCTTTTCTATCCAACCAAAAGTCCTTAACAATGTAAGTCATATTCTGCTGCACCATTGGATACGGTGCATACTGGATACTGTGCTGGGACACCTTGCCTCGCAGTCTAGTACTCAGTATTTGGGATCTTCTGTATCTGCTGTTTTCTAATTTTCAGATTTGGGGCCATCATTCTGATTAGAGGTGTACTTCCTCCCAAGGGTCTATTATTCCAATTATGTAAAGCAGTGAACAAATTATCCTTCCAATGTTGATAGGAATTATTAGATCTTAAATTTATTAACTGTTCTTTCAATAATCCATTCTTTCATTTAACCTAGATGCTTGAAAATATGGAATATGATATAGCTGTTCTATGTTGCTTAATATACAGTATCTCTTCATTTCATGACCTTTGAAGTGTGATCATTGTCCCTTTGAATCTGCATTGGAGTTCCATAATATGGACTTATGATATCTACACTTTTCCATGTGTTTTTCTGGATTGCATTGTTATAAGAATAAGCCTCTAGTACACCTGAACAGGTGCCAGCACAAGTTTATATAAATTTGCATCCTTTATCTTGGGATAGTGGATCAACATAATCTATCTGCCAAATTTGGGCTGGGACTTTTCCCCTTGCTAGCTCTACAGTTACTAGCCAAGGAACATTTCATTTTCTTTCCAATTGACACATATAACATTTCTCTGCTACTTTTTTTTAACAATGAGTGAGAGATACTAATTCCTTAATCTTGTGCCCAACCATCTGTGGCCTGGACCCCTGGACGACCAGCCATTTGATGGACCCATTTCACTAGTACTGGGTCATCACTGGTGTCAGAGTATGGACATTGTGTTGAGTAATAATCTTTGAAAATTAATCAGCATGTTTATTGTACACACATTCGGATGATGATGGCCATGTGAGAGTCTGTGAAAAGCTGACAAATTAGTAACCAAAGACATGTCCCATGTATCTTCCCATAATTCTTTGCCCCATATTTGTTTCCCATGAATTTCATAATTTTGATTTTTCCACATGGGCATCCATGTAGCTAAACCATTAGCTGCTGCCCATGACTCAGTGAATATGTAACATTGTCCTCCTTGTTCTATTCTGTTGGCTTGATGTCCTGCCATAAGTTCAGCATATTGACTGCTTCCACCTCTCCCAGTACTTGCCAAAGTCCGCCTACTACACCCTTTATAGGGTACTGCTTTCCAGTGTCTTTTATGGCCAAAATGTTTTGCTGTCCCATAAGTAACCATGCATGTTTCTTTACTTCAGTTAATCCATCATATTCTCCATCCCATCTTATCAAGGACTGTTGCCTTGGTTCAGGGGATGTATCATGTCCCTCAGTATCGATGCTTCCTGTAGAGTAGAAACTCCACTTTTGCCTGTTTTAGATCTATTTTGAATATACTCTTTACATTTAATTATTTAATTGTTCTGGCTTTTTGTGCATGTTCAATTCTGTGAGAAGCCGGGGTATTCGTTGCCCAGATCATAATCAGAATTCCAGGCCTGATTATCACTTCATGGCCCAGAGTCCATTGATCAATCTCTACCAAAGCCCAGTGTGCAGCTATCAACTGCTTTCCAAAAGGCTCATATTGAACTCCAGGCAAAGGAAGTTTCCTGGACCAAAATCCTAAGGGTACATTATGGCTTTGTTTCTGTCATAAGCTCCAGTTTGTATATTCATCCTATAAAGTCACTTGTAATTCCACTGAGCCATTTTGCATAGGCCATACATCTAGGGCCAGTTATATAGCAGCCTTGGCTTCTTCAAAAGCTTTACTCTGCTCAAGTCCCCAATCTAATTCATATTTCTTCCTAGTCACTTTATATAAGGATTTCAAACTGTCCCAGATGTGAAATGTGATGTCTCCAATATCCAAATAATCCTATGAGCTTTTGGGCCTCTTATTGGCTAGATAGTAAAATCCCGAATCTTTAGTTGGGCTTGTGGAATCATCTCTGGCAGCCCCTTTTCCCTTGTGTACCCCAACATTTTACACTTTGAGCTGGCCCTAGACTCTTTGCAGGGTTAAATTCCCACCCTTTGCTTTTCATACACTCAACTAAAAGCCTGAAACTGTTCTCCACGCCTTTGACATTGTTTCCCTGTATTATAACATCATCTCTATAGAGGGGGAGCTGTACACCAGGTGGCTTTTACTCATCCCCATTTAGGCTGCATTAACCCAGCTGGACCCTCACTGCGGCAAGGCAACCTCTGAGACCTCCCAAGCTGCCTCCCTGTGGCACTCTCCACAGCAGCTTCTTATCATTCATCCTCGACCCTCCTTTATACCTTGTTCTCTGCCCACCCCCAACTTCTCAGTTAATTACTCGGTCCCTTATTTCTTTGAAAAAACTGAACAGTTATCAAGAGCCAACCTATTCTCCTTATCTCACATTAATCAGATGCCTTTTCCTTTTTGGTGCCAGTATCTGATGGAAAGGTCATCCTTCTGCTTGCTGGAGCCAATCTCTATGTGTGCAAATTGTCCCACTCCGTCCCTCCCCTTCCTTGGTGGATTCTTTTTCTAGTAGTGCCATTTTTTCACACTGTCTCCTGCTTCTCCTGGCTGTGAACTTCACCCAGGAGAAATGAGGCAGCTTAGACCATCCTCAGAAGGAGCTGTACGAGGAGGTCATGCTGGAGAATGCCCAGAACCTGTTCTCCCTGGGTAAGGACCCTTCCCCTGCTCACTCTGAGTCTGCAGCCAAAGGGAATGTCTCCATTCCCTGGTATACAGGCTTTGGAGCATCTATCAGTTATCAGAGAAGAGTATTGGGCTCCTGTGTCCAAGAGACAGACTCCTCAGGGCTCCCTGGTTTTCCTCTAGAAAGGCTTTGCATTGTGTGATAGGAAGCTGAGGCTTTCCTTTGTTGCTCCTGAAGCAGTCTCTTAGCAGTTCTAGGCAGCCTCAGGTCAAAGGTCCAGTCAGTGTGGCAGAATCTCAGACTTGGAACCACTCTCAGGGGTTATTGGGTCTAAGCTCTTCTGGACATGGATTTTGCTGCCCAATCTCTGAGAACTGCTGAGGCAGCTTTTCCTTGCATCCCCTTCCTCTTTGGGATGGGCCTGATGTTTGGAATATTCTGCTATTTAACAAGCATACTTTGGTAGCTGGTAACTTTGACTTGTGGCTGGTGTGGCAGGTTTGTCCTTAATCCTCCTTCATGTTGCCCCACACTTCCCACAGAGAGGGTGGGAAAGGGAAGGGAATGAGCAATTGTATTCACCTGCTATTTGCCATGTGCTTGGCCAAGGGCTTCCTTTATAATATTATGTCAATATATTTTCACAATAACCTTTGAAGTTTGGTGATACGGTTATCCCTATTTTGCAGCTGAGGAACTGAGGCAGGCAGAGGTTAAGTGACTTGTCCAGGGACACACAGCTCCCAACTCTCTGAGGCCTTCTGGACTCCAGGTCCACAGCTCTCTCCACTGCATCACCAGCTGCCTCTGATTTCTGCACAATGGAAACCATGCCATGGGTCCATCCTTCCCTGAAGAAGGTGCACAGGATCAAATTCTCTGACTCCAAAGTGGTTCCATGATTTTCTCCCCCACCACTCCCTGGAATTCACCAAAATGAATGCTATGGAAACTATCTCTCAGGCTTCCTAGGAACTACCTTTTTGGGTACCAGGATAAACAGACTGAGAAATAGCATTTGGACCCACAAGGGAGACTCCCCTTCAAGGAGGGAAACACCCCCTGAATGAATAATGCTCAGAGTTTATATGGGCATCAGGGAGTGAGGAGCCAGGCAGGGGGCAGGGCAAAGGATGAGGCATCAGGGTCCCTGGTGCTGGGGCTTGAGGCTGATCTGACACAGTTACCCTGTTACCCAGTTGTGGGTCTAGGAGTTTCTGCCAGAATGGAGCATGACAGGCTGGGGGCAGAGGGTTTGGCTGTTCCTCAGAACAGGTTGTACAGCACATCCTGCTTTGGGTTATTGGCATCACAAGCACTAAGGGGTCAGTACAGACTCCTATGTGTGACCCGAATGGAGAGATCTCCAAATGGAGCAGCTGTGTGTCCACACCCCTTTCCCTATAAGTCTCTCTCGTTCCTCATCCCTGATTCCCTACCCCCAGGGCTTCCACTTCCCAGAGAAGATGTGATCTCTTATTTTGAACAAAGGGAAATACCCTGGATCCTGGGGGAAGAAGACCTGAGGAGCCTCTGTCCAGGTGAGTGAGGTGAAAGCAGGTATATGTGATTGAGAGGCTGCTATGTGCTGTGGTGAAGTAAGTGGTAGATTTGGGGGCAGGAAGGCCTGCCTTCGGATTCTTTTTCCTTTTTTTGTTAGCAGTGGCTTCCTGGGACAGTCACTGAGCCAAGGAGCCTCAGTTTCCCTTCCAGCTCCCTTCCAGGGATAAATTTATCATCTTATAAGAATTTCCTATTTGGAATTTGGGGTATGAAATCTCCTGAAATTACCAAAATGGTCTCCACTATGGGTTTTTCTTAGAACTTCTTTAAACCAAAAAATATTTATTAAGATCTTCTTGCAGGCCAGACCCTTTGAGAAGCACTGGGGTCCTAAAGGCATGGATGTGTCTTCCTCAGCCTTCTTGGACTTCACAGTCTGGCCAATAGTCCAACACCTTTATAGAAAGCCAGTATAGACAGGGTAAAATTGGAGCTGGGCAAGAGAGGGAAGGCCCTAAAATGGGGAAGACTGGGAAAGGCTTGTTATAGGAAGGGGACTCTAGCTGGGGCTTCAGGGAAGCCAGGAGGAGCATTCTAGGCAAGAGAGATAGTGAGGAAATCCCAGGGAATCAGGAGGGGAATTGTCCTGTTCACAGAACAGGAAGGAGGCCCACACCACTGGGTTCTAGCATATATGGGGGGAGATGGGGTGAACAAAAACTGGAAGAGCAGGAGAGGCAGAGATGATGAAGTGTTTAACAGCACAAGGGAGGATTTTACATGGGATCCTTTTGCTGGGGAGTCAGGAGGCTGTTGAGTGGGTGGTGACAGGCTCAGGTGAGAGCTTTAGGAAGATGAACTTGACAACTGGGTTGAGGATACTCTGGACTGGGGGGACATGAGGCAGCCAGAAGAGCCAGCAGGCTCTGAGACACCTCAGGTGTGAGGGGATGGGGACCTGAATGCAGACAGTGGCTGGGGGCGTGGTATGACAGAGATGTCACCCAGGTGGAATCCCAGGACTTTGCTCCAGAGCAATATGAGGGCTGGAGTGTGAATGTGTGAGAGTCAATGAGGAGGGCCTGACCCTTCTTCTGTGAGCCTGGACTGTTGAGGATGCCCGGGATAACATTAGGAATGTGGGCAGATGGGAGCACTGGGGGAAAGAGAATGGGTTTCATTCTGCATGTGGGAAGAGGAGGACCAGGAGAGAGGATGCCACCAAGGCTTGGAGAGGAGAGTATCAAGAAAAAGGGGTGATGGGCAGGGCCAAAGCCTGCTGAGAAGTCAAGAAGAATGAGGGTCAAGAAATGGCCATAGAATTTACAAAAGGCTGACCTCTTTGTGTGATACTGAGGCCCAAAAGGACAAGAAGGCATCTGCCTAATCTGAAGTAAGGAGAATAAGAGAGGCCTTGATAAATGTCTAGTTTTTTGAAGGAAATAAGAGGTGAAGCTCCTAAGGACTAAGGTAGGGATGGCAGGGGCAGGGGAGAGAAAAAGCCAGAAGGGAGTATTAGGGATGAATGAAAGATTTGGAAAAGCTGCTGTGGTGAGTGGGATGGGGAGTTATCAGGGAGATGTCAAAGCAGTGCCTTCCCCCAGTGGGGGTCCAGCTGAAACTGTGCAGCCTAAATCTCTAGTGGACCCAGGCAGCCTGGTTTCTTGGTTTTCTCCCTCTCATCCAGCAGCACAGGAGTAGGAGTGAAGGCTTCTGCCTTACCTGGAAATGCTCCAAGGCCAAGCTTTGTATGAATTATCACCCAAGCCCCTTTCCTGATTTCTGTGGCTCAGTCTCTCTTCCATTCTTGTAGAATCATTGATGAGGTTCTTATAGGTGACAACCCCCTTCATTTAGGAAGCTGGGAATTAGAGCCTTGAAAGCCTCCCATCATTGGAGACACCCTTCATGAGTCTAGAAAATAATCTCTGCGATCTTCAGTGTTGTGTCTGGTCATGTTCCACCAGGGTCAGAAGCTAACAAAGGTGGCCATTTAGAGGTGAGAGGTTGCAAGAAAGAGAGAACCATGAACTGCTTAAGGTGTCATTGATGGATATTTTTTTTCAAATCCTTTGGAGCACTGTCTAGAACCTCCTAGGGGTCTGTGAACCTGTACATGGGAAAGAGCTTCAAGAGGACTTATAGGATAGTAGGCTGTCTGTTTCCTTACAAATGGTTGTGAGACCCAAGTTCTTGCATGAGACAAACGTTTTCAGATATGGGAAATGCCATGCATTTTCGAAGTTGTGTTTATTATGTGGATTTTTTTGTAGAAACAGATTTCATTTTTTTAATATAATATTTTATTTTTCCCCGTTAAATATTAAGACAACTTTTGTAATTTGATTAAATTTAAAATTCTAAAGTCCTTCAGTCCTTCTTCTCTTCCTTCCATGAGATGGTGAGCAATATTACATGGGTCATAGATGTGCAGTCTTTATGAAAAGGATTTTATTTTTATTGTGGTAAGCAGAAACATTTAGGGGCAACATTTTTTTAAAAAGGAAAATCAGTAATTACTATCAAAAGAAATTAATTGGTCAAGGTGCACCTAGATGGTGGAGTTGATAGAGTACTGTTCCTAAAATCAGGAGGATATGAGTTCAAATCCATCTAGAGACATTTGGCACTTACTAGTTGTGTGACCTTAGACAAGTCTTGACCCTGACTGCCTCGATAAAAAATTCTCTTTTTCGAAAAAATTTAAATAATCCAGAATTTTTATGTTTTAGGGAAATTACAAAAAAGAGCCCTAGTATTATTCATTTAACTTCAAATATTGCAACAGAAAGAAAAAGATTGCAGGCTTTTACTAGGATCATTACATTATATTTACATATGTGAGAGATATTGAAATAATTTAAATGTTTAGTATGAGTGCACCAAATAGCATAATATCTGTGAAGAAAGGATTGAAAGAGCAAACGATGAAAGTGAGAAGGAAAGATTGATTGGAAGCAACCTTTCTAGTACTGTGGACAGAGCATGCTAAGTCTCAGTTCGGAGTTCTTGGTGTCAGATCTGGGATTTAGGGTCTATCAGCCATTCTGAGCTTATGGCTTGAATTGTGAATGGAACAAGAATACTCTTCCTCTGTCACAGGTTTGTTATGAGGATCACATGTCACTGTGGGGGAAGCTCTTTGAAAATTAAATCATCCTTGGGATGTGAGCTATTGGCCTATTGAAATAATGGTTCTATCCAGTTGAAAATTTTTGAAATTTGAAGATTTTTCTGTTTGTCTATGGAAAAAGAATATAAAGGAGTTTATGTTGTTCTAGTCAAGTTAAGGGTATATAATTATATATGTGTCTGGGTGTATATGTTTAATTGCTTGTTTCTTTCAGAAGGAGGGATCAGACTTGAGGTGAAGGAGTCTTCTGCTGAGCTCAGCCTTTCTGTGGAAGAAACTCGGGAGCAAAGACTCATGGGTGGAGGCCCCTATGACTACACTTGGAGAGAAATCGCTGCTCAGGGCATGAACACGAGAGAGAAAATTTATGAATGTAATCAGTGCGGAAAGTCTTTTAAAAAGATGTCCAATCTCACTGTACATCAAAGAATCCACACTGGAGAGAAACCTTATGAATGTAATCAGTGTGGAAAGGCTTTTACAAAGATGTGCAGTCTTACTGTACATCAGAGAATCCACACTGGAGAGAAACCTTATGAATGCAGTCATTGCGGAAAGGCTTTTACACAGAGGACTCTACTAAATAAATATCAGAGAATCCACATTGGAGAGAAACTTTATGAATGTAATCAGTGTGGGAAATCTTTTATAAAAGCAGTGAATCTTACTGTCCATCAGAGAATCCATACTGGAGAGAAACCTTATCAATGTAATCAATGTGGAAAGCTTTTACAAAGATGTCCAATCTTACTGTACATCAGAGAATCCATACTACAGAGAAACCTTATGAATGTAATCAGTGTGGAAAGACTTTTAGAGAGAGCTTCAGTCTTGTTGAACATGGGAGAATCCACACTGGAGAGAAACTTTATGAATGTAATCAATGTGGAAAATCTTTTACAAAGGGGACCACTCTAACCAAGCATCAGAGAATACACACTGGAAAGAAACCTTATGAATGTAATAAATGTAGAAAGACTTTTATACAGAGAGGCAGTCTTACCACACATCAGAGAATACACACTGGGGAGAAACCTTATGAATGCAACTAGTGTGGAAAGGCTTTCAGGTGAAGCTCTTCTCTAGTTAAACATCAGCGAATTCACACTGAAAAAAAAAACGTTATTGAAGTAATCATTGTGTTAAAGATTTTATGCAGAAGATCCTGTAACACCAATGTAGTAGTCACAGCACTGATGATGATTATGAATATGCCAATTTAATTCTGAGTCACAAGGCATAACAGACTCTCCACATAGAAGACAGAAGCAAAACATTTATTCAGACACCAGAAAGCCAAATCCTAACACCAGCAAACCTAATCCATCACAGCAACATAGAATTTAATACACCATAACATAGTGGGGAGGCACACCATCTTTTTGCCTTCCCAGAAACCAACACTCACAAGCTTTGCTATCTTCCTGGGTGCCTCCTATCCTCACTGCAGCTCTGATACAGTATTTACAGTACCCACCATGACTATAAATATTCCCACATGGTACTTGATCACAAAATATAGCAGACTCTCCATATATGACAGAAATGAAACATTTATTTCCAAATCCCAAAACCAGTAAGCTGATTCCATCATAGTATCAAAGAATTTAATAAGCCATGATAGCATAGAGAGCCACACCATCCTTTAGCCTTCCCTCAAACCAACATATGCCTAGCTGTCACAGCAGGTGACAAAAATCCAACTTTTACTCATGAGCCAAACTGTCTCCTTACCTGAGATACATGCTCTCCTCCCAACTGTCTAGTCTAGCTCTGACTCCCAGCTTCCTTGGCCTGTGCTCCACCCTTCAAGTTCCTGCCACCAGAGGTTCCATGTGATTAAATTCAGCTTATTAAGATACGGGAGTTTCTTCAAAGGAAGTAACATCTGCAGGTTTCCTTAGGCTTATTAAGTGGGAGGGAAGATCTTCAAATTTCCGTTACTGTCATATTTGGCCCCAAGATCTTTCATGTCCTTTACATAGTAAAAATACATTAACAAAGCATTTCATCATAGATTAATGAGACTTTATAGGTAACTGGTGTCAAAAGAACTTTACAACAGTGTAACAAGAATAACATAAAATAAGCCCACAAGACAGTATCTTACAGTTGGGGGCTGAGCAGGAGCACCCTACCATTGCCACCTCTCATGATTTGGGCTCAAAATCTCTGACTATGAGGCGAAGATCTCTTATTTCATAGCTACTTCCTGCTGAAATTGGATGTAGAGCTTTCCCTGCCCTAATAGGTTCCATTCGAGAAGCCAGTTCTTCAGCTGGCATCTAAACCTTTGTTGATGGAAGGGTGTGACATCCAGCTTAAGTGATGAGTCATCTGAAGGTGGAGGGTACTGAACATGCAGGAAACAAATCCCACAAACAAATTTAGTAGACATAAAGCCAAAAAGAAACAGGATTAGCTGTGCTTCTGGAGTTCATGAATTCCCTATCACAGCCTCATTCACAGTAGAGTATACAAGTTCAGGGTACAATTAGGTAATCCTCTTTTCAATAAACAATAGTTACAGTATTATCTTTCCCATGTGCTCTAATTTCTGTAGCCTTTGTAATGTGGTCTGGCTTCTGCTTTATCCATACTTTAGCTTCCAATTTCATTCTATCCGAACCCAATTCTTCAGTTAGTCTAATGGTTATTTTGGAAGGAGGGTCAGTTTTCACCACAGAAATTGTTTACAAAGAATAAAAATCACTTGAACTATTCTATCATTTTTGCAAAACTATGGGTTCTTCACCTAAATTTTAGCATGTCAAAATAATTTGATAATTAGAATCTATTACTTTAGCCAATACATATATTCCTTGAGATGCTAAATCTGATTTAGGCAATATCCATCCAAAATAATTTTTAGGGATTCTCACACACATTCCAGTAGAGATTTTCCTTATTTCTTTTGTATCCAACCAAAAGTCCTCTTAACAATGTAAATCATATTCTGCTGCATCAGGTGTTCCTGGATACAGTGCTGGCACAGCTTGCCTCACAGGTCAATACTTAATATTTGGGATCTTAAGTGTTTGCTGTTTTCTAATTTGCAGATCTGGCACCATCATTCTTGCTAGAGGTGTACTTCCTCCCAAGGGTCTATTATTCAAATTATATCAAGTAGTGAACAAATTATCCTTCCAATGTTGATGTGAATTATTAGAACTTAACTTTCTTGACTATTCTTTCAATAACATTCATTCTTTCATTTAACCTAGATGCTTGTGGATAATATGGAATATAATATATCCATTTTGTGTTGCTTGATATACAATATCTCTTTGTTACCTTTGAAATGTGACCATTGTCACTTTGAATCTGTAATGTGGTTTGATAATAGAGATTTGTGATATCTAGAGTTTTACAGGTTTTTTTGGTTGCATTTTTTAAAGAATAAGCATCTAATACACCTGAATAGGTGTCAGCACAAGTTTATATACATTTGTATCCTTTATCTTGGCTGTAGTGGATCAATATAACCTATCTGACAAATTTGGGGTACAACTTTCCCCCATTGCTATCAATATAGTTACTACCCAAGGTACATTTTGTCCCTTTTTCAGTTGACATATATGACATTCCTCTGCTTCCTTTTTTAACAGTGAGAGATACTAGTTCCTTAACCTTGTGCCCACCTACATATGGTCTGGACCCCTAAATGACTGTCCATTTGATGGCTCCATTTTGCTAGTACTGGATCATCAGTTGGTGTCAGAGTGGGGACATTATGTTGAATAGTAATCTTTGCTAGTCTGTCAGCATGGGCATTGTACTCATGTTCTGGCATGATGAAGGCCACTTGAGCGTCTACATGAAAAATTGACAAATTAGTAACATGTCCCATATATCTTCCCATAATTCTTTTCCCCAGACTTGTTTGCCATGAATTTCATAATTTTGATTTTTCCACGTGGGCATCAATGTAGTTAATCCATTAGCTACCACCCATGAATTAGTAAATATTGTCCTTGTTCTGTTTTGAGCTTGTGGCTTATTGTTTAAGCTGACTATGGACCCAGCCTGGTAGCCCCCTTCACAGGGACATCCTGGAATTTCTCTTCAGATTTTCTGTGGTTGTCCCAGGAGGATTCCTGTTCTCCCCCTGCTTTCATTTATTTTCATTTATTTAAGTAAAAAGCAAGTTACCCAAGGGAACCTCAAGGAAAGACAAGATTTAGGAATTCTCGGGACTCTCAAGAAGTGCCACAGAACAGTAAATTCCTCAGTTGTTCCAAAGCAAAATAATAGGATAAAGGAAGTGAGAGGTGAAACATGGATTACAGAGACCCCAAATCAGATGTTTTAAAGAAGAAATCCCAGTGTTGAAAAATGAATCAGCAATTCAATGCACAAGATGGAGGATTGTTCCCAAGCATCAGAATGTCTGATAAAGTGAATCCTATGCTTATGATTGAAATGGAAGACCATCAGATTCCAAGCTCATTAGCCAAACGTGCTGTGAACGTATTAGATTGAAAACACAGAGGACCCCTCCCAAGTATCAGGATATTCTCAGACCTGGCCAACCTCTCCTGCATATGGCCCAATACTCGGCCCCTTAACTCATTCTCTTGAATTTTGTTCACCCAAGTTTCTTGTCTTATAAAGAAACTGGCTAAATTTTTCTGATGAATTAACTGAAACAAATCCAAGATCATGAAATATTGCTCTTTTTGAAGTAATTAGGGAACCTTCCTTTCTCCATCATTGTTCAGTTGTTTCATTCATGTTCAACACTCAGTAAACCCAATAGGGCTTTTCTTGGCAAAGATACTGGAGTAGTTTGTCATTTCCTTCTTCTGTTCAATTTACTGATGAGGAAACTGAGACACATAAGGTTAAGTGACTGGCCCATGGTCACTTGGGTAATATTTGAACTCAAAGATGAGTTTTCCTGATTCTGAGCTCAGTGCTTGATGTACTGGACCCCCTAGCTTGCCCTTCTCCACTTCACTCTTTTTACAAAGTAATTAATTATGTAATTAAGGGATATATGCTATAGATAAAGGAAAGCAACCCTAAAACAAAGGCATGAGCTGTTTTGGCTAGGACAACCTCATGCCCAGAGTGGTCTCAAGGCCTCAGTGTAACAACAGATGAGGCTCCTTCACTTGCTGGGAACTGTCTCATCCCACTCAGTGCAGTCCAGATTCTGATGAATATCTTTTCAGAATCCTCTTCATGTTTTCTTCTAGATAAGACTTTATTTCAGCCACTGAGGAAACAAACTAGATCTTCTCTTTAAATTTTTACTCTTTTTAGTGATTCTATTAAATATTTTGTTTTTCCCTAGAATGCATTGTTACCTGTCATCTTCTCACACTTTCTTTAGAATGTATCCCTTACACCGGTTTTGATAAGGAAGAAATTACACATCACCTATTCTCTCTTTTTCCTCCACCAATGCTTCACAAATAGAACACACCCTGTCTCCCTGATTCCACAGGGAGATACATTCCATAATGACATTTCTCAGCTTTATTCCAACTGATGGTTGATTTCCTGTGTCCAAGAGACAGACTCCTCAGGGTTCCCTGGTTTTCCTATAGAAAGTCTTTGCATTGTGTGGTGGGAAGCTGAGGCTTTCCTTTCTTGCTCCTGAGGCAGTCTCTTAGCAGTTCTAGGCAGCCTCAGGTCAAAGGTCCAGTCAGTGTAGAAGAATCTCAGACTTGGAACTAATCTCAGGGGTTATTGGGTCTAAGCTCTGCTGGACATGGATTTTGCTGCTCAATCTCTGAGAACTGCTGAAGCAGCTTTTCCTTGCATCCCCTTCCTCTCTGGGATGGGCCTGATATTTGGAATATTCTGCTGTTCAACAAGCACACATTGGTAGCTCATAGCTCTGACTTGTGGCTGGTGTAGCAGATTGTACAAAATCTTTCTTCATGTTGCCCCAAAATTCCAGCACAGAGGGTGGGAAAGGAAGGGAATGGAACAATAATGTACATTCACCTGCTATTTGCTGTGTGCTGGGCCAAGGGCGTTTAAAATTTTTTTATAATATTATCTCACTTCATCCCCATAATAACCTTAAAGTTTAGGTGATATTATTATGCCCATTTTACACTTGAGAAACTGAGGCAGACAGGTTAAGTGACTTGTCCAGGGGCACACAGCTCCCAACTCTCTGAGGATGTGTTTCAACCCAGGCCTTCCAGACTCCAGGACCAGGGCTCTCTCCCCTGCACCACCAGCTGCCTCTGATTTCTGGACAATGGAAACCATGCCATGGGTCCATCCTTTCATGAAGAAGGTGCACAGGATCAAATTCTCTGACTGCAAACTTATTCCATGATTTTCTCCCCCACCTTTCCCCATTAACTCGACAAAATTAATGCTATGGAAATGTTCCTTCAGGATTCCTGGGAACCACCCTGATGTCCTTGCTTGCATGCCCCTGTGGGTGCCAGGATACAGAGACTGAGAAATAGAATTTGGACTAACTAGGTTGAGTTTGCCAGCAGGAGACTCCAAGTAGGCAAACACCCCCTGAATGAACAGTGCACAGGGTTTATATGGGGGTCAGGGAGTGAGGAGCCAGGCAGGGGGCAGGGCAAAAAATAATGCATCAGGGTCCCTGGTGCTGGGACTTGAGGCTGATCTGACAGTTACCCTGTTACCCAGTTGTGGGTCTAGCAGTTTCTGCCAGAATGGAGCATGACAGGCTGGGGGCAGAGGGTTTGGCTGTTCCTCAGAACAGGTTCTAAAACACATCCTGCTTTGGGTTATTGGCATCACGAGCACTAAGGGGTCAGTATAGACTCCTACATGTGACCAGAATGGAGTGATCTTCCAAATGGAGTGGTTCTGTATACACACCCCTTTCCCTTCAAGTCTTCCTCAATGCTCATCCCTAATTGATCCCCCATGCCTTCCAGTTCCCAGAGAATATTCGATCTCTTATTTTGAACAAAGGGAAGCACCCTGGATCCTGGAGGAAGAAGACCTGAGGAGCCTCTGTCCAGGTGAGTGAGGTGAAAGCAGGCATATGAGAGCTGGGATTATGAGGGGCTGCTATGTGTTGTGGTGAAGGACGTGCTAGATTTGGGGGCAGGAAGGCCTGCCTTGGAATTCTTTTTCAGAGTTTTTAGTAGCAGTGGCTTCCTGGTCAGTCACTGAAAAATAGAGCCTCAGTTTCCCCATCGGAAAAATGTGGGATTTTAACTTCATGGCCTTTCAGCTCCCTTCTAGGGATAAATCTATCATATTAGAAGTCATTGCTTGGAATTTTAGGGCAAGGTTTCCCCTAAAGATTCAAAAGGGGCGAGGCTTTCCAATATGAGTTCTTTCTTAGACCTTCAAGTCAACACACATTTATTAATTCCTGCTTCATGCCAGGTCCTTTGCTAAGCATTGGAGTCATAAAGAGATGTGAGGGATGCCCCCAGCTCTGCTGGATTTTGCACTGGTGGAGCAGACAACATTTAAACAACCAAGTAGAAATACAATATGGACAGGATAAATGGGAGATGGTTAAGAGAGGGAAGGCCCTAAAGTGGGGAAGACTGGGAAAGGCTTGTTATGAGAGTGGGGCTCTAGCTGGGGCTTCAGGGAAGCCAAGAGGAGCATTCTAGGCAAGAGGGAGAGTAAGAAAATCCCAGGGAGTCAGGAGGAGGAGTGTTCTATACCCAGAACAGAAAGAAGGCCCACACCATTGGGTTATAGCATATATTGGGGGTTATGGGGTCAACAATTCTGGAAGAGTTGGAGAGGCAGAGGTGATGAAGTGTTTAACAGCACAGGGGAGGATTTTATATTGGATCCTTTTGCTGGGGAGTCTGGAGGCTGTTGAGTGGGTGGCGACATAGTCAGGTGAGAGCTTTAAGAAGATGAACTTGACAACTGGGTTGAGAATGGACTAAACTGGGGGGAGATGAGGCAGCCAGAAGAGCCAGCAGGCTCTAAGATACCTCAGGTGTGAGGTGATGGGGACCTGAACTAAGAAGGTGGCAGTGTTGGGAGAGAAGGGGGTGTATGGGAGAGATGTCACAGAGGTGGAATCATGGTTGCAGCAGACTGAACATGGTGGTCAGAAAGGTGAATGTGTGAGAGTTGAGGAGGAGAGCATGGCCCTTCATTTCTGAGCCTCATCTATTGAGGTTGCCTCAGATAGTGTTAGAACTGTAAGCCCATGGGAGGGTTGTGGGAAAGAAATTGTTTTCATTTTGCATAAAGTAAGAGGAGAACCAGGAGAGACTAGTATCACTAAAGCTTGGAGAGAGAAGTGTCAAGATCAAAGGGTGACTGGCAGTGTCAACACCTGCAGAGAATCAAGAGGAATGAGGGTCAAGAAATGGCCATAGAATTGAGCAAATTCGAGAGTATGGGTCATTTAAAGAAAGAAGTTTCAGTTGAGCAATAAAGTCGGGAGCCAGATTGTAGAGAGTTTTTGAGAAGGAAAGGAAAGGAAAGGATTTGGTTAAACCAATTATACATGGCCATCTATATTTAGTTCTGAAAAAGAAGAAAGATATTGTACAAGATCTCAGGGGAGGGGGTGTGGATCAATGAGGGGTTTTGTTTGTGACCAGAGGAAAGGAATCTTTAGTGTGGGGGAGAGGGAAAATTAGTGAAAATATGGAGATACTAGAGGAAGAATATTCCAAGGCAGATGAGGGATGGAATGGGATTATTTGCACAGAAACAGGGATTTGTTTTAGGAAACAAAAGCATGACCTTTTCATGTGGTACTAGGTCCAGAAAGGAAAAGAAGGCATCAGATTAATGTGAGAGAAGGAGAATGAGACGTGTCTTGATAAATGTCCAGTTTTTTTGAATGCAATAACAGGCCAAGTTCTTAAGCAAGAAGGTGGGGAGGGGGTGGGGTGGGGGAGGCCGAGAACAAGCCATAAGGGAGGGTTGGGGATGAATGAAAAGATTTGGAAAAGCCACTGTGGTGAGTGGTATGGTGAGTTGTTTAGGGAGATGTCAAAGGATTGCCTTGCCACAATGATGGACCAGCTGAAATTATGCAGCCTAAATTTGTAGTGGACCTAGGCAGCTTGGTTTCATGGCTGTCTCCCTTTCACAACTAAATCACAATATCATCAGTCACCACCAAGCACTCTCACAAAGGCTATCCACCCCCAGGTCATAACTAGGTTACAATATTATCAGTCAGCAATAAGTACTCAAGGAGAGGTCTTTTCATCTTGACTGGAGGCAGATTCTCAGCTTCCATGGTTCCCGTTCCCACAGTTTCTGTTCCTGGGAAGACAAAGGTTAATAAAGCCACAATAACATTTATGCAAATTGCCCATTTTCTCTTACCCAGCTCCTACCAATCCTCCATCCAGCAGTGAGATATCTCCGAATTGCTCTTGTGGTGGGTGAATTGGCTGGCTGGGGCTTGCTTTCACTCTGCTGTGGTCTGGTCCTACTCTATACTGGGGCAGCCCCTATGTGCTGCATGCTCACCCTGCCCAGTCCTATGTGGGCACTCTCCTGGACTGGGAATCTGCCATGTTCTGTCTCCCAGTGGATTCTTTCACTCTAAAATCCATCCATATTCACTTTCTAGAGGTTAGTGACAGAATTCCCTGAGGAGCTCATATAAGTTCCTACATAAGTTCCATCATCTTGGCTCCACTGGGACATAATAATGTTGAACTGTTTACATACCTACATGGGAGGATGATATTTGTAACTCATAAGAACTTTCTCATTATCAGGGCAGATAGAAGGACTACATAGAGGCAGAGGGCATAGGTGTGAGTAGAATATGAAAGGATGATATCTAAAGAATAAAACTAAGGGGTAAGAGAGGAATATACTGAGAGAGAGAGAAAGGGAGAGATAGAAAGGGTCAAGTCATCTCACATAAAAGAAGCAGAAAAAGTTTTTACAGTGAAGGGACAGGGAGGAGATAAGGGGGAGTGAGTCAACTTTATTCTACTCAGAATTAGCTCAAAGAGGGAAGAATACACATATACAGAGACATATATATATATGTATAAATATATATATACACACATACATATATGTATATAGACACATATATGTATATACACAGGCACACACACATATTCAGTTGTGTATAGACATTTATCTTGCCCTATGGGAAGTAGAAGAGGACTGGAATAAGAGAAAGTGGGTGATTGATGGAAGGGCAGATTAGGGGATGGGTAGTCAGAAGCCAAACACTTTTGAGGAGGGATAGCATGAAAGGAGAGAGAGAACAGAATAAATAGGGATGGAATAGGATGGATTGAAATACAGTTAACAATAGCAACTTGGAAAATAATTTTGAAGCAATTTTTTTCTGATAAGGGTCTCATTTCTTAAACAAATAGAGAACTGAGTCAAATTTATAAAAATAAGAGCCAGTTACCAGTAGATAAATGATCAAAAGATACGATCAGTTTTCAGATAAAGTAATTAAAGCTATTTATAGCTATATGAAAAATACTCTAATTCACTATTGATTGGAGAAATGGAAATTAAAACCATTCAGAGGCACTACCTCATACATATTATATTGACTAATAGGAGAGAAAAGGTAAATGACAAAGTTGGAGGGCATCTGGGAAAAATGAGACATTAAGGCAGTGTTAGTGGAGTTGTGAACCAATCCAAGTATTTAAAATTTTATTTTAAAATATCTATTTCTTTTTACTTTTCAACTTTCACTTCTACAAGTTTTTTTTGAGGGGTGAAGGCAAGGCACTTGGGATTAAATGATTTTCCCAAGGTCACACAGCTACTAAGTGTTAAGTATCTGAGGTTGGATTTGAACTCAGATTCTCCTGACTCAAGGTCTGATGCTCTATTCACTGTGCCACCTATCTGTCCCTCCATAAGATTTTAAGTTACAGGTTTTCACCTCATCTTTCACCTCCCCCAACCCCAAGATAGTGTGTAAATCAATATAAGCTAAAATTTATATTAAACCTATTTTCACATCAGTCATGTTAGAACCAATAGGAGAAACCATGAGAAAGAAGAAAGAAAAAAAGAGAGAAAACAAATAATGTGCTTTGATCAGCATTCAGACTCCACATTCTTCTTCTAGAAGTGGACAGTATTTTCCCTCATGAGTCTTGTGGAGTTGTCTTCGATCCTTGCATTGCTAAGAGAGAGAAGTCTATCAAAGTTGGTCATCACATAACGTGACTGGTACTATGTACAGTGTTCCCCTCATTCTGCTCACTTCACTCAGCATCAGTTCATAGAAGTCCAGGTTTTTACCGAAGTCCCCTTGTTCTTCATCTCTTAGAGTACAATAACATTCCATTGCATTCATATACCATGCCTTGTTCATCCATTCCCCAACTGCTGGGCATCCTCTCAACTTCCAATTCCTTGCCACCTAAAAAAGAGCTGCTATTAATAGTTTTGAAAATGTGGGATACAGGCCTAGAAGTGGCTTTGCTAGGTCAAAGGGCATGCACTGCTTTATAGCCCGTTGTGCATAGTTCCAAGTTGCTCTCTACGATGGTTTGATCCAAACATTTAAAAAAATATCTTTTTTAATTGATGAGCAGGATGCATTCAGAGAAACCTGGAAAGACTTACATGAGCTGATTCAAATTGAAATGTATTGTCTACAAAGAAAAAGCAATATTGTAAGATGATCTACTGGGAATGACTTATTATGACCAATACAATGATCCATGACATCTTTGAAAGATTTATGATGAAAAATGCTATCTATCCCCAAACAAAGAACTGATGGTGTCTGAGTACAGACTGAAACATAATTCTTTTCCCTTTCTTAACATTTCTTGAGCTTTGTTGTTTTTGTTGTAGTCTGTTTTCTTTCACAACATGATTAATATGGAAATGTTCTACATAACTACACGTATATATTGAATTGCTTGCCCTGTAAATGATGGGGGGTTAAGTTAGGGATGGAGGAAGGGAAAGAATTGGAATTCCAAATTTTGAAAATGAATCTAAAAATTGTTTTTACATGTTAGGAGGGAAAAATAAAATACTTAAAATTTAGCTCTGTGATCCAATTAAACTGGAAATCATAAGCTTTTAATATTTGAGATCATTTTCCAATTGAAGTTTTTGCCTTAGTCAGGAGGCGATCTTACCATCTCCTCTTCCTGCATAATTGTTCCTTAGGGAACCTTTTAAATCATTCCCCAGTTGATTTCTAGTTTCATTTATTCTCATAAAACAGTCATGAGTAATGTGAACTTTCCTTCCACTGCAGAAACACTTCTGAAATGCTCCAGGTTGTTTCCATATAATCTCCAACATCACCTGTGCCAGGACCTCTCTAATGACCTGTACAGTGACTCCTGAAAGAATGGTTTGGGCTGAAACAGGCTGCATAACCATCTGGTCCCTTTTCTTAGCTTCCTTTCCTTCACAGACATAGAGAGCAATTCCCTTCATCTGCTCTAGAGTCATTTTATGCCAACCTTGGCACCTCTTGTGGAAATGCTTTGGTATCTTGTATTGTTAATGTATTTTTGCCTAGTGGGAAGATATTTCCAATTCATTAATAGGCCCATGTGACCTGCTTAAGTTACATGGAAGCCTAAGTCACAGGATTATCTGGTGGGAGAAGCTTGCTGAATGGCTGGATCAGGAGGAAGAGGTGGAGCTGGAGCAGAGCTGGAGGAATTTGGTGAGAGTAGTTAGAGCTGAGGCAGAGAGAGAAAGCAGGCAGCAAGCTGTGAGTGTCCTTCATGGAAAGGCCCTAGCCCGGGGAAGGCTTGGGGATTGAGGTACCCTCTGTAGTGTTATTGTATATAAATTTTTTTGTTGCTATGGTGGATTTGGCTTTAGGGTGTTAGGATTTTATTTTCTGGCATTTGAATAAATGTTTTGGTTCTGCCTTCCATTTGGAGAGTCTGTTATCTTTTGCAATTCAGAAGTGCACTGGCATATTGACACTATATTTGGTGATGCTTATGGGAGCACACAGTATAGTGCCTCTATTTGTTCCAGGATCCATGGCCATTTAGATTGTAAGACCAAGGATTCTGGATGGGTGGAATGTAACAGCAAACAAAGTAGGGTTTTTTTTTTTTTTATTGTTTATCTGGATTGAATTTTAGCCAATCAAGTGCCTTTGATTGACTCTTGCCTTTGATAAAATCTAGAGTCTTTGATTGGAAACAGTATATATTGTATTGCTTGAAGGGATATGTAACAGCAAGCATAGTGGTATTTTGCTCCTTGTTTCAGTTATACAAGTGCTTTTGAGTCCTACCTGTTATTATATCAAGTCTTTGTTGGAAATAGTGTACATTGTGTTGCCCTTAATAAGCCTAAGGGTGTTTGGAGACCTTCCTTGCCCTTAATAGGCCTAAGTAATTACATGGAGGAACTTGCCAAAAGAGTGGAACAGGAAGGGTGTAACCAGAAGAAGCAGAGTAGATGAAAGCTCAAGCATGATCAGGGACCAAGCAGAACTGAGAGAGAATGCTTGTGATTTTGGCATTTGTAGCACTCTGTTGGTCTGTCAGACAAAAGCCTTGTCTGTTGTTTTGGGATAGGAATCCTGAAAGGATTTTACTGCTGATACAGAATCCCTGGAAGAGGACTTTACTACTGTTTACAGAAGTCCTGAAAGAGGCTTTTACTGCTGTTTACAAAAGTCCTGGGGCTTTACTGCTGATTTGTGTCCAACAGAAAGAATGTTTGTGATGTCCGCACTACCTCTGTTGACCTGTGTTAATTTCTCAGTCAGAAGCCCTCTCTGTTGGTCTTTATGAATGAACTGAGCTGAAGAGTGGAGATCTGCCCATTGGAAGGAGGTTTAGCTTCAGCCCCTTTTAAGAGCTGTTAAAGTGAATTGAGATGATGGTGCTGGTAATGTATATAAATATTGTAGCCCTGTTAAGATTTGTTTTCCTAGAAACAGAAGCTGTGGGGAGGAGCCCCTGGAGCCTGCTATGGGACAGGAGCTTGGAGTGGAGAATTCCCTGTGAGCTCAGTTATGGAGCAGGAGTGGAGAACTGCCTAGATGTGAATTCAAAGAGTGGGGAGCAGTCAATCCATAGAGGAAGAACCATGAGGTTTGGAAGTCAGCTTCAAATCAAGATAATAGAAGACTTTACTTGGACACTGTGTATTGATTGAGGAGACTGTGATTTACTGTGACTTAGGCATGGATGGTGTTTGTATTTTCTGCTTTTCCTTAAGGATGATATGTTGTGCTAGGGAAGACCCTGGTCTGGGACCCCCTACTTGTGTAAACAAGTATTTTGGGGGATGCTATTCAATGCGATGACATTGTAATGGCAAGTAAAGAAGTACCTAGCTCCTTGTTGCAGCTATGTAATTATTTAGCACCTTATTTTAATTCAAGTTTCTTTTGAGCCTTGCTCATGATTACATCAAGTCTTTGTTAAGAAACAGAACCTGTGAATCCCGCAGTGGGAGCAACTTGCTGATGCAACAGGAAGGGGTAGAACTGGGAGGAGCTAATGACCATATGTAAGGAGAAGCCCAAGCTGGGAAAGGGCAGAACTGGTAGGAAGCATGGTTGTGATGCCAGAACCTTGTCTGTCTGTGTTGATGTTACTTTGTCAGATATGTCTGCTGATAGAGGACATTACTATTGTTCCAGCTGGTGTAGTTGTGAATCACAAAATGTAACAGGCTCTCCACATTGAGGACAGAACCAAAGCATTTATTCAAATACCAGAAAGCTGAATCCCAAAATAAGAAAGCCAAATTCATCACAGTAACCAAGAAGTTGTTAAACATAACCAATGCAGCAAACACCAACATTCACAAGCCTTCATTCCATCAGACCTTTAAAACAAAACAGGGTCTCTTAAGCAAGAATGCCCCTCTCTTACTCTTGGTAGCTACTCAATCTCCACACTGCTTGCTCCCAGCAGTTCTGGCTCTCTCTAAGCTTGTGCTCAGTTTTTTATTCTGGTCATTAGCTCCTCCCTGTTCCTCCTCTTCCTGTTGGCTCAGCAAGTTCCTCCCACTGTGGGATTCACAGATTCTGATTCTTTTTTTTTTTTTTTTTTGGAGGGCAATTGGGGTTAAGTAACTTGCCCAAGGTCACACGGCTAGGTTTTTGTTTGGGTGTGCGTTAAGTGTCTGAGGCTGGATCCAAACTCAGGTCCTTCTGACTCCAGGGCCACGCTTTACTCACTGCGCCACCTAGCCGCCCCCTACAGGTTCTGATTCTTAACAAAGTCTTGATATAATCATGGCCAAGGCTTGAAAGAAACTCGAACTGAAACAAGGAGCTCAGTACTTCTTTGCAGATATAGAGTCAGCCACACTTCTGGAGTCCATGAACTTATAACCATAGCACTCATTTAGAAAGACCTACAGGGGCAGATTTTACTTCTCTATTCCATCTAACGTCAATCCCCTCTTCTTGATACTTTTTGCATGGCTCATCAGTTGGAATACCATCCATTTTCCCCCAAATCAACCCTTGCTCTTGACAGAGCACCACACAATTATTTTCTTGTCAATCTATTCTGACTGAACCTGCTGGCTCTTCACTCTTCTCTCTCCAGGAAATTTAATTTTTCTCCATTCTCCCTAGTAATTTATTTATGAAATCATACCCATCACCTCTGAAAGAGGGTGCTCTACTTCCCCAATGAAAAGAATAAGACTTAGGTGCTTACAAGCAGGAGGAGCCATCTTCACTATGATATTTCTATGAGAAACTGCTAAGTGGATATCTTGATATGCATTTGCGTTTCCAATCATGATGACGGTTTTCCTTACTTCCTCCTTTAACTTTCTCATACAGCTCTAAGAGAATAACAAGGTCTCTCTCCACTAGGCCACATAGAATCCTCCATGGCTTATGAGCAGTTTATATTTTTCTTGGAAGCTTTGGATGCAGGAGTTCTGACTTCACTGACTTCCTCCTACTCCATGCCTTGATCTTTTTTGTCCCCCAAAAAGGATTCTATGGTTCATTTGTGCTTCCGTTGCTTGCTAATTTTGGCAGCCAATTACTTGACTTTTGAGCTCTTTGCCATAGTAGAACTCTGCTTCCATAATGGAGAGAGCTATGTTCCGAATCGCTGGGGTTTTGCAGCTGCCAGAGCTATTAGATAGGTGCTCTCTCTATAGCCCTTACAAGCTCTGTCTCACTGGTCACACACCCCAGGACCACCAGCCAAGACTGTGATCCAGATCCAAGCAGGTCAAAGAAAGAGTGATTACCCTCTAAATGGTCACTTGGTCCCCCTACAATCTGCAGGCCAGAAGTTCTGGAAGCAGCCATGCAGCAGCGGCTGCAGCCACTGCACCTCCTCCACTCCTCACTCTGGAGGTAGCATCCAGACCACACCCTTCTATCCCCCCTGGGTCAACCAAGTTCCACACTGACCTTTTATTTTGTCTTTGGCATTTATGAATTGAGAAGTCTGGAAACCTCTACAGCTGCTAGTGATTTGCTCTTGTGAAATCAGCTCTAGCCTCGGCTCGTTGGGGCCCCCCTGGGGCTAAACTCACGGCTCAGGCAGGACTACCCTTGGTTCCCAGCTCGCTGAGATGGACCCTTCCTGCCAGCCTGCCAGGCTTCCTTCAGTGGGAGATTTGTTTCTCTCTGTCACTTTATGGGTTCTGTACCTCTAAAGTTTGTTTAGAGTCATTTTTTACATGTATTGGAGGAGATGGAAGTGGGAACTGCATGGAAGTCCTGTTTCTACTCTACCATCCTGGCTCCATCCCTCTAGAAAAATATTTATAGCAGTTTATTGCCAACACAATATTGACAGCATTGATGGTGGCTGTAAATATGCCAACGTAGTTCTCAATTGCAAAATATAACTGCTTCTCCATATAGAAGACAGAAGCAAAACTTTTATTCAGATACCAGAAAACCAAATCCCAACACCAGGAAATCAAATCCATCATAGCCACATAGAAGTTAATATACCATAGCACAGCAGAGAGCCACACCATCCTTTAGCCTTCCCACAAACCAACGCTCACAAGCCTAGCTGTCTCCTTGGGTGCAACCTCTCCTCCCTCTAGCTGTAATTGTTCTGACTCCCAGATTTCTGTGGGCTCTGTTCCACCCTTCAGCAAACTCCTCCCACCATTGTTGTGAAGAGAGTAAGAGAGAGACTGAGACCTGGCTTTTAGATTATTTAAATGTGGATTTATTGATCAAGCATGCAACTGCAACCCTGTATTGGGGGTACAGACTGAGTTTATAAAGGTAAAAACCATAAAAACCACAATTGGGGAAGGGAGCTAGCATAAGCAGTGACATACAGAAGCCAAGAATAGCCATTGGTTGGATCCATAGTTCAGGGCTAATTTGGAAAACATGGTGCAACATGTGACAGGGGTCCCTCCTAGAACAGGGTGGAGGGCACAGGGGCAGTGGAATTCCCTGAACAGGCTAGGGTCATGGAACAAGTTAGGTTCATGTTCTGGGTGTGGGGGACCTTGCTTGGTCAGCATCCTGGAACAGGGGGGTCTCTTGCATGGAATAGAGTTGCCCCATGATACAGGCTTGCACTATAACCCTTATACATGCTGCTATTTCAATTCTTACTGATTTAGGGAAAAGATAAGGGAGCAGGGGACTATGCCTTGGGTAACTCTTACCCAGGATTACATTAAGCTGTTACAAGCAGTTACAGGGTTTATGATAAAAACAAAGAAATATAAAGGGGCTTAATGATGGCTTATTGGTGGGCTCCAAATCAGGTGGCATGTGATTTGGGTTACGTTACAACATTCCCCACTTCTTTTCAGCAAAATGTCAAACCATTGACAAGAATCTGGGCCACACACCAAGACAATAAAAATACAACATATAACTACAAATATCTATAAGACAACTCAAAAATAAGAATTTAAAATCCATTAGACCAAAGGATGGAGGGATGGCACTGGACACAGAATTGTACCTCCTGCAGGGTTGACAAAGTCTAGGAAAGGAGCTATTCCCAGCAAGGGTCAGGTTCAGGCTCTCAGGACTGTCATATGCTTCTTAAGTTGTCTTGTGTGGATCCCGTGACTCACTAGAGGGGCAAACTCTAGATGAGTAGAGTTCATGTGTACAATTTAAACAGTACAAATGATTAAACTGTCTTAGCCACACTGGGCTAGGCTTACAAGGTTACAAAACTGACATTATTACATAGCATCAAGTACCCAAGAGTTTTTCCCTTACTACACTATTAAAGAATCCTGGAACTAAAAAACAAACTTTTACTATTTTCTTATACAAACTTGCTTTAAAATTATTTAAGCCAGATTTTATATGAATTTAGGAAAAATCCAATTTAATTAAAAATATATATCCAGTTCTATTATACTTTTAAAAATTTGTTTAGGTAGCTTTCTTATATAAAAATAAATTCATTATTATTCTATATTGATTATTGAAACTTGTCACCAAGAATGGGGACAACTTTATAATAAAGGAACTATAGTTCCCTAACTTTAGGAAGTAAATTTCAGGCAAGGTGTTTACCAAGCTGCAAGTTGCAGTGAGCCAAGTTTTAATGTGCCAGGTGCTGTGGGGTAAATTGAGTCAGAAGAATTCTACACATGTTCAGCACATGCTGAACAGTAGTTCCCCCGACCCTCTATCACACTTCATACCTGTATCATCAGGTCTGGCCCCATGGGACAGCTCACTTTACACCTGTAAACTACAGGTTTAGCTCCATGAATCAGTGGCTGGGGCAGCTTTCCTTGATATTTATACCTGTAGGTAGACTCAAAGAAGCAGCCAATCAATAGTCCCATTTAAATCTTAAGTAACAATTTTCAATAATTAACCTAACTACTTTTATAATCTTTTTAAAGGAAAAAACATGAAAACATTCACACACAAAAAAATCTGCATTCAAATTCCATCAAATATTTCTCTGGAAATGGATAGCATTTTTCATCATGAGTCCTTTGGTATTGTTTCGGGTCATTGTGTTGTTGAGAATAGCTAAGTCATTCATAGTTGATCATCATACAATACTATTGTTATTGTGTACAATGTTCTCCTAGTTCTGCTCATTTCACTTTGCATCAGTTCATGTAAGTCCTTCCAGGTTTTTCTGAGAGCATCTTGCTTATCGTTGTCTTAGAGCACAATAGTATTCCATCACAACTATAAGCCACAACTTTTTTAGCCATTCCCAAATTGATGGGCATCCTCTCAATTTCCAATACTTGGGTCATCACTAAAAGAGCTACTATAAATATGTATGTACATATGTATACAAAGTCCTTTTCTTTTTTGTTTTTAATATATTTGGGGCACAGACATAGTATTGCTGGATCAAAAGGTATGACATAGTTTTTTTTTTTTAATGAAACATTTAATTTTAAAACTTCGATTTTCAGATCCATTCCCTTCCTTCCTTGTCACCCACTCTCTCTGAGAAGATAAGCAATTCAGTATGTGTTGTACATGTATAGCTATGCAAAACATTACCATAGTAGATATATTGTAAAAGACTGCTTATATTTCCCTCCCACCCGTCTCACCTCCCACCTGGTCCATTCCCTACTTTGATCCTGTCCCTCTTTGATAGTGGGTACTTCCAACCTCCCCTCCCCCCAGAATGCCCTCCCCTCCATCATTCCCCCTCTCATCCCCCTTTCCCCTACTCAGGAGAGTGAGTGAGGGTAAGATATTCCATTTAGTATGTATGTGATTCTCTCCTTGAGCCAATTTCAATGAGAATATGCTTTTGCCTTTTTGCCTTCCTGTTCTTCCCCTCCCCTGCAACTACTTCCCCTTGCCTCTTCTACATGAGATAGTTTACCCTATCCTGTCTCTCCCCATCTCCTCTTGCCACTTTCCTCTCTCACCTCTTAACTTCACCCCTTAAGAATCATCCCTTCCCATCAAATTCAACCTGTGCCCTCTATCCATGTATACATGTAAACATATGCCCATATACCCTTCTTCAATTATTTTCATAATGAGAAAGGTTTCATTAGACATGGTTATTGTTTTTCCATGTAGGAATGTAAATAGTTCGACTTTGATAAGTTCCTTTTGATTTCTTTTCCTTGATTACCTTCTCAGGCATCTCTTGCTTCTTGTGTCTGAATATCAAATTTTCTATTCAACTCTGGTTTTTTCCTCAAGAATGCTTGAAAGTCCTCTATTCCACTGAATGACCATATTTTCCCCTGAAACAAAATACTCAGTTTTGCTGGGTAGGTGACCCTTGGCTTCAATCCCAGCTCTTTCGCCCTCTGGAATATCCTATTCCATGCCCTTCAATCCCTCAGTGTAGAGGCTGCCAGGTCCTGTGCTATTCTGATTGTGTTTCCACAATGTTGAAATTGTTTCTTCCTGGCTGCTTGTAGTATTTTCTCCTTGATCTGGGAGTTCTGGAACCTGGCTATAATATTCCTAGGAGTTTTCTTTTTGGGATCTTTTCCAGGAGATGATCAGTGGATTCTTTCAACCTCTATTTTGCCCTCTGGATCTAAAACATCAGGGCCATTTTCCTTGAGAATTTCTTGAAGGATGATTTCTAAGTTCTTTCTTTGATTGTGGCTTTCAGGTAGTCCAATAATTTTTAAATTATCTCTCCTGGATCTATTTTCCAGGTCAGTGGTTTTCCCCATGAGATATTTCACATTGCCTTCTATTCTTTCATTTGTTTGGATCTGTTTAACAGCATCTTGATTTCTCATAAAGTCACTAGCTTCCATTTGCTCCAGTCTAACTCTGAAGGAATGAATCTCCTCAGTGAGCTTTTGAGATTCTTTTTCCATCTGGCAAATTCGGCTTTTTAAGGCATTCTTCTCCTCATTGCCTTTCTGAGCCTCTTTTGCCATTTGAGTTAGTCTATTTTTTAAGGTGTTATTTTCCTCAGTCAGGCTGTTGACTGTCATTTCATACTTTTCTTGCATCTTTTTCATTTCTCTTCCCAATTTTTCCCCCACTTCTCTTATCTGTTTCTTAAGGTCCTCTATGGCCTCAGCCAGCTTGTATTTTCATTTGGGGCTTTTGGTGCAGGAGTTCTGACCTCACAGTCCTCCTCCATGCTTTGATCCTCTTTGCCCCTAAAATAAGAGTCCAATGTTGAATTTTTCTGTTTATTTTGTTTCTTTTGCCTAGGCATGTTGCCACTTAATTACTTGATTTTGGGGCTTGTTGCCACAGTAAGACTCTGCCACCAGACAGGAGAGCTTCCACCCAAACGTGGGGTCTTCACAACTTCTGCAGGTTGGGTGGCCTCTGCAAAGCCTCCACCTGCTCTGGCAAATTGAATACCCACCCCAAACTTCCTCCCCAGACCACAATCCAGATCCAGGCAGTTTAAAGCAAGAGCAATTAACCCCCAGACTGATTGCTGGGTCTCCCTACAGTTCGCAGACCAGGAGCTAGAGCCACCACTGATGCTACAAAATGGATTCTGTGCCAAGTTTCTTCAGCAGCTTTTCGCCCCCAGGGGAGGAAGCTGACATGTTCCCCAAATACTGGTCCCAAAGTCCAGAGGGCACTAACCTGTCACTTTGTCCTAGGTATGTCTGTGCTAATAATTCTGGAATCGCCACAGCTGTTGGTGTTCTGGGGTCCCTCCAGCTGGCTGCTGGCCCTGGCCACCCTAAGGCTAAAACCTCAGGTCTCACGGGCCTGGGCTTAGCTCCCAAAGCACTGCACTGTCGGTTCCCAGCTCTCTGTGCTGCCTGCTCTCAGAGCGCTGCGCTGGAGGCTCCCTGCAAGGCTGCTGGGTTCTCCTCAGCGGGAGATTAGTTTCTCTGTGTAGTTTTGTGGGTGCTGGGGCTCCAGAAGTTGTTCAGAGTCCCCTTTTACATTTTTTGGAAGTTGTGTGGGGCAGAGAACCTTGGAAGTGCTGTTTCTACTCCCTATTGTTATAATCTTAATCTTCTTCAACTAACCTAACAAATTTATAATTACTTGTCAAATTTCCTTGTTTCCTTTATGGGTATCCTAACAATCATTTCAACCAATTTATATTAGTTTTTCCAAAATGCCATTTCAATCATTTTAATTATAATAATTTTTAAATGCCTTTCCTTAACGTCCTCATACTCTCTATGCCTCGTCATACCTCCCTCATGCCTTTTCTCAACATACTTAACTATCAAAAACTGACATCATCTATCTGGGAACAGGAGGGCTTGGATAAACCCACTTGTCTCCAAACTTTCTTATCAACTTTTCTTAGCTTTCCATAAATGAACTTTCAGAAAATATCATACAAGACCTTCCAGACCATCTTTCTAAAAACATTTTTTCTTGAGGGCAATTTAAATATATCCAAATGTTAAAAAATAATTTTGCTTTCTAAATATTCTAACTTTCAAAATATTTAAGATTTGTGGGGGATCTAGGTTCTTATTGGACCTGCCATTTACTGCTCACTAGGGCCAGGCCTATAATAAAGTCGGGCAGCTTTAGTGACATTCCAACATTCAGCATTCCCCTTCATAGAGTTGGGATCCAAATTCAGTTGGGGAGCAGGGGCGGGGGTCTCTGCTTCCGGCTTCTGCAGACTGACAAGGGGCGTAGAACTGCCGGCCTCGATGGGTTCCGAGGAGGAAGTTGACCGGAACCAAGCAGATACCATATTCAAAGGATGTAGGTGAGTTCTGGACTGGTACTCACTGCTGTCTGCCGACTGTAGGTGAATTGGCCTGTAGTCTGAGAGACACTTAACCAACAGGCAGATTTAATATGCAGGAGCCAAGATATAAAAAGAAAAACAAATATATCTAATAACTTAGCTGGTATATAGGATAGCAGGTGATTGACATAGCTGGTGTTAAAAATAATATCCTTCTTTTCTCTTACCCATAATGTCTTTGATCTCTCTGATTTTCATCACTTCAATCCATTGTATTGATCTTACTCACAACTAAGATATTCCTGCCTCAACTAAATTTCTCCAATTTGGCTATTGCAATCCATTTTATTTTTTAGTTTGTGCATGGAATCTGGGCTCCAACCTACCTGGGTCATACAATTTTCTTAAAGGGAGGTAACTTGTGCAATATTTTTATATTAATGGAAAAGCATACTGTAGGCTCTGGGGTACCTAAAGGCTTAGAGGGTTTTACAGGGAGAGCTGGGAGGTTGTGGGATAGGATTCAGGTACAGTGAGAGGTGTTGAGGAGAGGAGAGCAGAGAAAAGATGTTCATAAGGAGTGGATTTGACGAGGGGGTGATAGGTGTTACGGGGGCTCCAATGACCAGAGTCCCCACAGGGCAGTCCGGAATGAATTCACAGGACCCAAGCCATCTTTTAAGTCAGGATTGTATAAGTTTATTGTTACTCTATACAGTGGGCAGGGGTTCTTAGGGAACCTGCAAATTTGAAGAAGTCATAGGTATAGTTTATAAAGAGTTACAATAGTAAATCAATGTCAATTATGTCAATTATGCTAACTAGGTGAGTAAGGGTGGGATTGGGGATTAGTTAAGCAGTAGTCAGTGCTTAAAGGAACATGCACTTTTATTATCTACTGCACAGGCGTATTGCCCATAATTCACTGGGAGATAGCCCAAAGTGGGGCTACCTGGAGGTGTGGTTTTAGGCTTAAAACCTCACTAAGTCAGTTAGTGGTCAGGGCTGACTGAGAAGTGCCCAGTCTGCCACCCATCAGTGTCATGTTTGAGAAGATGGATGTTGGGAACCAAGGCTAACAGAGACTCAGTATGGGCATAATTGGCTAAGGAGTTAACTTACTGATAGTGGATTGAAGTATTCATATGTGCAGCAAACCATCATACTAATGGGAGATAAACATTCATGAATTGTTGCTAGGCAGAGTGCTGGCAGGGGGGAGGGGCAGAGTTAATGCTCTGAGGCTGGGGGGCGGGGTGTGATTTTACAAACTGGTTTTACAAATTGATTTTACAAACTTATGTTACAAACATAGATACTCCATCAGACTTGAAAAGTAAGAGGAAAAGTGGTCCCTGAAAAACCTGGAGCAAAGCAGTAAGAGAAATTGCAGTGGAGGAGGGTCTAGGCTTAGATGAGTAAATGTGACACATACTCCAAGAAGCCTGGTTATAAAAGATAGAAGAAAGGGACCTTTCAGGTGTTATAGAAAACACTAGACAAGGAGGTTATGGAGGGATGGACACAATCTATGTATATAGCCTGATTCTTGGGGAAGAAGAAGTTCATAGTTTGTGAGATTTGGAAAGTTCTCAAGGGAACCCTCATCTGACAGGGAAGATCTTGTTATTTTGATCTGAATTCATTCCATGACCTAAACATGAGTTAAAGTTTGTGTTTATACTTGTATAAGGCTCAATTTCTGAAGTATCTCATTCTTTCAGATTCAACATGGTTAGAAAAGAATAAATAAGCTTGAGAAATAGATGCAAATCTATTAGAGCAGTGGCTTATGATCTTAATGGGATTTTGTGTTGTTATTTAATAAGAAACTAGAACAAGTGTAGAAATGTATGCAAGCTACTTAAGGCCCACTTTAAAGATGTTCCCTAACCAATGTAAGATTATTGTCACACATGAAACTGACTATTGGAACTTGCTATTCAAGACCTTATGGAACTATTACCTACTTTTTCTGAGTCTGACCCGAGGTATAATTATCAAGAAATGCTGTTGAGCTACTGATCCATGATGCCAGCAACCCTCTGAGGCCCATGAATTGCATTTATGAACTTCAGAGGTTATACTCATAAGAAGGTTGGGGGAACAACTCTTCCACACAAGCTGAGGTATTCTCCTGACTCAATTTTCTCACTTCGACACCTGACACACTTTAAGCCTGACTCAAGGCAGTTGGCAGTATATGCAACTTCTGCCTGGAACTGACATGAAGTTAGGGAAATGTTATTCCCTTACTTTAGTCAAGTCTCTACTCCTTTGCGTCAAATTTCTATAATTAATAGTATTATAATCATAAAAATAAATTTTTTAAATAATAGATTTATACTGGAACATTTGAAGTTACTATAGTAAGATGTAAGTATAAGACTGAGCTATTTTGGCCTAGGATTCTAGCACAAATAACAGCTAATAACAGTAGTATATTTATTCCGGTATAAGTTAGGGTCCTTTGATTCTTTGTAATGGTATGGACGCAATTAGGTCAAGGGCTTGGGAAAGAGGGATATTATTGTTACCTATCTAATATCATGCTTGTCTCAGTTTTGTTAAAATTAGTTAATGTTAAAAGAATAGTTTATGATCTATCTTCGCAACATGACCAGAAGTTAGAATTGTTTTATGACTTGATATGTACTGTGTTAAAATTGATTATTCAATGTATTTATGTATGTATTGGACCCTGTTATTAATTCCTTAGTGGAATCTCATCCTCCTGATGCCGGAATGGATAATGGATTATTGTAAAGTATGAAAACTGGGTTCTAATTTCTTAAACATGTAATTGGTCAAGGTTCCAATTTTGGTTTTTATAAAAGTAGAGACATAAGGGTTGAATGATCATTTAAAATTGTATCAAGATCACTTTTGTAGCAGAATGGATACAAGAAAGATGATTTGTGCAATAAGATGACAAGAAGATGCTCCATTGGAAAACCCTTGAACAAGCCTGGACCAGAAAACTGTATCAGATGATATTCCCCAAGCATACAGCTATAGGAGACAAGACTTCTGAGTTTTTTTTTCCCCAAATGCTTTATTAACTTCTGGTTTACATCATTCATTTCCACCCAATTTTGAGGTTTTTTTCCCCGTTTTTCCCCTACCTACCTCCCCAAAATAACAGTCCCACAGGATATCCCCTCCTCCAATCTGTTCTCTCCCATATCTTCTCCCATATCCCCTTTAACTTTTCTAGTAGGGCGAGGTGGATCTCTATGCCTCAATGCCTGTATATCTTATTTCCCACTTACATGTAAAATGTATTAATAATAGTATTTATATATTTTTAAACATTTGATTTTAAAACTTTGAATTCCAGATTCATTCCCTTCCTCCCTTGTCACCTACCCTTAATGGGAAGATAAGCAATTCACTATACGTTGTACATATGTAGCTATGCAAAACATTACCATAGTAGATATATTGTTTAGGACTGACTATATTTCCCTCCCTCCTATCCCACCTCCCACTTGTTCTATTCTCTACTTTGATCTTGTCCCTTTTCAAAAGTGGGTGCTTCCAATTTCCCTACCCCCAGCAAACCCTCCCTTCCATCATTACCCCACTCATCCCCTTCCCTCCTACTCTCCTGTAGGGTGAGATACCCTATTTAGTGTGTATGTCATTCCCTTCCTGAGTCAAATTCAATGAGAATAGGGTTGTGCCTTTTTGCCTTCCTGCACTTCCCCTCCATTGTAATCATTTTCTCTTGCCTCTTCTGTATGAGATAGTTTACCCCATTCTGTCTCCCCGTCTCCTCTCATTATATTCCTCTCTCACCTCTTAATTTCACCCTTTAAGTATCATCCCTTCCTATTAAATTGGTCCTGTACCCTCTTTATATATATATATATATATATATATATATATATATATATATATATATATATATATATATACACACATACACACACATTCACATATGTATTCATATGCCCACACACCCTCCTTCAACTATTCTCATACTGAGAAAAGTTACATCGGTTGCAATTATCATTTTTCCATGTAGGGATGTAAATAGTTCAACTTTGATAAGTTCCTTATGATTTCTTTTCCCTGATTACCTTCTCAAGCTTCTCTTGCTTCTTGTATCTGAATGTCAAATTTCCTATTCAACTCTGGTTTTTTTCATCAAGAATGCTTGAGGGGGGGCGGAGCTAAGATGGTGGAGTAGAAACAGCTCATCCAAGTCACTCTGCCCCCAGATTTCCTCCAAATTATGTAAAAGGGGACTCTGAACAACTTCTGGAGCCCCAGCATCCACAGAATGACACAGAGAAGCTAACCTCCCACTGAGGACAGCCCAGCAGCCCTGAAGGAAGGACCAGCGCAGCGGTCTGGGAGCGGGCAGCACGCAGAGCGAGGGGAGCCGAGCCGAGCCACACCGAGCCCAGGTCCGCTTGAGCCCAGGTTTTAGCCCCAGGGCGGCAGGGCCAGCAACCGGCTGGAGAGACCCCAGAACACCAGCAGCTGTGGCGATTCCAGAATTAACAACATAGACATGCCTAGGAAAAAGTGAGAGGTTAGTGCCCTATGGACTTTGGGACCAGTATTTGGGGAATGCATCGGCTTCCTCCCCTGGGGGCTAGAAGCTGCTGAGGAGACATGCCATTTTGTAGTTTTCAGAGGCAGCTCCAGCTCCCAGCCTGCGAATTGTAGGGAGATCCAGCGATCAGTCTTGGGGGGTAATCACTCTTGCTTTAACCTCCCTGGATCTGGATTGTGATCTGGGGTGGAGGTTGTGGGTGGGTTTCCAGCTTGCCTGAAAGAGAAGTTGCCCCCCGCACACGTTCAGGATGAAAATTCCTGTCTGGCAGCAGAGCCATAGTGTGGCAACAAGCCCAAAAGTCAAGTAATTAAGTGGCAACATGCCAAGGCAAAGGAAACAAATTAAACAGAAAAATGCAACCCTAGACTCCTACTTGGGGTCATAGAGTGGGAAAAGGACGGTGACATCCTGCTCCAAAAGCCCCAGGGGAAAACATGAGCGGGTTGCAGGCCATAGAGGACCTTAAGAAGGACTTTAAAGATCAAGTAAGAGGAGTGGAGGAAAAATTGGAAAGGGAAATGAGAAGGATGCAGGAAAAGTATGAAATGAGGGTCAACAGCCTGACTGAGGAAAACACCTTAAAAAATAGACTAATTCAAATGGCAAAGGAGGTCCAAAAGGGCAATGAGGAGAAGAATGCCTTAAAAAGTCGAATTTGCCAGATGGAAAAAGAATCTCAAAAGTTCACTGAGGAGATTCATTCCTTCAGAGTTAGACTGGAGCAAATGGAAGCTAATGACTTTATGAGAAATCAAGATGCTGTTAAGCAGATCCAAACAAATGAAAGATTAGAAGGCAATGTGAAATATCTCATGGGAAAAACCACTGACCTGGAAAATAGATCCAGGAGAGACAATTTTAAAATTATTGGACTATCTGAAAGCCATATGAAAGAAAGAACCTGGAAATCACCCTTCAAGAACTTCTCAAGGAAAATTGCCCTGATGTTTTAGATCCAGAGGGCAAAATAGAGGTTGAAAGAATCCACCAATCACCTCCTGAAAAGATCCCAAAAAGAAAACTCCCAGGAATATTATAGCCAGGTTCCAGAATCCCCAGATCAAAGAGAAAATACTCCAAGCAGCCAGGAAGAAACAATTTCAATATTGTGGAAACACTATCAGAATAGCACAGGACCTGGTAGCTTCTACAATGAGGGATTAAAGGGCATGGAACACGATATTCCAGAGGGCAAAAGAGCTGGGAATGAACCCAAGGGTCACCTACCCAGCAAAACTGAGTATTTTGTTTTAGGGGAAAATATGGTCATTCAATGGAATAGAGGACTTTCGAGCATTCTTGAGGAAAAAACCAGAATTGAATAGAAAATTTGACATCCATACACAAGAAGCAAGAGATGCCTGAGAAGGTAATCAGGGAAAAGAACTCAAAAGGAACTTATCAAAGTTAAACTATTTACATGCCTATATGGAAAAACAATAACTGTGACTGAGGAAATCTTTCTCACTATGAAAATAATGGAAGAAGGATATATGGTCATATGAATACATATGTGAATGTGTGTGTATATGGTTACAGTTATATATGGATAGAGGGCATAGGTTGAATTTGTTGGGAAGGGAGGACACTCAAGTGGTGAAATTATGAGGTGAGAGAGGAAAGTGGCAGGAGGAGATGGGGAGAGACAGGGTGGGGTAAACTATCTCATGTAGAAGAAGCAAGGGGAAGTGGTTGCAAGGGAGGGGGAGAATAGGGAGGCAAAAAGGCAAAACCACATTCTCATTGAATTTGGTTCAGGAAGAGAATGACATACATACTAAATGGGATATCTCAACCTACAGCAGAATAGGGGGAAGGGGGATGAGAGGAGGGATGATGGATAGGTGGGCATCCTTGGGGGAGGGGAGATTGGAAGTACCCACTATAGAAGAGTGACAGGGCATGTAGGGAATGGACCAGGTGGGGGGTGGGATGAGTGGGAGGGAATTATAAGCAGCCTTGTACAATATATCTACTATGATAATGTTGTGCATAGCTAGACATGTACAACATATACTGAATTACTTATCTCCCCAGAGGGAATGGGTGACAAGGGAGGAAAGAAATGGATCTGAAATTCAAGGTCTTAAGATTAAATGTTTCAAATATATATAAATACTATTATTAATACTCTTTTGCTTGTAATTGGGAGATAAGATGTGCAGGCATTGGGACACAAAGATTCACCTTCCTCTAATGGAAAAGTCGAAGGGAGTATGGGAGAAGGTATGGGAGAGAGCAGATTGGAGGAACGATATCTCACGGGACTACTATTCTGGGAGGGTGGGTAGGGCAAAAACAGGGGGAGAAAATGATTGTAACTCAAAATCTGGTGGAAATGAATGATGTAAAATAGAAGTTAATAAAGCATTTGTTTAAATATTAAAAAGAAAAGAATGCTGGAAAGTCCTCTATTCCACTTAATGACCATATTTTCCCCTGAAACAAGATACTCAGTTTTGCTGGGTAGGTGATTCTTAGTTTTAATCCAAGCTCCTTTTCCCTGCAGAATATCATATTCCAAGCCCTTCCATACCTCAGCATAGAAGCTGCCAGATCCTGTGCTATCCTGATTGTGTTTCCACAATATTAAAATTGTTTCTTCCTGGCTGCTTGTAATGTTCTCTCCTTGATCTGGGAATATCAGAACCTGGCTATAATGTTCCTAGAAGTTTTCTTTTGGGGATCTTTTTCAGGAGGTGATTGGTGGATTCTTTCAACCTCTCTTCTGCCTTCTGGTTCTAAAACATCAGGGCAGTTTTCCTTTAGAATTTCTTGAAGGATGATTTCTAGGTTCTTTTTTTCATCATGGCTTTCAAGTAGTCCAATAATTTTAAAATTCTCTCTCCTGGATCTATTTTCCAGGTTAGTGGTTTTTCCCATGAGATATTTCACATTGCCTTCTATTCTTTCATTTGTTTGGCTCTGTTTAACAGCATCTTGATTTCTCATAATGTCATTAATTTGCTCCAATCTAATTCTGAAGGAATGATTGTCTTCAGTGAGCTTTTGAGATTCTTTTTCCATCTGGCAAATTTGGCTTTTTAAGGCATTCTTCTCCTCATTGCCTTTTTGAGCCTCTTTTGCCCTTTGAGTTAGTCTATTTTTTTTTGTTAGTCTATTTTTTTAAGGTGTTATTTCCCTCAGTCAGGCTATTGACTCTCATTTCATAATTTTCTTGCATTGTTCCCATTTCTCTCCCCAATTTTTCCTCCACTTCTCTTATTTGCTTCTTAAGGTCCTCTATGGCCTGTAACCAGCTCGTATTTTTCTTTGAAGCTTTTGGTGCAGGAGTTCTGACTTCACTGTCTTCCTCTTGTTCCATGCTTTGATCCTTTTTGTCCCCAAAATAGAAGTGTAGAGTTGGGGCACTTTGTTTGTTTTGCTTCCTTTGCCTGCTCATGTAGCCACTCAGTCACTTGACCCATGGGCTTTTTCCACAGTTGGACTCTGCCACCAGACAGGGGAGCTTCTGTCCCAAATGCTGGGATTTTGTCAGCTGCCGGAGCTCCTAGTTGGGTGCCCTCTCTGAAGCTTCCACACACTCTGGCAAGCTACTAGTTGGGTGCCCTCTCTGAAGCTTTCACACACCCCAAGACCTCCACCCTAGACCGCAATCCAGATCCAAGAATGTTAAAGCAAGAGCGATTACCCCTCAGACTGGTTGCTTGGTCCCCCTACAGTCTGCAGGCCAGGAGCTTAAGCAGCCATGTGTGGCCACTGCTTCAGGACTGCAGTGCCTCAGCTGCTTCTTGCTCAGGAGGCAAAAGCCAACACACTCCCAACTACTAGATCCCAAAGTCCACACTGCACTGACCTCTCACTTTGTTCTTAGCATCTATGTGTTGATAATTCTGGAAACTGGCACAGCTGCTGGTGATATGGATTCCCTTCAGCCAGTGTTTGGTGAGGTCCACCCTGGGGGTAAAACCTCTGGCACAGGGGGCTAGGGTCAGCTCTCAGAGTGCTGTGCTGGCTGATTCCTCCTGCTGGGCTACCCTCAGCAGGAGGTTAGCTTCTCTGTGTCATTTTTTGGGTTCTGTAGCTCCAGAGATTGTTCAGAGTCTCCCTTTACATGAATTGGAGGTGGTGGGAGCTAGTGCCAACTGGAGGACCTGTTTCTACTTCGCCATCTTGACTCTTCCCCCCAGACTTCTGAGTCTTAAAGGGACAATTCATTGTTTGCCATTTTCTTTTGGATGTTGGTATCTGTACTTACTAAGGGAACTGCCTCCTTTGGTTTGTCATTGTGTCAATCAACTTCTTCCTCTTCCCCTTATGCCTACTTAAAGGGGAAATGGATGAGGGGAATAATTCATATGCATATGAAAATGAGATGAGGAAGTATTAACTAGATGTAAAGAAATGGAAAAACAGAATTTGAAAAAAAAAAGGCCATCTCCCAGGAAGAAAGAAAGGAAAGAGGATGTCTGGAGTTGTTAAAAAGTTTTGAGGAACAAATTGTATATTAATATATAATTGGATATTTGTAAATTAGGAATATGTGGAAACATAAATTGTTGGAAATAAGAAAAAGGGGGAATTGTGAGGTATAAAAAAATTATGCTTCCACACATGTACAGGAAGGTGAATTTTCTTTAAAGAGAACTAGCCTCTTTTTGCAAAAAATGATTCTTAGAATAAGGGGAAAACCAGACTCAATTGGGTCTGTGGTTAAGATGTTAACTAGTCAGCCAGGCTCTAAGTATGCATGTTAATTACTTAATGAATATTATCCTCTCCTCACCTAGGAGGAGCTAAGACTCATTTTCATGCACAAGCGGTGTATATGAACATATATGGAAGGAGGGGAATCATGGCAAGGGGAAACATGAAGTAGGTGTTCTGGGAAGTTGCACACCTCTGAGTACTTAGCCAATGAGAAAATGATGGAGGGACTTCAAGTTTTGGGACAGGGATTGAAACCATCAACTTTTGCTTTTGATGTGTGTTGCTGTGCTGGTAGCACACCCATTTCTTGCAAGAACTATAGAATAAATGAGATTGCCTCATCTACCTCAGTAGTCTTTGTCTTTCCTCTGAAATTTTTACAAATAACACAGAAGGCAGAGACCTCAGCTCTAGGCAAGAAGAGAGGTTTCAGTGGTAATGCTTCCTTCTTACCTTCAGTGCACTCTGGGAGGGGCCTCCTCCTCCCAAGAGCCCAGGATGAGCCCTCTCCTCCAATCACACCCAGGGCAATACCCCTGCCTCTCCTCCCCAAGCCCTGCCCCCATCTCAGGCAATGCCTCAGATCACAGGAAATGCTTTTGCTGCTGGAATCATCTGCCTGAGACTCCTCTCAGGTCTCCCAACTCCAGCCCAGGAGTTGGGCACCACCCTCCAGGCTGCTCATCTCTGAGAGCTCCCCTCCCCCATCCCCCCCCTTCTCCCTCCTTCCCTCCCTCTGCTCTGGGACTCAGACCCTCCCCCTCCCAAGCAGAAAGGCTGCCAAGATCAACGTGGGCACCAGACTAAGGGAAAGTAGCAGGGATGGACTTTGACATGCTGTCAATGGCTTATGGGAAGGCTGGGATTCTGTAGACCATTGGTAACTAACTGTAAATTGCGATTGGGTTGGACTGTTTCTCCTAATCTAAATTAGCCTAGGGGCTCTTTAAAAGTTAAGTGTGTTCTCCCATAGCAGCAAGTTAGACGTCTGACCCTTTATGGGTAGGTAGATCAGACCTTAAAGCAAAAAATACTTAAAATTCAGTATCTTTAGGAATTGTAAGAATAAGAATTAAATGTAATTGGATTAGAATTACTCTCAATGGCTAGATGGATGAAATTATTTTTTCCATTTAAGATAATTCAGAAACATAAGAACTGAATTGATGTTTAGGTAACATTGTTTATGTTATTATTATGCTTCCATTTTTTATTGTTTTTGTTTGGAAACCCATGTATAAGAAATGCAGTCAGCCGGCCTCCAACACTTAATCCACACAAACAAAAACCTAGCCGTGTAACCTTGGGCAAGTTACTTAACTCCCTAAAGGGGCGGCTAGGTGGCACAGTGAGTAAGAGCGCCGGCCTCGGAGTTGGGATGACCCGAGATCAGATCCGGCCTCAGAAAATGAGCACCCATGCATAAATAATGACTAGCCATGTAACCTTGAGCAAGTTACTTAACCCCAATTGCTTTAAAAAAAAAAAAGAAATGCAGTCAATTTGAAAAATTTAAATGATGCACGTGTGTTTTTAGATATTTTATTCCTCTCTTGATCTAGATGTTGTGACATTATTTGTATATTCTTGTACAAAATTACTAATATGGAAATTATACAGAATAAGATATACAGAATTGTACTTGTATAACTTATATCTGATTACTTGCCATCTTAGGGAGGGAGGAGGGGTGAAAAGGAGGCAGGGGTAGAATTTAGAAGTCAAAACTTTAAAGTGTCAACAAAATTAGAATTGGTCACGTGGAAGCTAGTAATTGCATGAGACAATAAGAAACAACAAAAGAAAATCAAAAGAATGAAAGAAAAGGAGAAAATGTGAAATTTCTCATTGGAATAACAAGTGACCTGGAAAATAGATTGAGGAGAGAGAATTCAAGAATTATTGGGCTGCCTGAAAGCCATGATCCAAAAAGAGCCTGAATATTATCTTTCAAGAAATTACCAAGGAAATCTGCCCTAATATCCTAGAACCAGAAGACCAAATAGAAATGGAAATAATCCACTGATGCCTGAACCTTTCAGCACCAACCAAATGGGAGAGTGGGAATGAATGAAGAAGCATGGGCCAGGCAGGGATTGGAAGCATTCATGTTTATTGTATGCATGCTAAGCAAATCCCAAGTAAGCATCTGAGGGTTTGGGTTTATATACTGTAGTGAAGCACTTAGCTCATACTTTCTCATGGGAAACTTCATGTAGTTTGTAACATGAGGCACCTAACTTGCAACTTTGCAGGAGGCTACTCCTGTGGGACACTTCCCTGCTTTCTTCTCTCATGCCTCACTACTTTGTCTATATTGCTCATGTGGCCAGGTTTTCAGGGACGGCCAGAATGTTCTAAGCCTCCCTTGCACAGTGGGAGGATGAACAGAGAGTGGTAAGTCAACATTATGAAATAATGGGTCCAAGGCTAAAGAGGGTCCTTGGCCTGGATTCACGCCCATGGCAGGCCCCTCAGAACTAACCCTTGACATTACCCCCTACAATACACCAATCATTACCCAAAAGAGATCCCAAAATGAAAATTTCCAGGAACCCCATAGCCAAATTCCAGAACTCTGAGTTCAAGGGGAAAATACTGCAAGCAGTCAGAAAAACATCATTCAAATATCATGAAGCCACAATAAGGTTTACATGGGATTTAGCAGCCTCTACATTGAAGAACCAGAGGACTTGGAATATGGTTATCCAGAAGGCAAAGGAATTAGGGGGATAAACAAGATTCACCTACCCAGCAAAATGGAATATTTATGGGGAAAACTGAAAATTTAATGAAACAGAGGACTTTCAAACATTCCTGATGAAAAGACCAGAGATGAACAAAAAATTTGATCTTCAAATACAAGACTCAAGAGAAAAATAAAAAGGTAAAAAAATAAACAAGAGAAAACATAAAAGATAACTAAGGTTAAATGATTTGTATTCCTATATGATAAGATGATATTTATAACTCTAAGTATTTTATTGCTAGAAAGGTAATAAGAAGGAGTATACTGTGGGAAATGATTACTTCCGTTGCACTTAATAGCTAATTATTCAATCAGAACCAAGGTGTTTCCCCTTTTCTACTTCCTCATCCAGAAACCAACCAGCATGGGGAATCTTTCTAGAAGATTTACCCAGGCCAAGATCTAATTGGACAGTAACAGAAATGGTAACTTGAGACTAATGAGTGCATTCCTGCTTATTGTGTTTGCTTAGATAGGTCTGGGAATCCTCTCTTTTGTCAGACCAGTGATATGGAAATTGAGAAGTCTCTTGGACCAAGATTTAGATGACCTAAGTCATGCACCACAAGACCTTCATTGTAGTATAGCTCACCCTCTCTTTTTCATATTCCTTTTCTCATTAATTACTGACCAAGGAGAGTTGATTGCTGCCTGTTGGGAATACTCAGTTTTCCAAGGGTATATAAGCATGAAGAGGCCTATAGGAGGGCTCTTTGGTTTACTAGAGACAGCTAAATGACCATCCTTAATTATTTGCTAACCATAATTAGCAAAATTATTAATTACCTAGAAACTAAGCCTCTTGACCTTTTCATTCATCACAGTTTGACAATCCACAGAAGGGACCAGAGTCAGATTGTCCAGGTCTGACATAAGCATGGAGGGGGAGGGGGAGAAGACTATGCTCCAGTGATATCCAAAAAAAGGAAAATTCAGGGATAAGGGAGAAGAATGCACTGGGAGAAGAAGAGAGAGGGAGATAGGATGGGCTCAATGACCTCCCAAAAAAGAGGTGTGAGAGACAATTTCAGTTTGAGAGAAATAATTCTTAAATAATCAGTTCTTAATATTGGAGAGACCCAGCCTTTTGTGCCTTCCTGTTTTCTCATTCTCACCTAGATCAAATGAGCCTCTGAAGCCCAGGGGCTGATGCTGAGATTGGATTGAACATTGTCCTAGGTCTTGTTCAGACTTCACCCAGTTGGGGAGGCACAGGGTGTTCTACTTAGTCTTGGGGGTGGGGAGATCCTTTGTTTGGATTACTCAAGGTTGGGGGTGGTCTGGGAGTAAGAATGAATAAATCAAAGTCATGCTCCCCCCAGCAAACTGGCTGTGTTCCAGGAGATGGTACAAGTGGGAAGGTGAGAATCCTCCTCATTTTAACAACAGGCTAGGCAAAAGTATGGGAGACTAGACCCTTCTGTTCCATGAGATGCTTGGATCATTTACATCCATTTAAGTAATGAATCCTTGCCTGAGACACCAAAATATTTCCACAAGAGTTGCTCAGGTTGGCATGAAATGACTCTAGAGCAGATGAAGGGAATTGCTCTCTATGTCTGTGAAGGAAAGGAAGCTGAGGAAAGGGACCAGATGGTTATGCAGCCTGTTTCAGCCCAAACCATTCTTTCAGGAGTCACTACACAGGTCATTAGAGAGATCCTGGCACAGGCTATGCTTCAGATTGTATCTAAACAACCTGGGACATTTCAGAAGTGTTTCTGCAATGGAAGGAAAGTTCACATTACTCACAACTGCTTTAAGAGAAAAAATGATCCTAGAAATCAAAAGGGGAATGGTTTAAAAGGTTCCCTAAGGAATAATTATGTGGGGTGGAGAGATGGTAAAATCTCCTGCCTTTTAAAGCAAAACTTTTAATTGGAAAATTATCTCAAATATTAAAAGGTTTTGAATTCTGGTTTAATTAGTTCCCAGAGTTAAAATTCGTTTAGTATTTTATTCTTCCTCAGTTACATGTAAAAACAATTTTTAACATCTGTTTTTAAAAATTAGAGTTCCAAATTCTCTCCCATCCTCCTGCCCTAACCACAAACACAGACCAAAACAAAAACAGAACAAAGCTCAAGAAATGTCAAGAAATTTTTAAAAAAGGCTTCAATCTGTTTTCAGACATCAACTGTTCTTTGTCGGGAATAGATACCATTTTTCATCATAAGTCCTTCATAGTTGTCTTGGGTCATTGTCTTGCTGAGAATAACTAAATCATCCACAGCTGATCATCTTACAATATAGCTGTTGCTTTATGCACAACACATTTCACTTTGAATCAACTCATCTAAGTCTTTCTAGGCTTTTCTGAGAGCACTCTGCTCATCAATTTTTAAAAATTATTTTTTAGGGGCGGCTAGGTGGCGCAGTGAGTAGAGTGCCAGCCCTGGAGTCAGAAGGACCTGAGTTCAGATCCCGCCTCAGACACTTAACACACAAACAAAAAAAACCTAGCTGTGTGACCTTGGGCAAGTTACTTAACCCCAATTGCCCTCGAAAAAGCAAAAAAAAAAAATTATTTTTTAAAAGCTTGAATCAAACCATTGTAGAGAGCAATTTGGAACTATGCACAAAGGGCTATAAGACTGCACATCCTTTGACCCTGCAATGCCACTTGTATGTCTGTATCCTAAAGAGATCATACAAATGGGAAAAAGACTGACATTTACAAAAATATTTATAGTAACTCTTTTTCTGGTGGCAAAGAATTGGAAATTGAGGGGATGCCCATCAGTTAGGGAATGACTGAACAAGTTGTGTTATACAAATGTAATGGAATACCATTGTAATATAAGAAATGATGAATAGGTGGACTTCAGAAAAACCTGGAAAGACTCATACGAACTGATCCTCAGTGAAATGAGCAGAAGCAGGAGAACACTGTACGTAGTAACAGCCACATCATGTGATGACTAACTTTGGTAGACTTATTTCTTCTTATCAATGCAAGGATCTAAGATAATTCCAAAAGACTCATGATGGAATGTACTGTCCACATTCAGAAAGAGAACTATGGTGTCTGAATGCAGATCAAAGCATATTGTTTGCTCTCTCTCCTTCCCTCCCTTTCTCTCTCTCTCTCTCTCTCTCTCTCTCTCTCTCTCTCTCTCTCTCTCTTTCTCTCTCATTTCTTCTTTCTCATGATTTCTCCTAAAGGTTCTAATTCTTCTTTACAACATGACTAATGTGAAAATAGATTTAATATCATTATATATATTGAGCCCATACCAATTTACACACTGTCTTAGGTTGTTGGGAGGAAATGGGGAGGAAATTTGGAACTCGAAATCTTATGGAAATGAATTTTGAAAAGTAAAAATAATAAAGTTTTTAAAATAAATGTTTACATGGGTTCACAACTCCACCAACACTGCATTAATGTCTCATTTTTTCCACATGCCCTCCAATATTGTCATTTTCCTTCTCTATCCTATTAGTCATTCTAATAAATATGAGGTAGTACCTCTGAATTATTTCAATTTCCATTTCTCCAATCAATATGCATTAGAGTATTATTTTTTAATATGGCTACAAATAACTTTAATTACTTTATCTGACAACTGACCATATCTTTTGATCATTTATAAACTGGGGAATGGCTATTATTTTTATAAATTTGATTCAGTTCTCTTTATTTTCCAAATGAGATCATAATCAGAGAAATTTGCTTAAAATTTTTTTTCATAGTTATTTATGTTAACTGTATTTCCTCCCATCCTATTCCATCCCTGATTATTCTATTGTCTCTCCTTTCATGCTGTCCCTCCTCAAAAGTGTTTTGCTCCTGACTACTCCTTCCCCAATCTGACATCTCTTCTATCACACCCCTACTATTATCTATTTCCCCTTCTACTTTTTTGAGCCAATTCTGATGAGAGCAAGATTGACTCACTCCCCCCTCATCTGACCCCTCTTCCCCTCCACTGTAAAAACTTTTTTTTACCTCTCTCATGTAAGATAATTTACCTCTTTCTACCTCTCCCTTTCTCCTTCTCCCAGTACATTCCCCTCTCTAACCCCTTAATTTTATTTATTTTTTCTTTTTCCTTTAAATTTTTTCTTTTTTTTTAATTTTTAGTTATCAACATTCATTTCCACAAGATTTTCAGTTATAAATTTTCTCCCTGTCTTTCCCCTACCCCCACCCCAAGATAGCGAGCCTACTGATTACCCCTTCCCCCAATCTGTTCTCTCTTTTGTCCTCCACCATCCCCCCTCTAACTTTCTAGTAGGGCAAGATGGATTTCTATACCCCAGTGCCTGTATATCTTGTTTCCTGGTTACATATAAGAAAGAATTTTTAAACATTTGTTTGTAAAACTTTGATTTCCAGATTCTTTCCCTTCTTCCCTTCTCACCCATCCCCACTGGGAAGATAAGTAATTCAATATAGGTTGTACATGTGTAGCTATGCAAAACATTTCCATAGTAGTTATATTGTGAAAGACTAACTATATTTCCCTCCATCCTATCCCACCCCCCACTTATTCTATTTTCTACTTTGACCCTGTCCCTTTTCAAAAATATGTGCTTCTAACTACCCTCTCGCTCAGTCTGCCCTCCCTTCTATCATCTCCCCTCTTATCCCCTTCCCTCCTACTTTCCTGTAGGGTAAGATGCCCAAATGAGTGTGTATGTTATTCTGTCCTTAAGCCAAATTCAAGGAGAGTAAGGTTGACCCATTCCCTTTCACCTTCCTACTCTTCCCCTCCATTGTAACAGTTTTCTCTTGCTTTTTTTATATGAGATAATTTACCCTGTTCTATCTCTTCCTTTTTCCTTCTCCTATTATATTCCTCTCTCAACTCTTAATTTTATTTTTTAGATACCATCCCTTCCCATTCAACTAATCCTTTGCCCTCTATGTATACATGTACACATATATAACACACTAACATATGTATTTATACACACATACACCCCCCTATACATAGATATATATGTATACGTGTATATATATATATATATATATATATATATTCCCTTCAACTATCCTTATACTGACAAAAGTCCCATGAGTTACAATTACCGTTTTTCCATGTAGTAATGTAAACAGTTCAACTTTAATAAGTTCCTTATTATTCCTTTTTCCTGTTTATCTTCTCATGCTTCTCTTGCTTCTTGTATTTGAAAGTCAATTTTTCTGTTCAGCTCTGTTTTTTTCATCAAGAATACTTGAAAGTCAGGTGGCTAGGTGGTGCAGTGAGTAGGTGATTCTTGGTTTTAATCTTAGCTCTTTTGATCTCCAGAATATCATATCTTTCTTCAATCCCTTAGTGTAGAAGCTGCCAGATCTTGTGTTATCCTGATTGTGTTTCCACGATACTCAAATTGTTTCTTCCTGACAGCTTGTAATACTTTCTCCTTGACCTGGGAACTCTGGAATTTGGCTATGATAGTTCTAGTTTCCTTTTTGGAATCTTTTTCATGAGGCAATTGGTGAATTCTTTCAATTTCTATTTTGCCCTCTGGTTTTAGAACATCAGAGCAGTTTTCCTTGAGAATTTCTTGAAGGGTGATTTCTAGGCTCTTTTTTATTGTGACTTTCAGGAAGTCCAATAGGATTTTTGTTTTTGTTTTTTTTTTTTCTGTTTAAACAAATGCTTTATTAACTTCTGTTTTACATCATTCATTTCCGCCAGATTTTGAGTTACAATCATCCCCCCCCCCTGTTTTTCCCCTACCCACCCGCCCAGAAGAGCGGTCCCGCAAGACATCGATTCCTCCAATCTGCTTTCTCCCATATCCTCTCCCACACCCCCTTCGACCTCTCCATTAGAGGAAGGTGAATCTTTGTGTCCCATATGCCTGCACATCTTATCTCCCAATTACAAGCAAAAGAGTATTAATAATAGTATTTATATATATTTGAAACATTTAATCTTAAGACCTTGAATTTCAGATCCATTTCCTTCCTCCCTTGTCACCCATTCCCTCTGGGGAGATAAGTAATTCAGTATATGTTGTATATGTCTAGCTATGCAAAACATTATCATAGTAGATATATTGTACAAAGCTGCTTATAATTCCCTCCCTCTCATCCTACCCCCCACCTGGTCCATTCCCCACTTAATCCTGTCCCTCTTCCATAGTAGGTACCTCCAACCTCCCCTCCCCCCAAGGATGCCCACCTATCCATCATCCCTCCTCTCATCCCCCTTCCCCCCATTCTGCTGTAAGTTGAGATGTCCCACCTAGTATGTATGTCATTCTCTCCCTGAACCAAATTCAATGAGAATGTGGTTTTGTCTTTTTGCCTTCCTATTTTTCCCCTCCCCTGCAACCACTTCCCCTGCTTCCTCTACATGAGATAGTTTACCCCACCCTGTCTCTTCCCATCTCCTCCTGCCACTTTCCTCTCTCACCTCACAACTTGACCCCTTGAGTATCATTACTTCCCAACAAATTCAACCTATGCCCTCTATCCATATATAACTGTAACCATATACACACACATTCACATATGTATTCATATGACCATATATCCTTCTTCCATTATTTTCATAGTGAGAAAGATTTCATCAGTCATAGTTATTGTTTTTCCATATAGGAATGTAAATAGTTCAACTTTGATAAGTTCCTTTTGATTTCTTTTCCCTGATTACCTTCTCAGGCATCTCTTGCTTCTTGTGTCTGGATGTCAAATTTTCTTTTTTTTTTAAACAAATGCTTTATTAACTTCTGTTTTACATCATTCATTTCCGCCAGATTTTGAGTTACAATCATTTCCCCCCCGTTATTCCCCTACTCAACCTCCCAGAATAGCAGTTCCACAAGATATCGCTATCTCCAATCTGCTTTCTCCCATACCCCCTTCGACTTTTCCATTAGAGGAAGGTGAATCTTTGTGTCCCAATGCCTGCACATCTTATCTCCCAATTATAAGCAAAAGAGTATTAATAATAGTATTTATATATATATATACATATATATATATATATATATATATATATATATATATTTGAAACATTTAATCTTAAGACCTCGAATTTCAGATCCATTTCCTTCCTCCCTTGTCACCCATTCCTCTGGGGAGATAAGTAATTCAGTATATGTTGTATATGTCTAGCTATGCAGAACATTATCATAGTAGATATATTGTACAAGGCTGCTTATAATTCCCTCCCACTGATCCCACCCCCCACCTGGTCCATTCCCTACATGATCCTGTCCCTCTTCTATAGTGGGTACTTCCAACCTCCCCTCCCCCCAAGGATGCCCTCCCATCAATCATCCCTCCTCTCATCCCCCTTCCCCCTATTCTGCTGCAGGTTGAGATATCCCATTTAGTATGTATGTCATTCTCTCCCTGAACCAAATTCAATGAGAATGTGGATTTGCCTTTTTTTCCTTCCTATTCTCCCCCTCCCTTGCAACCACTTCCCCTTGCTTCTTCTACATGAGATAGTTTACCCTACCCTGTCTTTCCCCATCTCCTCTTGCCACTTTCCTCTCTCACCTCATAATTTCATCCCTTGAGTATTCTCCCTTCCCAACAAATTCAACCTATGCCCTCTATCCATATACACACACATTCACATATGTATTCATATGACCACACACCCTTCTTCCATTATTTTCATAGTGAGAAAGATATCATCACTCACAGTTATTGTTTTTCCATATAAGAATGTAAATAGTTCAACTTTGATAAGTTCCTTTTGATTTTTTTTCCCTGATTACCTTCTCAGGCATATCTTCCTTCTTGTGTCTGGATGTCAAATTTTCTATTCAATTCTGGTTTTTTCCTCAAGAGTGCTTGAAAGTCCTCTATTCCACTGAATGACCATATTTTCCCCTGAAACAAAATACTCAGTTTTGCTGAGTAGGTGACCCTTGGGTTCATTCTCATCTCTTTTGCCCTCTGGAATATCATATTCCATGCCTTTTGATCCCTCAGTGTAGAAGCTGCCAGGTCCTGTGCTATTCTGATTGTGTTTCTACAATATTGAAATTGTTTCTTCCTGGATGCTTGGAGTATTTTCTCCTTGATCTGGGGATTCTGGAACCTGGGTATAATATTCCTGGGAGTTTTCTTTTTGGGATCTTTTTCAGGAGGTGATCGGTGGATTCTTTCAACCTCTATTTTGCCCTCTGGATCTAAAACATCAGGGCAATTTTCCTTGAGAATTTCTTGAAGGGTGATTTCCAGGTTCTTTCTTTGATCATGGCTTTCAGGTAGTCCAATAATTTTTAAATTGTCTCTCCTGGATCTATTTTCCAGGTCAGGTATTTCACATTGCCTTGTAATCTTTCATTTGTTTGGATCTGCTTAACAGCATCTTGATTTCTCATAAAGTCATTAGCTTCCATTTGCTCCAGTCTAACTCTGAAGGATTGAATCTCAGTGAACTTTTGAGATTCTTTTTCCATCTGGCAAATTCGACTTTTTAAGGTATTCTTCTCCTCATTGCCCTTTTGGACCTCCTTTGCCATTTGAGTTAGTCTATTTTTTGTTGGGGTTGTTTGTGGTTGGTGTTTTTTTGGTGGGTGTTTTTTGGGGGTTGTTGGGTTTGGGGGTTTTTGGTGGTTTGGGTTGGGGTTGTTTGGGTTGGTGGTTTTGTTTGTGGGTTGTGTGGGGGGTGTGGTTTTGTTGGGGGTTTTTGTGTGTTTTTTTTAAGGTGTTTTCCTCAGTCAGGCTGTTGACCCTCATTTCATACTTTTCCTGCATCCTTCTCATTTCCCTTTCCAATTTTTCCTCCACTTCTCTTATTTGATTTTTAAAGTCCTTCTTAAGGTCCTCTATGGCCTGCAACCTGCTCATGTTTTCCCCTGGGGCTTTTGGAGCAGGACTTCTGACCTCACAGTCCTCTTCCCTTATGCTTTGACCCTCCTTGCCCCCAAAGTAGGAGTCTAGGGTTGTATTTTTCTGTTTAATTTGTTTCCTTTGCCTTGGCATGTTGCCACTTAATTACTTGACTTTTGGGCTTGTTGCCACACTATGGCTTTTTGCTGCCAGATAGGGGAATTTTCGTCCTGAACGTGTGGGAAGGGCCAACTTCTGTTTCCGGCAAGCTGGAAACCCACCCACAACCTCCACCCCAGATCACAATCCAGATCCAGGGAGGTTAAAGCAAGAGCGATTACCCCCCAAGACTGATCGCTGGATCTCCTTACAATTCGCAGGCCAGGAGCTGGAGCTGCCTCTGAAAACTACAAAATGGCGTGTCTCCTCAGTGGCTTCTAGCCCCCAGGGGAGGAAGCCGACGCATTCCCCAAATACTGTTCCCAAAGTCCATAGGGCACTAACCTCTCACTTTGTCCTAGGCATGTCTATGTTGATAATTCTGGAATCACCATAGCTGCTGGTGTTCTGGGGTCTCTCCAGCTGGTTGCTGGCCCTGCCGCCCTGGGGCTAAAACCGCGACTCAGGTGGACCAGACCTGTGCTCGGCTCCCCTCGCTCTGCGTGCTGCCTGTTCCCAGACCGCTGCGCTGGTCCTTCCTGCAGGGTTGCTGGGCTGTCCTCAGTGGGAGGTTAGCTTCTCTGTTTCATTCTGTGGGTGCTGAGGCTCCAGAAGTTGTTCAGAGTCCCCTTTTACATAGTTTGGAGGAAATCTCCAGTCCAATAGTTTTTAAATTCTCTCTCCTGGATCTATTTTCCAGGTTAATGGTTTTTCCAGTGAGATACTTCACATTGCCTTCTATTTTTTCATTTGTTTAGATCTGTTTTACAGTATCTTGATTTCTCATAAAGTCATTAACTTCCGTTTACTCCAATCTAATTTGGAAGGAATTATTCTCTTCAGTGAGTTTTTTGAAATTCCTTTTCCACCTGGGCAATTTTACTTTTTTAAGGCATTTTTCCCCTCCTTGGCTTTTTGGGCCTCTTTTGCCATTTGAGTTAGTCTATTTTTAAGGTGTTATTTCCTTCAGTATTTTTGGGGGGTCTCTTTTAGCAGGCTATTGAATTGCTTTTCATGATTTTCTTGCATCATTCTCATTTCTCTTCCCATTTTTTCCTCCACTTCTCTTACTTAATTTTCAAAATCCTCCTTGAGCTCTCCCATGGCTTGTAAGCAGTTCATGTTTTTTCTTGGAAGCTTTTGGTGCAGGAGTTTTTGACTTTCTTGGCTTCTTCCGGGTCCATGTTTTGATCCTTTTTGTCCCCAAAAAAGGATTCTGTGGTCTGATTGTGCTTCCTCTACTTGTTCATCTTGTCAGGCAATTACTTGACTTTTGAGCTCTTTGCCATGGTCGAATTCTGTTTCCAGATCGGAGCAAGCTTTGTCCCAAATCTCTGGGGGTTTTGCAAATGTTGTCAGAGCTATGCAGGAGGTGCCCTCTCTACAGACACCCCAAGCTCTGGCACACTGGCCACACAACCCAGGACCACCTGGGTTCCAGATCCAAGAAGGTCAAAGCAAGAGTGATTACTCTCTGAATGGTCTCTTGGTTCCCTTAAGATCTGCAGGCCAGGAGCTCTGGAGGAAGCCATGTGGCAGCAGCTGTAGCTGCTGTGCCTCCTCCACCTCTTGCTGTGGGGACAAGGGCCAGTCCACACTCTTCTATCACTCAGTTCCAACAGAGTTCCTGTCTGACCTTTTACTTTCTCTTTGGCTTTTATGGGTCAAGAAGTCTGGAAACCATCATAGCTGCTGGTGATTCATTCACCTAAAGTCTGCTCAGGCTGGTCTGTGCTGTGTGTTGGGGCCACCCTATGCCATCATGGTTCATTCGGGACTGCACTTGGCTCCCAGCAGGTGCAATAGACCCTTCCTGTTGGCCTGCCAGGCTGCCTTCAGAGGAGATTTGTTTCTCTCCATCACTTAATAGATCTAAAATTTGTTTAGAGTCATATTTTACAGGTATTGGATGTGGTTAGTGCAGGAGCTCACACCAAGTTGCTGCTTTTATTCTACCATCTTGGCTCTGCCCCTCCTTAATTTTATTTTTTAGATATCATCCTTTCATATTCTGCTCACACCCATGCCCTCCTTCTAATTTACCTAATAATGAAAAAATTCTTATGAGTTCCAAATATCATCATCCCATGTAGGAATATAAACAATTCAACAATATTAAATCCCTTATAATTTCCCTTTCTTGTTAACCTTTTTAGGATTCTCTTCAGTCTTGTATCTTAAAGTCAAATTTTCTATTCAGCTCTGGTCTTTTCATCAAGAATGCTTGGAAGTTATCTCACTGAATGTCCATTTCATCCTCCCCACCCTCCCACACCTAAAAATTATATTTAGTTTTGCTGGGAAAGTGATGCTTGGTTGTAATTCTATGTCCTTTGTCTTCCAGAAGATCATATTCCAAGTTCTTCAATTCTTTAGCGTAGAAGCTGCTAAATCTTGGGTTATCCTGACTGTGTCTCCACAGTACTTGAACTGTTTCTTTCTGGCTGTTTGCAGTATTGTCTCCTTGAACTGGGGGTTCTGAATTTGACTATGATATTCCTGGGAGTTTTCATTTTGGGATCTCTTTCAAGAAGTTATTGGTGGATTCTTTCAATTTCTGTTTTTCTCTCTGATTCTAGAATATCAAAGTAGTTTTCCTTCATAATTTCTTGAAAGATGATGTCAAGGCTATTTTCTTTTTCTTTTTGATCATGGGTTTCAGGTAATCCAAAAATTTTGAAATGATCTCTCCTGGAACTATTTTCCAGGTCAGTTATTTTTCCAAGGAGATATTTCACATCATCTTCTATTTTTAAATTTTTATTTGTTTTGTTTTATTTCATTGTTTCTTGATTTCTCAGAAAGTCATTAGATTCCATTTGCTCAATTATAATTTTTAAGGAATTATTTTCTTTAGTGAGCTTTTGTACCTCCATTTCCATTTGACCAAGACTTATCCTAAAACATATTTATTTAAAGTTTTTAGCTCCAAATTCTATCCCTCCCCTACCACCTTGAGATAGTAGTAGTCAGATAGAAGTGATTTTCTTAAGGCTGGGTGATTCGATCTGACATGCATCCAAATATCTGATTTCCTATTTTAATTTTAATCCAATACAATTCTATCGTTGTGGAAGGCACATATCTTCTCTTCTTCCACTTCCCCATTCTTTTTTATTCTATTGAAGGTTTCCTTAAAGGAATCCAACTGACAAGAGGCTTCTCCTTTTGTGGTTTTAAGTAGCCATTTATTGAAATCATCCCATCTTCACTGCTTCATCAAGACATTTCTTAAGAAAACTTATTTTATCTTGATCAAAAGAACCCTACATTAAACCAACCATAAAAGGAGTCATCTTGGGTCATTTTTGCCAATTAGTAAAATGTCTGCAGTTATGGGACCCATAATATAGACATATGGTCAGCTACTGTCCTCTTGCAGGGACAGCTTGAGAGCTTGTTTCCCCTTGGGAACTTGGCCAAATCTTATTTTATTCTGGACTTTGGCTTTTCACCAAGACAACCTAAATTAAAAACTAGGACTTTAATCAGTTCCTAACCTTGACTAAACTGTAAACTCTGGGACTCATTAGTCCTGACTGTAGGCTTTCACTAGACCCACTAATAGGGCCTTCATTAGGTCCCCCCTCAAAGGGTGTCTGCTCTGGGGAGCCCAGAAAGGTTTCTCCACCCTGTGGCTACAAACTCCTGAGCCCTTTGGGCCTTAGTCATTGATCAATGTTACTCTTTTCAGCTCTTTATCAGCTCTGGAACCTTTTTTCCCTCTTAATAGATGCACTCAACTGACAAGAGATTGAGAGTCAAGCAGGGAGGTATTTACCAGACTTCCAAGGGGGAAATGTCAGGATGGACATCCAAAGCTTCAAGTCAGTAGCAAAGCAGCTGAATCACCCCTCCAACATCAGGAAGAAGCTCCTCATCATGATGAATCCCACTTCTGCAACAAGAAATGTCAATTGGGCAAAGCCTATCCCTCCACATGCAGAAGAGTACAAGATGAATTAAAAGCAGAGGTTTTCTTAGCTAGACAAAACAACAGTAAAGTTGAGCCACCCCTGTACAAAGCATGAAGGATCTGATTAATTGTGGCAGAAGGGGTAATTGAGGTACCTGTCCACTGACCAGAGGGAATAGAGGCACAGTTCAAGTGCAAATTCTGAAGTGTGTATTGGGTGAGTAAAGGACATGCACCTGCTCAGAGAACAGGAGAGCCTAGTCTGGTTGCTCCCCAGATTGGGGGCTCAGGGAGTGCTCTCTGTGGTTTTACAACAAAGAGAGGCAGTAGGAAAGGGTAAATGTAGAGCCCCCAGGACCAGGATATCTGTCCAAGCTCTGTCCATTTGGGGATGATATGGACCAGTTTGAGGCACCCTGTGGTAGTTGGCACAGTGGAGGTATTCTGGGCTCACCTTCTTGACACCACAAAGGATAACTGCTATCTCAAGCTTGAACAACAACACTCATACTACCTCCTGATTGACTGATTTTGGTTCCCAGGTTATTTCTGCCTCTCATGAACAATGAGGGAGATCAAGCATATCAGGCTCATTAATAAACTCATTAGCATTCATTTCCACAGAGCTTCCAGCTCAGGAAAGTCAGGAGCACTTTGTGCTTAAAAACCACCAAGGGGAGGTTTGGGGAATGGTCAGCATAAAGAGTGGACAGACTTGCCTTCAACCTGTGCCTGCACCTGGATGGTGGCCCAGGTGGTGGCCCCAGCCCTGGCCCCCTACAGAGGTGGCCCTGACACAATGGCAGCTTTGTTCTTCTGCTGCCTATGCTGCTGCGGGGATGCTGGGACCAGCCTCGCCCTACTGAAGGAGATGCTTGCTGTGTACCTGGACATGCATCACGTGGGAACAGATATTGTCATTGTCAAAAATGGAAGAAGGATATGTGGGACAGAAGGTTGTTTAGCCAATGCACCTTTGCATCAGAACAAAAGCTACTTCAAATTCAAAATCCAGTCTACAGGGATCTGGGGCATTGGGTTTGCAACTCAAAAAGCTAGTTTGAATCAGATTCCACTTGGCCAAGATGTTCATAGCCTTGTGAGGAGGAATGATGGAGCCCTCTACCACAACAATGAAGAAAAGAATAGGTTGTCTGAAAACTGTCCTCCACAGGAAGGAGATTTAGTGGGTCTTACATATGACTGTGTAGAATTGAATGCTTACTTGAATGGGAAGAATACGCCCTGTCCAGCTTCAGGTAGTCATCATCTTTTATATTACCCTTTTTGTGTACAGAAGGAAGAGTGACAAATATGTAAAATTAATTGCTAGTTTTTTTCCAGCATATCTATTCAGTATAAAAGTTGCTTTTTTTATAAACACTAAAGAATTCAAACATCAACTTCAATATTTGACCCTCCAGTGAATAGCATGAATTAATTGGATTTCATTTCCTTGCAGTCCAAGGGACTCTCAAAAGTCTTCTTCAGCCCCACAATTTGAAAGTGACAATTCTATGGCAATCAATTTTACTTACATTCCAACTCACTCAGCCATACATTGCTACTAGAAAAGCAATGGCTTTGACTAAATAGGCCTTTATTGACAAGGTGATGTCGCTGCTTTTCAGGAGACTCTCTATATTATCCATAGCTTTCTTGTCAAGTAATGAGCGCCTTAATTTAATGGCTAAGCTGCCACTTCCAGTGAGACACCTCTTCATTCCTTCTCCTTCCCTTGGCTTAAGGTTCAAGCTAGCCTCTTTTACCCTGGTAAAGAAGCTTCTTAAAGTTCTTCATTTTCTTCCATCAGAGTGTAGTCATCTGCATATCTGACAGTAAGTCCATCAGGGTCAGCTGACTGACCCAGGGTCACACAGCTAGTATGTTTCTGAGGTCACATTTGCATTCCCTCCAGGGTCAATTCTTTGAGCTGATTCTGGAAGCATTTCTAATTATTTCTAATTCTAATTTCTAATTACATTCACATAATCATAATATTTTTTCTCTAGGATCCTCTGATGTTCAGCAAGATTGGAGCTATCCCTAGAAGCCTTTTCACACAGATTACATTCATAAGCTTTTTCTCAAGTATGGATTCTCTGATGCACTCCAAGACTGGTCCTGTGGGTAAAACTTTTCCACACTGATTGTGTTTATAACATTTGTCACCAGTGTGGATTTTCTGATGTCCAATAAGACTACCCTATGTGTAAAAGCCTTTCCACGTTGATTACATTCAAAAGTTTTTTTTTTCTCCACTGAGGATTCTCTGATGATTAACAAGGGTGGAGTTCTATTTAAAAGTCTTTGTACATTTATTACATTGATAAGGCTTTTATCTAGTGTGAATTCTCTGATGTTTAACAAGAGAAGAGCTACATCTAAAAGCCTTTCCACATTGATTACATTGATAAGGTTTTTCTCAGTGTGGATTCTTTGATGTCTAGCAAGACAGGAATTGTATCTAAAAGCCTTCCACAGTGATTATGTTCATAACGTTTCACTCCAGGGTGGCTTCTCTGATGTCTAGCAAGAATGGAGCTGTCTCTAAAAGCATTTCCACACTGGTTACATTCATAAGGTTACTCTCCATTGTGGTTTCTTCTATGTAAAGTGAGATTGTACTTCTTTCTGAAATATTTTCCATACTGATTACATTCAAAAGGTTTCTCCCCAGTATGTATTTTCTGATTTTCAGCAAGACTGGACCTGTTTCTGAAATTCTTTCCACACTGATTATATCCATAAGGGATCTCTCCAGTGTGGATTCCCTGATGAAGATCACAGATTTCTCTCCAAGTCACAGGGACCATCACCTATGAGTCTTTGGTGCTGAGTTTCTTCCACAGAAATGCTTAGCACTTCAGGAGTCTCTTTCACTTCCAGTCTGATTTTTCCTTCTGAAAGAAATAAGCAATAAAACATATACACAGAGCTACATATATAATTATACCCCCTTTCATCCACTGACAAAACATAAGCCCTTTACATTGTCTTTCTCTGGGCAAAGAGAAAGGTCTTCAAACTTCAAAAGTTTTCAAACGGGCAGAACCGATTATTTCCAAATGCCATTAGCTCACATCCCAAGGACGATTTAACTTACAAAGAGCTTCATATGCAGTTACATCATATACTCACAAGAGACCTGTGATTAAGGCAGAACATTGTCAGAAGATTAACAAGTTGGGCCATGAGCTCAGAATGATTGAGTGACTTGAATCAAATCCCTGAGGTTGAGAGAAGAACTCAAACCCCTGACTGAGCATACTCTGTCCCCGGTACTAGACAGATTATTTCTGCTTTAGATCTTTCCTTTTTGTTTTCACCTTGATCACCTAAACTTTAAATCCTCTCTTCAAAAATATTATGCCATTTCATGCACACATACTAAATATTAACATTATTTCATGATCTCTCATCTCTAAGTATTATGTAATTTCCCTAATAATAGCTTTCAATGTTATTTCTTTCTGTGGCAGTATTTGAGGTCACATGAAGAATACCAGTACTGTTTTTTGTATTTACCTATACTAGAAAAGATTTTGTTCTGGCCTTTAAAAATTTTTTTTTTTTTTTGTGGGGCGGCTAGGTGGTGCAGTGACTAGAGTACTGGCCCTAGAGTCAGGAGGACCTGAGTTCAAATTTGGCCTCAGACACTTCACACAAAAACTAGACATGTGACCTTGGGCAAGTCACAACCCCAATTACCCTGCAAAAAATAAAAAAAAACCTTTTTTTGTGTGAGGCAATTAGGGTCAAGAGACTTATCCATGGTCACACAGCTAGTGTCAAGTGTCTGAGGTAGCATTTGAACTCAGGTCCTCCTGATTCTAGGACTGGTACTCAATCAACTATACCACCTAGGTGCCCCTTGGCCTATTAATGTTTTGGGCTAGTCATTACTTTTTTCTTTTTTAAAAAAATTTTCTGTAAATTCCTTTGATAACTAAAAGTGAATTTCTGGTAATAATGATTGTAGATGTATAACATATATCAGGTTGTTACCATCTCAAGGAGGGGAGAGGGGAAGAGATGAAAGAATGTGGAATTTTAAATTTAAATAATTGTTTCAATATCTAATAGGAAAAAACAAAATATTATATTAAACATAAAATCTGTGCTAAAAAAAAGAACATCCTCATAATAAACACAATTAAACATGCATGGAATTTCCTATGTCTGTGTCTCATTCATGAATTTGGGTCTGTCATCCTTTTATAAGGAAATGCATGGTATACTTCACTATAAGTCTTTTTGAAACACTTTCCAGTACAGGGGTTCACAAACCCCTTGGAGCTCTAGAGAATGGTCCAAAGGATTTGGACTAAAATTTTTTTCAGTGACACCTTAAGCAGTAAATAATTGCCCGATTTTGTTGCTAAGACACTTATCCCCTGGACAAGAAGCATGTGCATATTTCAGCCATTATAGGATTCTTTCTGCAGTGATTCCAAATCATTATGGTCAGGCATATCATGCTTCTGGGCATCATGCAAAGAGAACATCACACTCTGACTGCTTCCAACTATGTGCAGCATGTTCTTTCTGTTTCCAACTTGACATCAAATTGTTTCCAAACTCACAGGAAAGTTGGACATTCATGTACAAATGGATCCAGGCATGCACAGACCCTCCCTGGCTGGCTGTCACTGCCCCAGAGTAGTCCTCTTATTGCTGGATTACCTTGTAATCCCATCTCATCAAAGCTGCAATGACCAGATCAACGTGTTACCTAGGACAACAGGACCTTTGGGCCTGCAATTGCTATGTATGCACAGTAGAGGCCACATGAAACCATCAAGGACCCCCAAAACTTTTCCACAAAAACCCAGATCTTAAAGTCCCCCTCATTGCAGTGCTAAGTTGTATCCTCCACTTACGTTATTATTCACCTCCTTGGCAGCTTCTCAAATGGACTGTTTGGCAGCATAGATGAGTCATTCAGTAGAGTTTAAAAAAAAGTGTAGTGAGTTTTCCATTGGTAGATAAAAGAAAGTTATGCCTGAAGAAATCCTATCCTAACAAAGGAGGTTTTTTTTTGTTTGTTTTTGTTTTTTTTTTTTTTTATTAAGCAATTGGGATTAAGTAACTTGCTCAAGGTTACATGGCTAGTCATTATTTATGTGTGGGTGCTCATTTTCTGAGGCCCGATTCGATCTCGGGTCATCCCAACTCCAAGGCCGGAGCTCTTACTCACTGTGCCACCTAGCCGCCCCCAAAGGAGGTTTTAAACATAAATATTGTTTAAAAAAAGAAGTAGGGACGGAGCCAAGATGGTGGAGTAGAAACAGCATTTCCAATGTGCTCTGCCCCACACAAATTTCAAACAATGTGAAAGGGGACTCCGAACAACTTCTGGAGCCACAGCACCCATAGAATGGCACAGAGAAGCTAACCTCCTGCTGAGGACAGCCCAGCAGCCCTGCAGGGAGCCGCCAGCACAGCGCTCTGAGAGCAGGCAGCACAGCACTCCGGGAACCGACAGTGCAGCGCGCAGAGCCGAGCCAAGGTCCGCGGTTTTAGCCCCAGGGCGGCCGGGCCTTCAGCCGGCTGGAGTGACCCCAAAACACCAGCAATTGTGGCAATTCCAGAATTATCAGCACAGATATGCCTAGGACAAAGTGAGAGGTAAGTGCCCTATGGACTTTGGGACCAGTATTTGGGGAACGCGTGGCTTCCTCCCCTGGGGGTGAAAAGCTGCAGAAGAAACTGCGGCTCAGAAGCCATTTTGCAGCCTCAGTAGTGGTTCTAGCTCCTGGTCTGAGAACTGTAGGGAGATCCAGCAATCAGTCTGGGGGTTAATCGCTCTTGCTTTAAACTGCCTGGATCTGGATTGTGGTCTGGGGGGGAAGTTTGGGGTGGGTATCCAATTTGCCAGAGTGGGTGGAGGCTTTACAAAGGCCACCCAACTGGTGGAAGTTGTGAAGACCCCACGTTTGGACGGTGTCCCCTGTCTGGTGGCAGAGCCCTCTGTGGCAACAAGCCCAAAAATCAAATAATTAAGTGGCAACATGCCAAGGCAAATGAAACAAAATAAACAGCAAAGTTCAACATTGGACTCCTATTTTAGGGACAAAGAGGATCAAAGCATGGAGGAGGACTGTGAGGTCAGAACTCCTGTACCAAAAGCCCCAAATGAAAATACAAGCTGGCTGAGGCCATAGAGGACCTTAAGAAGCAGATAAGAGAAGTGGGGGAAAATTTGGGAAGAGAAATGAAAAGGCTGCAAGAAAAGTATGAAATGACAGTCAACACCCTGACTGAGGAAAATAACACCTTAAAAATAGACTAACTCAAACGGCAAAAGAGGCTCAGAAAGGCAATGAGGAGAAGAATGACTTAAAAAGCCAAATTTGCCAGATGGGAAAAATAATCTCAAAAGCTCACTGAGGAGATTCATTCCTTCAGAGTTAGACTGGAGCAAATGGAAGCTAATGACTTTATGAGAAATCAAGATGCTGTTAAGCAGATCCAAACAAATGAAAGAATAGAAGGCAATGTGAAATATCTCATGGGAAAAACCACTGACCTGGAAAATAGATCCAGGAGAGACAATTTAAAAATTATTGGACTACCTGAAAGCCATGATCAAAGAAAGAACCTAGAAATCATCCTTAAAGAAATTCTCAAGGAAAATTGCCCTGATGTTTTAGATCCAGTGGGGGAAATAGAGGTTGAAAGAATCCACTGATCACCTCCTGAAAAAGATCCCAAAAAGAAAACTCCCAGGAATATTATAGCCAGGTTCCAGAATCCCCAGATCAAGGAGAAAATACTACAAGCAGCCAGGAAGAAACAATTTCAATATTGTGGAAACACAATCAGAATAGCCCAGGACCTGGCAGCTTCTACACTGAGGGATCGAAGGGCATGGAATATGATATTCCAGAGGGCAAAAGAGCTGGGAATGAACCCAAGGGTCACCTACCCAGCAAAACTGAGTATCTTATTTCAGGGGAAAATATGGTCATTCAGTGGAATAGAGGACTTTCAAGCATTCTTGATGAAAAAACCAGAGTTGAATAGAAAATTTGATATTCAGACACAAGAAGCAAGAGATGCTTGAGAAGGTAATCAAGGAAAAGAAATCAAAAGGAACTTATCAAAGTTGGACTATTTACATTGCTACAAGGAAAAACAATAACTGTGTTTGATGAAACCTTTCTCATTATGAAAATAATTGAAGAAGGGTACATGGCATATGTTCACAGGTATACATGGATAGAGGGCACAGGTTGAATTTGATGGGAAGGGATGATTCTTTTTTTTTTTGGAGGGCAATTGGGGTTGGGTGACTTTCCTGGGGTCACACGGCTGGGTTTTTGTTTGTGTGTTGGCTGTCTGGGGCCAGATGCGAGCTCGGATACTTCTGGCTCTGGGGCCGGCGCTCTGCTCGCTGTGCCACCTAGCCGCCCCAAGGAAGGGATGTTTCTTAAGGGGTGAAGCCAAGAGGTGAGAGAGGAAAGTGGCAAGAGGAGATAGAGAGAGAACGGGTAGGGTAAACTATCTCATGTAGAAGAGGCAAGGGGAAGTAGTTGCAGGGGAGGGGAAGAACAGGAAGGCAAAAAGGCAAAAGCATATTCTCATTGAAGTTGGCTCAAGGAGAGAATCACATACATACTAAATGGAATATCTTACCCTCACTCACTCTCCTGAGTAGGGGAAAGGGGGATGAGAGGGGGATGATGGAGGGGAGGGCATTCTGGGGGGAGGGGAGGTTGGAAGTACCCCCTATCAAAGAGGGACAGGATCAAGGTGGGGAATGGACCAGGTGGGAGGTGAGACAGGTGGGAGGGAAATATAAGCAGTCTTATAAATAAAAAAATAAATAAATGAATGAATGAATGGATGAATGAATGGCTGAATAAATAAATAAATAAATAAATAAATAAATAAATAAATAGACTAGATAAATAAATAAATAAATAATCTGTGCAATCGACCTTCAAGCACATCTATCATTTAATTCACAATACTTGTCATGAGCAAGTACAAAAATAAATCCTTTACATTATAAGCATCGATTCGTTTTATTTACTGGTTAGGGAGCTAAAAAGAAAAACAAATTTCTATCCTTTGGGATAATTTTGGATCACCACATTACTAAGAAAGGCTAAGCCATATACAATTCTTCATTGAGCAATATTACTATTACTGCAAACAGCATTCTGATTCTGGTCACTTCACTAAGTGCTTCCAGGTTTTTCTGAGTGTCATTTCATAGCATAATAAATATTCCATTACAATTATATGCCAGAGCTTGTTTAGCCATTCCCCAGTAGAAACGAATCATCTTGATTTCTAATTCTTTGCTCCCACAAAAAGAGCTGCTATAGTGTTCTTTGGATGTCTCTGGGATATAGACCTAGGCATGGCATTGCTGAATCAATAGGTACTCACAGTTTTATAGCCATTTGCATATAGTTCCAAATTACTGTCCAGAATGGTTGGATCAGTTCACAACTCCATCAACAGTGCATTGGTGTCCCAGTTCTCTTACATCCCTTCCAATATCCAACATTTTCCTTTCTCGTCACATTAGCCACTCTGGTGGGTGTGAGGTAGGAACTCAGAGTTCTCTGATCAATAGACACTTGGAGCACTTTTTCATATGACTATAGATGTTAGCTATTATTTTTATTGTTATGATTTTGATGTAGACTATTTCCCCCCAATTCTATTCTCCTGCTCACACTATTACCCTCCCTCCTTGTATTCTCTCATTTCCCTGTTGAACTAAATGTATTTCCATTTGAAAACAATCACTTTTCAAGTAGATCAGCTAAGAGGGAGGCTAACTTTCTGCTGCTTCTCCAGCTATATCCAAGTTTGCATACTGGACTGTGAGTTCCCTGATAGCAGAGACTTTCTTCTGCCTTCCTTTGTGCCCCCAGAGCTTAGCACAGGGCCTAAATCACAAGGTGTGGGCCCAGGGCTGACAGTGGGCCCAGCCTCGACCTCAGCCCCTGCATTCTGGTCTGTCTCCTGCTGATCAATGCACGTTCTCACTTCAGTCATGGTTCTCTCTCTAACACCCACTCAACTTCTAAGTAGTCACCTTTGTTAGGTTCTAACCCAGGTGGAACCTGACCAGACCCAACACTGAAGATCACAGAGGTTTCTTTCTAGAGTCCTGAAGGGTCTCATATCTTGGGACACGTTGAGTCTCCACTGCCAGCTCCCTAAATGGAAGTGGTCGTCACCACCTACATGAACCTGGTCAATGATTCTCCAAGAATGGGATAGAGATTGAGCCACGGAGATCAGGAAAGGGACTTGGGATGATTTATGCAAAGCTTGGCCTTGGATTACTTCCAAGTAAGACATCAGCCTTCATTCCTACTCATGTGCTGCTGAATGAGAGAGAAAACCATGAAACCAGGTTGCTTGGGCCCACTACAAATTTAGGCTGCACAATCTCAGCTGGACCCTCATTATGGTAGGACAATCCTTTGACATCCCCCTAAGTGACTCCCCATGCCACTCATCACAGTAGCTTTTCCAAATCTTGTCATTCACCCCCAACCATCCATTATGGCTTATTCTCTGCCTCCCCACCCACCACCCACACTCATTTTCTTCAGAACTCGCCTCCTATTTCATTGAAAAAGCTGGACATTTATCAAGAGCTATATTCTCCTTATCTCACATAAATCCTTTTGCTTGATAAAGCAAATCCCTTTATGTGTGCAAATAATCCCATTCCACCCCTCATCTGCCTTGGAATATTCTTTTTTTTTTTCGCTTTTTGGAGGGCAATTGGGGTTAAGTAACTTGCCCAAGGTCACACGGCTAGGTTTTTGTTTGTGTGTGCGTTAAGTGTCTGAGGCCGGACCTGAACTCAGGTCCTTCTGACTCCAGGGCCGACGCTCTACTCACTGCGCCACCTAGCCACCTCGGCCTTGGTATATTCTTGGTCTAATGTCTCCATATTTTCACTCTCTCCCATAGAAAGGTGTCCTTTCCAGGTGACATAAATAAAATAATTTCTCTCCAAACATCCTCAATGCTCCAATATCTCTCTTCCTTTTCATGGCAAAATATTTGGAGATGGCCATTTACAACTCGTGTCTCCAACTCCTTCCCCTTCTTTCTTCGAGATAGTCTGCTGCCTGGCTCACAGCGTCGCTGTTCAGATGAATCTTGTTTCTCTGAAATCACCAATCTTCTTCGCGTGGCCATTTCTTAATCCTCATTCTTGCTGACTTCTCTGCAGACTTTGACACTGATATTCTCCTCTCAGAGGTTTAGTGACACTGTTCTCTCCTGCTCCACATGCAAAATGAAACCCATTCTTTTCCCCCAACCTTCCCGCCTGCCCACATTCCTAGTGATCAAAGGCATCTTCACAGATGAAGGGGCAGGCTCTTCTCATTGACTCTCACTCATTCACACTCCTGACCCCCGTAATGATTCCACCCGTGGGGCATCTCTCCCATGCACACCCCCCTCCCAACAGTCACCTTCATGGTTCAGGCCCCAGTCACCTCACACTGGAGGTATCTGAGAACCTTCCTGCAGTCAAGTCCGTCTTCCACCTAGCTGTCCAGTTCATCTCCCTAATGCAGTCAACTGACCATGTTACCACCCGCTCAGCATCCTCTTCTGGCTTCTCAGAATAAGGATCCAACATAAAATCTTCCTCAGGGCTGCTAAAGCACTTCACCCAGTCTCCCTCTCCTCCTACTCCAGTCTTCTTTCACTCTATTCTTCCCCACCCCCATATATGCTGTAACCCAGTGGTGTGGGCCTCCTTTCTGTTCTGGATATAGGACACTCCTCCTCCTGACTCCTTGGGCTTTTCTCACTCTCCCTCTTGCCTACAATGCTCCTCCTGGCTTCCCTGAAGCCCCAGCTAAAGTCCCACTCTCATAACAAACCTTTCCCCATCCTCCTTTCCTCTGGGGCCTTCCCTCCCTTACCAGTTCCCACTCATCCTGTCCATAGCAGGTTTGTACACAGTGGCCGGTGTGTTGTCTGCTCCACGAAACTGCGAAATTCAGGAAAGTCCAAGACTTCCTTTGCATCTCCTCATGGCTTCAATGCTGACCCAAGGGGCCTGGCCTGCAGGAGGTGCTCAACAAGTGTTTGATGACTCCACAGTCTAAAAACTAGCGGGTACTGGAAAGCTTCATGCCTCAAATACCAAAGAGCATCTTCTTATAGGATCATAGAATTATTTGTAGCAGGGAACTGAAAAGCCATGGAGTCTGACTCCCTCCTTTTACAGATGGGGAAACTGAGGCTCCATGGCTCAGTGACTGGCCCAGGAAGCCACTGCTACTAAAAAGTCTGAAAAAGAATCCCAAGGCAGGCCGTCCTGCCCCCAAATCTAGCATGTCCTTCACCACAGCACACAGCAGCCTCTCATAATCCCAGCTCTCATATGCCTGCTTTCACCTCACTCACCTGGACAGGAGATCCTCAGGTCTTCTTCCTCCAGGATCCAGGGTGCTTCCCTTTGTTCAAAATAAGAGATCACATCTTCTCTGGGAACTGGAAGCCCTGGGGGTGGGGAATCAGGGATGAGGAAGGGGAGGGACTTGTAGGGAAAGGGGTGTGGATACAGAGCTGCTCTATTTGGAGATCTCTCCATTCTGGTCACACACAGATGCAAAGAACCTAAGCAGGATGTGCTGTACAACCTGTTCTGAGGAACAGCCAAACCCTCTGCCCCCAGCCTGTCATGCTCCATTCTGGCAGAAACTCCTAGACCCACAACTGGGTAACAGGGTAACTGTGTCAGATCAGCCTCAAGCCCCAGCACCAGGGACCCTGATGCCTCATCCTTTGCTCTGCCCCCTGCCTGGCTCCTCACTCCCTGATCCCCATATAAACCCTGTGCACTGTTCATTCAGGGGGTGTTGAGACCACACCATTCCTCCTTGGGGAAGAATCTCCTGTTGGCAAACTCAACCTAGTTAGTCCAAATGCTATTTCTCAGCCAGTTTGTTTACAGTGGCATCCCCATGCAAGCAAAGACCCCAGGGTGGTTCCTAGGAATCCTGAAGCAAAATTTCCATAGTGTTTATTTTGGGGAGATCTGGGATGTGGGGGAGAAAGTCATAGAACCAGTCTGGAGTCAGAGAATTTGATGCTGTGCACCTTCTTCAGGGAAGGATGGACCCATGGAATGATTTCCATTGTCCAGAAGTCAGAGGCAGCTGGTGGTGCAGGGGAGAGAGCCCTGGACCTGGAGTCCAGAAGGCCTGGGTTTAAATACAGCCTCAGACAGTTGGGAGCTGTGTGCCCCTGGACAAGTCACTTAACCTCTCTTTGCCTCAGTTCCCCAGCTTTAAAATGGGGATAACCATATCACCCAACTTCAAAGGTTATTGTGAAGATAAAGTGACATAATATGGTAAAGGAAGCCCTTGGCCCAGCACATGGCAAGTAGCAGGTGAATGTAGATCCTCTCACTTTGTCCCAGGCACATCTGTGTTGATAGTTCTGGAATCGCCACAGCTGCTGGTGTTCTGGGGTCCCTCCAGCCAGCTGCTGGCCCAGCCACCCTAGGGCTAAAACGGAGGCTCACATGGGCCTGGGTTTGGCCCCCAGAGTGCTGCTCTGGTCACTCCCAGAGCACTGTGCTTTCCAGCACACTGCGCTGGAAAGCACTGTGCTTTCCAGTACGCTGCGCTGGCCATTCTCTGCTGGGCTGCCGGGCTGTTCTCAGTGAGAGGTTAGCTTCTTTGTGTCATTCTGTGGGTGCTGGAGCTCCAGAAGTTGTTCAGAAACAACCTTTTACATTGTTTGGAAGTGGTGTGGGGCAGAGCACCTTGGAAGTGCTGTTTCTACTCCACCATCTCCAGGTCAAATTATTGTGGTATTCCAAAATTTGCATGAAGTACCCATACCGTTTTGTAAAAATTAATAGTTCAAGTAACTATTATTCCTTGTGAAACAATGTCCCTTATGAAAATTCACCCTCCTTCCAAAATAACTATCAGAAGAACTGAAGGGTTGCTTCTACTGATAGAATAACATTGGGAACTCAAGTATGGGTAAAGCAGAAGCCAGATTATGTTCCAATGGCTGTGGCAATTACAGCACACAGGAAAGATAATACTGAAACTGTTGTTTACTCAGGAGAATATGATTACCAAATTGTACCCTTAACTCATATATTCTATCATGAATGAGGCTATGATAGAGGGTTCATGGACTCCCAAAGCACGGCTGGCCCTTTTACCTACCCCGATTCTGTTATTGTCTCCTTGTTTCTTTTGACTTTTTGTCTGTTAAACTTGTTTGCTAGATGTGTTTCCTGCAGGCATAGTATCCTACACCTGCAGATGCCTGATTGCTTAAGCCAGATGTCACCCCCTGTCCATGACTGTGATGTCGATGACCTGGTGCTGACCAAGCTCCAGATGCCAGCTAAAGAACTGACCTCTCAAATGGACCCTCTTGTGGCAGGGACAGTTCTATGTTCAATTTCAGCAGGAAGTAACTAAGGAAGAAAAGACTTTTGCCTCTTACCCCAAGATTTTGGGCCCCATTCATTTGAGGGGGGAATGATGGGGTGCTTATGCTCAAGCCCCACATTAAGATGTTATTTAATGTGCTTATTTTCTATTATCCCTGTTATATTGTTATAAAGCTCTGTTGACACCAGTTACCCCTAAACTCCCATTAACGTAGGTTAATACCTATGTAATGGATATGAAAGGTCTTGGGACCAAATGTAATAGTAATATAAATAGGAAGACCTTTCCCATCCATTAATAGGCCCATGTGACCTGCTTAAGTCACATGGAAGCCTATGACACACCAGTTTGAGTCACATAAAGCCTATGTTGGGAGGAGCATGATGAACAAGTGGAGGAGAATTGAGAGGAAGTTGGTCAGAGTAGTTAAAACTGAGGGAAGAGAGGAACACTAGAAGGACAAATCCATCACAGCAACAAATAAATCTATACACAAAAACAATGCAGCGAGCACCACTATCTCCAAGCCTTCCCCCTGGAAGGGCCTTCCCACAAATGAACACACAGCTTGCTGCATGCTTCCTCCCCAGGGCTTCCCCCACCTCCCTCCCTCTCAGACGTACTCCCTCCTCCTTCTGAGCAGACACACTGCCTTGATGAGACTGCAGCCCCAGACTAACTGAAAGTGATGGACTCTGTACTCTGAGGAGCTACCACAAATGGCTCTTGGGAAAATTAGGATGCTCTATAGTGTCTGTAACTGTAAATCCAGATTGGTTGGGACTAAGCTTGTCCCAGTCAGATGTGCTCTGCCTTAGGAAGTGTGATGTTGATGACCCTCTTTAACTGTACTAGACCTTAAGGCAAAATAGACTTAAAATTCAGCATTAAAGAATTGTAAGAATAATAAAGGCAGGGGTGGAGCCAAGATGGCAGAGTAGAAACAGCACTTCCAAGGTGCTCTGCCCCACACCACTTCCAAACAATGTAAAAGGTGGATGCTGAACAACTTCTGGAGCCCCAGCACCCACAGAAGGACACAGAGAAGCTAACCTCTCGCTGAGGACAGCCCAGCAGAGAGTGGCCAGCACACAGCTCTGGGAGCTGACAGAGCAGTTCTCCAGAAGTGAGCCCAGGCCCGTTTGAGCCTCGGTTTTAGCCCCAGGGCGGCTGGGCCAGCAGCTGGCTGGAGAGACCCCAGAACACCAGCAGCTGTGGTGATTCCAGAACTATCAACACAGATATGCATGGGACAAAGTGAGAGGTTAGTGCCCTATGGACTTTGGGACCAGTATTTGGGGAACGCATTGGCTTCTTCCCCTGGGGGCAAGAAGTGGCTGAGGAGCCGAGGCACACAGGCCATTTGCAGCTTCACTGGCAGCTTCAGCTCCTGGTCTGTGAACTGTAGGGAGATCCAACAATCAGTCTGGGGTTAATTGCTCTTGCTTAAATCTCCCTGGATCTGGATTGTGGTCTGGTGGGGAGGTCTGGGGTGGGTATCCAGCTTGCCAGAGCTTGTGGAGGCTTTACAGAGGCCACCCAACTAATACCTCCAGAAGCTGTGAAGACCCCAACATTTGGGATGGAAGCTCCCCTGTCTGGTGGCAGAGTCCTACTGTGGCAACAAGCCCAAAAGTCAATCCAAAGATGATCGAAGCATGGAACAGGAGGAGGACTGTGAGGTCAGAAATCCTGCACCAAAAGCCCCAAATGAAAATATGAGCGGGTTACAGTCCATAGAGGACCTTAAGAAGGATTTGAAAAACCAAATAAGAGAAGTGGAGGAAAAATTGGGAAGAGAAATGAGAAGGATGCAGGAAAAGTATGAAATGAGAGTCAACAGCCTGACTGAGGAAAATAACTGCAGTCTAATGGGGGAAGACAACATTAAGGAAAATTAAAAAACAGACTAACTCAAATGGCAAAGGAGGCTTAAAAGGGCAATGAGGAGAAGAATAATAAAGGCAGCTGGATCTTAATTACTGTCTTCTACTCTGAATGCAATCAGTCTAGACTGTCAAACTAAGAGAAGAATGAACTGATTTTTCTATGTAAGATAACTCAGAAATGCATTGAACTGTATTCCTGTCATTTGGCAATGTTGTTTCATGTTTTAAATCACAACATTGTTAATATTATTATGCTTCTAATTTTTCTTCTATTTGGGCTGTTTGGGAAACCATTGTATACAATGTTATAACTTGAAAAATAATTTCTAGAGAGTAATACAATTTTATCCTTAGAAATTTAGCTCCTTAGCACTTTGGAACTCTCTCCAAAGGACTATAAAACTGTTCATCAGGGGAGGCTAGGTGGCGCAATGAGTAGAGCGTCGGCCCTGGAGTCAGAAGGACCTGAGTTCAGATACGGCCTCAGACACTTAACACACAAACAAAAAACCTAGCCATGTGACCTTGGGCAAGTTACTTAAACCCAATTGCCCTCCAAAAAGCAAAAACAAAAACAAAAAAACTGTTCATCAGCTTTGATTCAGCAATATCACTACTAGAGTTGTGTTCCTAAGAGATCATAAAAAAGGAAAAAGACCCACATGTACAAAAATATTTATAGCAGCTCTCTTTGGGGTGTTAAAGAACTGGAAATTTAGGGCATGTCTATCAATTAGGGAATGACTGAACAAGTTGTGGTATATGAATGCAATGGAACACTATTGTGCTATAAAAAATGATGGGCAGGTAGATTTCAGAGAAACCTCTAAAACTTACATGAACTGATGCTGAGTGAAGTGAGCAGAACCAGGAGAACATTGTACACAGTAACAGTAACATTGTACAATGATCAACCTTGATAGACTTAGCTCTTCTCAGCAATACAAGATTTCTATTGCTACTAAGACAATTCCAAAAGATTAATGATGGAAAATACTATCTATTCAGAGAAAGAACTATAGAATCTGAATGTAGACCAAAGCATATACTGTTTTCTTTTTTTCTCTTTCTCATGGTTTTTCTATTTTGCTCTAATTCTTTTTCTTAGAATATGACTAATGTAGAAATATGTTTAATATGATTGTACATATATAACCTATATAAGGATGCATACTGTCTTGGAGAGGGGGGAAGCAAGGGAGGGAGAAAAAATTTTGGAACTCAAAATTTTATAAAAGTGAATGTTGAAAACTAAAAAAAAAAATTAACTCCTCTTCTGATTTGGATACTATGAAAGCATGAATTAAGCTGTAAGAGAGTATGGCTACAAATGCTTAAAAGAGGTTACATTGAATTGAGTCTATTTTGCTTTAAAATGAATCATAAGAATCACTTACTCTTTGAAAAAAGTTAAAAGGACCTTATAAATTCTCCTTTTCTGTGAAGTTCTTTGGGAACTTGCTAGTATGTGCCTGAAGACTTTTTTTAGGTATTGTCATCAAACCCCATCAATCATGGGGAAGGAATTGCTGAAAGAACGTTGCCTAACTTGAAAGTGATGATGTGATTTACTGAGACCTGAAGCAGATGAAGGTGGAGTGGAGGGAGAGGCCCAGTGGAAAGGGCAGAAGCCAGAAAGAAGTCAGGAGCCCTGTGGGGGGCTGGCTCAGACCTACCTAGGGCCTGCACTCATAGGGCTGGCTTCCAGAAGGCAGAATTATCTAAGCTCTGGGGAAAAGGATTTACACTTTTGTTATGAATTTATTTCTAATAGAGAAGTGCTTTTTATCTGATGGATTATCTGACCACCAATGACGGAAATTATAAAATCACACCTGTATTAAGATGTATTGAAGTGTCACCTTCGAGCCAACTTAGTCTCAGCAGACCCCAGCCTTGATTTGGAATAGGACCCCTTCCTTAATTCGAGTTGATATTATCAGCTCTTGGAACGTAGGAAGTAAGAGAATGCCTCAAATTCACTTGAAATGGGGACTCAATCATGTGGATTCAAGAAACACTTATCAATTAAGCAATAAACATTTACTGTGCTCCAGGTAGTAGGGTAAGTGTTGTGATATGCAGAAAGATTAAACAGTGCCTCCCTCTGGGAGCTCACGTTTGGATGGGTAAGTCAAGGCACCAAGTCACCAGGCGTTTCTGAAGCATCTGCTACCCCAGGAACAGGCAGGCTCTGGAGACACCAAGAATGGACAAAGAAAACAGGAGAGAACTTGCAAACCACTAAATACACAAACATACATGGGTGTGCACATCTGCACTCACACACACAAATATGTGCATGCATTGAGCCTGCTCTGTGCCAGGTCCTGTGAGAGTGACAGAAGGCACAAAGAAAGGCAAAATGCAGTTCCTGATTCCAAGGAGTTCACAGTCTATATAAAGAGCTCATAACATATAAAAAGAAGTTTAAACGTGATGAAGTCTCTCAAAGTATTTGGAGATGCCCAGTTTCCCAGAGCTAAGGTACAGCACGCAAACTGTGCCCTGAGCTTGGAGCAACAGCAGTCCTTTGAGCTCTGGATGACCTTACCTGCTGGCAAAATGTTTTGCTTTGACCAGTACCAGGAGTTCCCACAGGGATTTATGGTTTTCATATTAATCAATAGCTGTTTGGATTTATTGGAGCTCCCCTTTTTCCCCAGGGACCTGGACCCTGAGAGCCAAAAGCAGCTGATGTGCTGCGGCCTAAAGCTATTCATCAACATCTCCTGACATGCTAATGATTCCTGAATTCCTGTGCTTAGGTAACCAAACCAGGTGCTGCACTCCTGTTGCCATCACACTAACTCTGGTACTGTACCCTGCTGAACAATCACAAGGCTCCACAAACCTTATGCAACTTAGAGACTATTCCCCTGAGACCAAGAAGGCTTGTATCATCCCAAGAAATGCCAACCATGGCACCTGCTACTCAGGACCTAAGAATGACTTCATTGTGGTCCAGCCTTCTTGTGGCTTTCATGTATATAAGCCCTACTCCTACCCCCAGCAAGTTAAGTCCTCCTACTTGGCAGAGGGTGGGAGCTGAGCACTTGACTGGAAAGCATTTTCCTCACTCCTGACACCTGCTTTGTGCTTCCTTTGTTTGACTCTGACCATTCACAGGCTAGAGGCTGGCTCTGGTCCAGCTGACAAGTCCAAAGGAGGGCATCTAGGAGGGAAATGGAGTGCCACAGAGGCAGATCTGTATCGAGGGAGGGGATTTCCTCATCAGGAGTTCACCGTCTGCTCCCAAGTACACAAGGCAAGGCCTTCACCTCAGTGCTTCCCTGCTCACCACTGCATCTCCCAGGACCCCTCTGCCCAGGCACAGCTTTTGCTGCCTCTCTTGGTCATGTTTCTCTGTAGGTCACATCTTCTTTCACTAACTGAAGGGTGAATGAAACATAAGGATCCTCCCTGTACATTTATAGGCCTATGTGACTATATATGTTGTCCTTTTCCCTTGGAACAGGGGCTGCATTCCCAGGACTGAAAAACCAGATTATACCTGGCTGATTCCTCTTCCTGGAAGGGTTGGGCACCCTTCTAGGAATATATGGAATCAATTCTGTGTCCTTTTTTTTTTCAACTTAAGTTACTTTTATTTGAACATGATCTGAGACAGTATTGCTCACCCAAGAAACTGGGTGGCTGCTATCAGACAGAAGTGTTTGGAGGTAGTCTTCCTGAGATGAGCACCTCCAGGGACCTGGAGCTCACAGGTTCCACCCTTAACTGGGTGTGGCCCCTAAAATCACAGCTAGAACATGCCACTGAAGAGAGGGTTTTAGTCAGAGAGTTATTCCATCACATATTTGTTATTCCACATACATATCTGCAGCAGACTTTCGCCCAACACTGGTATCAATCTCCAAAATCCAGCTCTTCCATTCAGACAAAGGTATGCAGCAGCCATAAGTCAGAAGGGTATGCCCAATGTCTTCACCCACAGGGGTGGTACCATCCAGGCGAGACAACAAAGCATTTCTCAGGATGTTTTTGCCCCCTTTCACCTCACTTTTACTGGCACTGGTACACAGACACACCCACTGGAAGAATACCATATCATTTATGTTCATTTTATCAGTGACAAAATGGATGCCAAACAGGCTGGTTTTTGAGTAGCAGGTGTCAAAGGTCTGGAAACTCTAGCAGAGCTTGTTTGCCACAGAAATAGACACTAGTAGACTCAACTGGTACATGCCCTGTCCATAAGTACAGCCTGATAACCATTAAATATCATTTTTTTTTGGCCAAAGTCTGAACTAATCAAACAGACTGCTTTGCTTTGCTTTAAAAATGCCTTTTTCCTGTGCCAGCAACTCCCGACACTGGATAAGGCTGAATAGTGGGATTTCTCTTATTTGGGGGACATACTCCATACAGAGGGGAAACACAGACATCCTGAGATCATAAATTCCAATGGACCCTACATTATCTTGTCGATCTGTATTTACAAGTAAGAAACTTCTTTCCCATAGTATGGAGAGTAAACATGTGGAAATCATAAATTTTAGTGACACAGTCACCCTGAATTGGGATGGTTCTAAAATGTATTTAAGATTTCTCATTCTTTTGCTCAGGCCCTCTGCAGCACATACCTGCTAGGTTTAAGGGAATAAACAATGTAAATGTATATCACCTATGATCCAGGTGGCTACTGAGAGTGCAATATTATCAGGGTTGGTCCAGCCTGGGCCACATGAGCTAGAGGCCTGGCATCATCCTGGTGATGGATCTCACTGCCCATGAAGCCACATGACTGAGAGGCACAGCATCCTCAATGTATGCTATGTGGACGCTGCCAAAATGCTTCTGGGCAGGGCCCATTAGCTATTTGTACTCCACACCGCCTGCTGCAGCCCTTACCATTCCAGGGGCCTCATAGGAAGTACCAATAAAGTCAACCAAGTCTTGTCCGGACAGTTTCTTGGCATTCTCACTGGGTCCTTAGCCTGGCAAGGGGAGTGCCTTGGGAAGCAGAGGCAGGAAGACAGGCAAATGCCACACCCTGCAAGTTGTCATTCTGCATTTCTTGAAGAATCACGTGTCACTCCTTCTCAATCTGGGAGTCAGCCAAGCTGCTCATGTGCACATTCTCACCCAAGATGTCAACAGTTTTAGGAAGGTCCTTCTCAGTGCTTTGGTGGAGTACATGGTGTGCTAGAAGCACACAGATGGGCACCTATCCTCTATTTCTTCTTCCAGTACTTTCCCAGGACATTTCTTTGTATCCTTGAATGCCAACTGTTCCACAAAGTAGCCAGCTCCACTGTTGGTTTCGTTTTCATAGCGGCTGGCAACATCTATCTAAACTCCCACTATACAGGATGTTGACTGGAGTCCTCAGAAGCCACCTGGAGCCCATTGTCCAGTGCAGTGACCTGGGTTGCTGGAATGTTCTGGAGAGTCTGAACAAAGATAGCTGTGCTACGAGTTGTGGGCAGTTTTAATAGAGAAAGCAAACCATGAACATGGAGAAAGGCCCGAGTCACAGTGTTGTGGACCTGGCAGATGGAAGAGGCCGTCATCTTCTTCCCTTCCTTCCCTCAGGCTGACTCTTGGGTTCAGATCTGCCCTCAGACACTCAAAAATGTCAGACTTCAATATCTCTGCCAAGAGAGCCCCAAATGGGGTCACAAAGAGTTGGATACAATTGAAATGGTTCAAAACTCTGTGCTAGGCCTTGGAGTCAGAAGGGCCTGAGTTCAGATCCGGCCTCAGACACTTAACACACACAAACAAAAACCTAGCTGTGTGACCTTGGGCAAGTTACTTAACCCCAATTGCCCTCCCCCAAAAGCATGTGTGTGTCTATCCATCCATCTGTCAATAGGGGGTATGAAGATCACATGTAGCAGGTTGTAAAGAATGTGGCCCCACACTCAGCAAAGTATAATAGGAGCTGGGGTTTTATGATGATGCCAACCCAAGTCTGACACTTGACTTGTTGCGACATATTTAATTTAATGATCTAGAGGCATGACTGAATAATTTATTTCTCATTAATAAATTCCCTTGTATATCCAACTCTCTGTGACCCCATTTGGTGTTTTCTTGGCAAAGATACGGGAGCGCTTTGCCTTTTCCTTCTCCTTCTCCAAGTCCTTTTACAAATGAGGACACTGAGGCAAACAAGGTGAAGTGACTTGCCCAGGGTCACACAGCAGGCAGGTGTCTGAGATCAGATTTGAACTTGGGAAGATGAGCCTTCCTGACTCTAAGCCTGGCACTCTAGGTACTGTTCCATCTAGCTGCCCATACTAAGTGAAGTCTGATGTTGTTCAGATGTGCTCAACTTTTCATGATCCCCTTTGGGATTTTCTTGGCAAAGATGCTGGAGTGGTTTGCCATTTCCTCCTCTAGTTCATTTTGTGGATGAGGAGACTGAGGCAGACAAGTTGGGTGACTTGCCCAGGGTCACACCGATGGCAGGTGCCTGCGGCTGGATTTGAACTCAGGTCTTCCTAACTCCAGGCTCAGTGCTCTATCCACTGTACCACTTAGAGGCCCTTTCTTATTAAGTAATTAATTAGATTGAGTCCACACCCCAGTTTATTAAATATTAATGCTTAATATTTAATCATATGAGAGCCATAATAATAGATTTCTTCTGACAAGTTCACCAGTTCCCATGAGGTCAGCTATCATCTCTGTAACAGATGATTCCCAGACATATGTGTCCAGCCCTAGTCTCTCTCCTGAACCCCAGTTCCACATCATTAATCACCTTTTGGACATCTCAAAGTGGATGCCCCACAGACATCTGAAACTCAACATATTGAGCCAATGAGCATTTTCAAAGTATCTACTATGTGCCTGGCATTGTGTTAAATGCTCGGGATACCAAAAAAAAAGGCCCTGACTTCAAGTGGCTCACAGTTTAATGATGGAATCCAACATGCAGACAGATAGATACAAGTTAAATATGCAGGACAAATCACCAGCATAAGGAAGGCACTTGCATGAAGGAGAAACAGGAAACCCCACCTTTCTGAAGGCGGGATTTTAACTGAACCTTGAAGGAAGCCAGGGAATCCAGGAGGCAAAGAGGAGGCAGAGGAAAATTCTAGGCATGAGTAACAGGTGGGAAACATGCCTGGAGGTGGGAGATGGAGTGCTTGGTGCAAGGAGAAGCCAGGAGGCCAGTGTAGCTGGACTGGAGAGTGAATGGAGGAGAGGAAGGTGTAGAATATCAGAAAGGTAAGAAGTGGGCAGGCTATGGAGGATTTATGAGCCAGACAGAGGATTTTAGATTTGGTCCTAGAAGCAATAGGGAATTTATTGCAACATGGTTAGGACTATGCTTTATGAAGGTCAACTTGACGGCAGAATGGAGGAGGGACTGGAATGGGAGAGATAAGGCAAGGAGACCAAGTTGAAGGCTATTTCAGTAGTTTAGGTATGAGATGCTAAGGGCATGCATCAGGATGGTGGCAATGGCAGTGGAGAAAAGGGGACATTTATGAGAGATTTTATATAGGTAGAATCAACAAGACTTGAGCACAGATGAGATATGGAGGATGAGAGAAAGGGAAGAGTCAGAAAAAACACTTGGATTGAGAGCCTGGTGGCCAGGGGAGGTGGTGCTGCCCTCAACAGTCCTCCTGATGAACATCTGGCCACTGAACCCAGATGGCTCTGGAAGAGAAAGTGAGGCTGGTGACCTCACACAGCCCTCCCTCACTCAAATCAAAGTAGCTACTGCAAGTCATGTCATCATTTCCCTGATGCCTGGTCCTCTTTGAAAAGGAAGGGCAAACACAAAAACAACAATACCACTGAAGTCATGGAGAGGAGTCCCTATTGCCCTCTTCCATCCAGTTTACTGCAACAGTATCTCTTTGAAATCATTGCACCTGAACAGGACTGCTAGCCAAAGGTTACCAACCTTTGAGCTCTGCCTGTAACAGACCCCTTTCTACCCTAGGTTCCAATCTCTATGATAAGTCCAATGAGGGGGAAATGGCTATGTAAGAGAAGCAGACCAGTGGATGAAATAAAAGCAGGTTTATCAGGTTAATAGAACAATACATGTGACTGACTAGGCTGCTGAGAGCTATGAAGCAGCCCATGCCTGAAATGCTGTTTGTCTTTCATTTTGAAGATATCCAGTGATATTGTAGGAGATGTCTGATTTGTGTGTGAGTTGGATTTAAATGGGGTAGAGCTACACAAAGTGGTCAGCCCCTCTCTTCCAGTCATCAGGATCCGGTGGCAAGCCAAAAGTCAGCATGGCTGGCAAAAGCCTGGGATGCAGTGGGCAACTCTGGTATCTTTGATGTCTGATCAAGCTCGAAGCACCCATTTAGGGTTCCACAGTCCCTGCCCTAATTTACCGATGGGTTTGTGGCCTGTTTAGTAAACCTCGTTTAGTCTATCGGCTGAGGTAGTCTTCCTGAGGTGTGGCCACTGTGCCTGCCACAAGTTCTTGGAACTACAGGTGAGAACTGTGTGGATGTGGGCACCAAAGGTGGATGAGCAACCCTGAAAAGGGCTCATCAGACGAGCTCATCCTCCCTGAATACCCCATACACTCCTTCATGCCTCAGTTACCATGAACTTGAACAATATAAACCAACAAACTTAGAGGTGTCTGCCTTTCTCCACCTGACTTTCAGTCAATCCTTTGAACATGTCAAAAGCGCCCTCTAGTGGTGAAGTACTAGGGAACACCAGAGTCTCCTTAAGGAAGAAATAGGAGCTTTGCAGTCACATTTTTAGGGTACCTTTCATCTAATTTGGATTCTGTTGTTACCAGTTGTAAGAAAGAAAAGGCATGGTTTGGTGTAGTGGAAAGAGTGCTGCAGAGAGCCAGCATTCAAATCCAGGTTTTTCCACTTACCTTTGTAATTCTTGGCAAGCATGATTCAGCCACCTACATGGATTCTTCTAAGGGATGTCTTCACATGATCGGGTTAGACACCCCTTTGATGCACTGGCAGGTTTATGGCCCATTGGTTATGCTCGACTTGGTTCACTCGATCTGGTGAGATGACCTCTGAACTCCCTCCCAGATCTAAGTCTTGTGTTCTTTTTAAAAATTATTTTTATTTCATTAAATATTTCCTAACTACATGTTTAAAAATTTCAGCAATCATTAACAAATTTTGAGTTTCTAATCCTTTCCTTTTCTTCTGCCCCTCTCTTGTCCTTGGGAAGGTAAGCAATTTGATTTCAAATATACAAGTTACACAAGAAAACACAAAGAAAATAAAACAATAGAGTTAAAAGAGTATGCTTCAATATGCATTCAGAGTGCATCAGTTCTCTCCCTGGAGGTGGACAATGTTTTTCAGCATGGGATCTTTGGAATCGTCTTGGATTATCGTCTTGATCTAAGTAGCTAAGTCTTTCACAGTTAATTATCTTTACAACATGCTGCTACTGCGTACAATGTTCTGTTTCTGCTCACTTCACTTTGCATCAATTCATATAAATATTCCCAGGTGTTTCTGAAACTATCAGGTTCATTATTTTTCACAACACAATAGTTTTCCATCACAATCATAAGCTACAATTTGTTCAGCCATTCCCAAATTGATGGGCATCCCCTTGATTTCAAAACTTCTTGGTACTAGCAGAGGTGTAGAGTAGTGGACCAATGGAATAGATTAGGTGCAGGAGACCCAGCAGTTAATGAATATAGTAATCTATTGTTCAATAAACCCAAAGACCCCAGTTTTGGGGATAAGAATGCACTGTTTGACAAAAACTGCTGGGAAAACTGGAATACAGTATGGCAGAAAGTGGGCATAGATCACTATCTAACACCATATACCAAAATCAAGTCTAAATGGGTGCATGATCTAGGTGTAAAGGATGATACTGTAAGCAATCTGGGAAAGCAAGGAATAGTTTACCTGACAGACTTGTGGAGAGGGGAAGATTTTAGGACCAAACAAGAATTAGAGAGCATTATAAAACGCAAAGCAATTGGGGTTAAGTAACTTGCTCAAGGTTACACGGCTAGTCATTTGATTTATGCGTGGGTGCTCATTTTCTGAGGCCGGATCTGATCTCGGGTCATCCCAACTCCGAGGCCGGCACTCTTACTCACTGCGCCACCTAGCCGCCCCGAAAATGGATAATTTTGATTACATTAAATTGAAAAGCTTCTGTACAAACAAAGCCAATGTAACCAAGATCAAGAGGGAGGTGGAAAATTGGGAAAGAATTTTTACAACTTGTGTCTCTGATAAAGGACTCATTTCTAAAATTTATAGAGAATTGAGCCAAATCTATATGAATACAAGTCATTCCCCAATTGATAAATGGTCAAAGGATATGAACAGGCAGTTTTCAGAGAAAGAAATTAAAGGTATCTATAAGCATATGAAGAAATGCTCTAAATCACTATTAATTAGAGAAATGCAAATCAAAACAACTCTGAGATACCACATCCCTCCAGTCAGATTGGCTAAGATGACAAAACAAGAAAGTGACAAATGCTGGAGAGGATGTGGACAAATTGGGACACTAATACATTGCTGGTGGAGTTGTGAACTTATCCAACCATTCTGGAGAGCAAGCTGGAATTATGCCCAAAGGATTATAAATAATTTCATACCCTTTGACCCAGCCACACCACTTCTAGGGTTATATCCCAAAGAGATCATAGAAGTGGGAGGAAGACCCATATGTACAAAAATATTTTTAGCAGCCCTTTTTGTGGTTGCAAAGAATTGGAAACTAAAGGGGTGCCCATCAATTGGGGAATGGCTAAACAAGTTGTGGTATATGAATGTAATGGAATATTATTGTGCTATAAGAAACGAGGAGGTGATGGATTTCACAATTACTTGGAGAGACTTATACAAACTGATGCTGAGTGAGAAGAGTAGAATCAGAAGAAATTTGTATACAATCACAGACATACCATATCTGTGATGACCAACTATGACAGACTGGACTCTTTTCAGCAATGCAGTGATATAAGTTAATCCCGAAAGACTCAGGAAAGAGAGAAAAGCGCCATCCAGAGATATAACTAGAAAGAACTGAGCCTGAATCCTGATGGAAGCAAACTAAATGATCTTTTTCTTTTCGTTGTCTGGTTTTATTTCTTCCTTACCATCTTTCATCCCGCCTAGTACAATATGCCTTTGTAATTGGAATAATGTCTAATATGAATGCATTTGCAGATCTTATACTGGACTATATGCTGTTGTGGGGGGAGGGGGGAGGGAAATAAAGGAAATTTGAAAATCAAGGAACTATGGAATTGAATCTTGTTAACTGAAACTAAACTAATAAATTAATTTTAAAAAGTTTTTTTTTTAATTTCATGTAATCAAAACAATCTATTTTACTTTCGTATCTCTTGTTTGGTCACAAACTCTTTCCTTATCCATAGATCTGACGTACTTTTCCCACACTTCCCTAATTTATTTATATCTCCCTTTATGTCTAAATCATTTATCCATTTTGACCTTATCTTGGTATATGGTATGAGGTGTTGGTCTATGCCTAGCTACTGACAAACTGTTTTCCAAGGAATTTTTGTCAAATGTAGAGTTCTGACCCTCAAAATGTTGGATATTTGGATTTCTCAAACACTGTGTTTCTGTGGTCATTTACTGTTGTGTGTTGTATACTTAATCTGTCCCACCAACCCACTACATTGTTTCTTAGACAGTAACAAATTGTTTTGATTACCATTTTGTAATACAGTTTGCAGTCTTAAATTGCTACGCTGCCTTCTTTAATATTTTTACTGATATTCTTAGTTGCATGCTCAATTCATTGATTTGTTCTTTATTTTATTGATGTAAGCACTGAGAGATAGAAAATTTTCCCTACATACTGCTTGGATGCATCCCATACATTGTGGTATGTTGTCTCATTGTCATTCTCTTTAATACAATTATTGATTGTTTCTATGATTTTGATTGATTTGTCCTTTGACCTACTCATTCTTTAGGATTAAATTATTTATTTTACAACTTTTAATCTATGCAGTCCTTTATTGAATATAACTTTTATTACATTGTAGTCTGAAAAGGGTACATTTAATATTTCTGCCTTTCTGCATTTTATTGTGAGGTTTTTATGCCCCAATATATGGTCAATTTTCACATAAGTGCCATGTATGACTGAGAAAAAGGTATATTCCTTTCTATTCCTCTTCAATTTTCTCCAGAGGTCTAACATATCTAATTTTTATAAAATTCTATTCACCTCCTTCACTTTGTTTTAATTTTTTACCAGATTTGTCTATTTTTGAGAGGAGAAAGGTGAGGTCCCCCATCAATATAATTTTACTATTTCCTTCTGTAACTCATTTAACTTCTTTAGAAATATGGGATGCAATTTTAGGGGAAGCTAGGTGGCGCAGTGAGTAGAGCGTCGGCCCTGGAGTCAGAAGGACCTGAGTTCAGATATGGCCTCAGATACTTAACGCACACAAACAAAAACCTAGCCGTGTAACCTTGGGCAAGTTACTTAACCCCAATTGCCCTCCAAAAGGCAAAACAAAAAAACAAAAAAAGAAAGAAATATGGGATGCTATACCATTTGGTACAAAAATGTGTAATATAGATATTACTTCATTGTCTATGGTATTTTTTTTTCTGTCACAGGCATTTTTATTAACAGACCATTAGAAAAATAATCATGGTGTAGAGACCTTTAGTTCATTCTTCTAATAAGCCTGTTGATCTGGTCTTCCCTATTACCAGCATCTCCACCTTCCACAAAATGTGTAGTCTTTTTCTTCATTCCCCCTCGTGGAGAAGATAATTTGAAGGGCCACAGGAAGTTGTTGGCAGCTTTGAAGTACTTGCCAACAGTGTAGATCTCATGGATCAAGTCCTCCATGCAGATAATTCCATATTTACCAAGAGATTTTGCAATAAGGGCATTATCTGTCAGGGCAATTCTCTGCTTCTTGATCTTGCCATAACCACGTTTGTAAATCAAGTCATTCACAGACTTCAGGTTTGGATAACCCCATGCAATGTATGGTTCCACAATCCTCAGCATGTTAATCGAGGCCTTGTTAAGCTTAACAAAAGTGCCATTGAAGATTTGTCGAAGGCGAAGAAGCTGCAATACTTTTCGGACCTTTGGGCTAACACCATTGATACCTCTAATTCTGATCACAAAAGCTAACTTGGGTTCAGCAGGTACATAGTAGTTGCCAGCTTTGCGTGCCATTCTAGCCAGCTGGATTTCACTTCTGTACATCTGTCTGTACTCCTTATGGTAGGCCTTGGCTTTTTCATAGATAACTTTTCTTCGTATTTTACGGAGCTTTTTTATAGCCATCTTCTTCTTCAAGCGTTTGGCCTTCAGTATTGCAAAAGCCTTTCTTTTTTTCAGAAGGGATTCCGGAACAGATGGTAGCTTCTTCTTTTCTTCTACGCCCGCCATGATTCCAGCCAGAAAAAGAGGAGCTGTCTATGGTATTTTTAATAAGATGTAGCTTGTTATCTATTTTAATTACATCTATTTTTGTTTTTGCTTTGCCTGAGATCATCATTGCTAACCAGTATTTTTTAAACTTCATTTGAAGCATAATAGATTTTGATCCAGTCCCTTACCTTTATTCTGTCTCTTTGCTTCAAATGTATTTCTTGTAAACAACATATTACAGGATTCTGTTTTTAAATCCACTCTGCTATCTGCCACTCTTTTATGGATAAGTTCAACCCATTCATTTTCAGTTTTGATTACTATGCATTTCCCTCCATCATTACCCCCATTTATCCTTCTCTCTCTTTCACTCTGTCCCTCCTCATCACTCTTTTGCTTCTGACCACTGCCTCCCTCAATCTGCTGTCCCTTCTATCGTTCACTCCTCCTTCTCTTATCCCCCTGCCCTCCTAATTCCCTACAGGATAGTATAGGCTTCTATACAACTGTGCATGGTATGCTAGTAAGTGTTAAGTGTTTGAGGCCAGATTTGAACTCAGGTCCTCCTGACTCCAGGGCCAGTGCTGTATTCATTGTGCCACCTAGCCACACCTCCAATAATTCTTAAATTATCTTTCGTTGATCTATTTTCCATGCTAGTTGTTTTTCCAAGGATGTATTTCACAATTTTTTCTATTTTTCATTCTTTTGATTTTGTTTGATTGTTTCTTGATGTCTCATGGAATCATTGGCTTCTACTTGTCCAGTTCTAATTTTTTTCCCCAAATACTTTATCAAATTGTGGTTTACATCATTCATTATTGCTAAATTTTGACTTACAACTTTTTCCCCATTTTTTCTACTGCCCACCCCAGAATAGCAGTCCCACAGGATATCCCCTCATCAAATTTGCTCTCTCCCATATCTTCTCCCAAACCCCCTTCGACTTTTTCAGTAGGGTACAGTGAATCTCTGTGTCCCAACACCTGTATATCTTATTTCCCAATTATATGTAAAAGAGTATTAATAATAGTATTTATATATTTTTACACATTTGATTTTACAACTTTGAATTCCAGATTCATTCCCTTCCTCCCTTGTCACCCACCCTTACTGGGAAGATAAGCAATTCAGTATATATTGTGTATGTGTAGCTATGCAAAACATTACCATAGTAGATATATTGTTTAGGACTGACTATATTTCCCTCCCTCCTATCGCACCTCCCACTTGGTCTATTCCCTACTTTGATCCTGTCCCTTTTCAAAAGTGGGTGCTTCCAACTTCCCTCCCCCTTTCCCTCCCAACCTCCCTTCTATTATCCCCCCTCTTATTCCCTTCCCCCCTACTCTCCTGTAGGGTGAGATATCCTCTTTAGTATGCATGTCATTCTCTCCCTGGGCCAAATTCAATGAGAATGAGGTTTTGCCTTTTTGCCTTCCTGCACTTCCCCTCCATTGTAATCATTTTCCCTTGCCTCTTCTCTATGAGAGAGTTTGCCCTATTCTGTCTCTCCCCATCTCTTCTTGTTATATTCCTCTCTCACCTCTTAATTGCACCTTTTAAGTATCATCCCTTCCTATTAAATTCGACCTGTGTCCTCTATCCATGTATACCTGTAAACATATATACACACATTCACATATGTATTCATATGCCCATATACCCTTCTTCAACTCTTTTCATACTGAGAAAAGTTTCATCAGTTACAGTTATTGTTTTTCCATGCAGGAATGTATATAGTTCAACTTTGATAAGTTTATTATGGTTTCTTTTCCCTGTTTACCTTCTCAAGCATCTCTTGCTTCTTGTATCTGAATGTCAAATTTTCTATTCAACTCTGGTTTTTTCCTCAAGAATGCTTGAAAGTCTATTCCACTGAATGACCAAATTTCCCCCTGAAACATGATACTCAGTTTTGCTGGGTAGATGATTCTTGATTTTAATCCCAGGTCCTTTGCCCCGAGGAATATCATATTCCAAGCCCTTCCATCCCTCAGTGTAGAAGCTGCCAGATCCTGTGGTATCCTGATTGTGTTTCCACAATATTCAAATTGTTTCTTCCTGGCTACTTGTAATATTCTCTCCTTGATCTGGGAATTCTGGAACCTGGCTATAATATTCCTAGGAGTTTTCTTTTGGGGATCTTTTTCAGGAGGTGATGGATGGATTCTTTCAACATCTATTTTGCCCTCTGGTTCTAAAACATCAGGGCAGTTTTCCTTGAGAATTTCTTGAAGGATGATTTGTAGGTTCTTTCTTTGATTATGGCTTTCAGGTAGTCTAATAATTTTTAAATTATCTCTCCTGGGTCTATCTTCCAGGTCAGTGGTTTTTCCCATGAGAGATTTCACCTTGTCTTCTATTCTTTCATTTGCTTGAATCTGTTTAACAGCATCCTGATTTCACATAAAGTCACTCACTTCCATTCGCTCCAACCTAATTCTGAAGGAATGATTCTCCTCAGTGAGCTTTTGAGATTCTTTTTCCATCTGGAAAATTTGGCTTTTTAAGGCATTCTTCTCCTCATTGCCTTTTTAAGCCTCTTTTGCCATTTGAGTTAGCCTATTTTTAAGGTGCTATTTTCCTCAGTCAGGCTGTTGATTCTCATTTCATGATTTTCTTGCATCATTCTCATTTTTCTTCCCAGTTTTTCCTCCACTTCTCTTATCTGCTTCTTGAGGTCCTCTATGGCCTGTAACCAGCTTGTATTTTTATTTGAAGCTTTTGGTGCAGGATTTCTGACCTCCAAGTCCTCCTCCTGTTCCATGCTTCGATCCTCTTTGCCCCCAAAATAGGAATCTAATGTTGAATTTTTCTGTTTGTTTTTTCCTTTGCCTAGGCATGTTGCCACTCAATTACTTGACTTTTGGGCTTTTTGCCACAGTAGGACTCTGCCACCAGACAGGGGAGCTTCCGTCCCAACTGCTGCGGTTTTCTCAGCTGTCTGAGGTATTAGTTGGGTGCCCTCTCTGAAGCCTCCACACCCTCTGGCAAGCTGGTCACACACCCCAACACCTTCACCCCAGACTGCAATCCAGATCCAAGAAGGTTAAAGCAAGAGTGCTTACCCCTCAGACTGATTGCCTGGTTCCCCCACAGTCTGGGGGCCAGGAGCTGAAGCTGCGGTGTGGCTGCAGTTGCACTGAAGTGTCTCAGCGGCTTCTCACCCTAGGGGCAAAAGCCATGCACTCCCAAGTATTGGTCCCAAAGTCCAAACTGCACTGTCCTCTCACTTTGTCCTTGGCATCTATGTGTTAGTAATTCTGGAAACACCACAGCTGCTGGTGTTCTGAAGTCCCTCCAGCCAGCTGCTGGTCAGGCCACCCTGGGGCTAAAACCCCTGGCTCATGTGGGCTGGGGTTCGGCTCCCAGAGTGCTGAGCTGCCTTCTCCCTGCTGGGCTGCCAGGCTATCCTCAGGGGGAGGTTAGCTTCTCTGTGTCATTTTGTGGGTTCTGGAGCTCCAGAGTTTGTTCAGAGTCACCTTTTACATGGATTGGGGAAGTGGTGGGAGCCAGAGCTGCGAGGAGGTGCTCTTTCTAGTCTGCCATCTTGACTCCGCCCCTTGTATGATATTTTTTAAAGCAATTGGGGTTAAGTAACTTGCCCAAGGTTACACAGCCAGTTATTTTTGTGTGGGTGTTAAGTATCTGAGGCCAGAACCAATCCTGGGTCCTCCCAACTCTGGGGCCAGCACTCTTACTCACTGTGCCACCTAGACACCCCAAGTTGTAGGATTTTTTTTGCATGATTTTCTTAAAACACCCTGATTTCTTTTCCACATATTTCTCCTGCCTCTTTTATTTGTTCCTTTAAAATCTTCCTGAGCTCTGCCAGGGGTTCTTTTTTGGGCATGAGATCAATTAACTTTTCTTTTTTTTGAGGCTTTGAATGTAGCAGTTTTGACATTGTTGTTTTCTTCTGAGTTTTTGTTTTGATTATTCCTGTCACCATAGTAACTCTAGGGTCTGGTTCTTTTTTGTTATTTTTGTTACTCATTTTCCCCAGCCTATTTCTTGATTTTTTTTTTGTCAAAGTTGAGCTCTTCTCCTGGGGGTGGTGAGAGCATTGTTTCAAGTTTGTTGGGCCCACTGGCCTGTTGCCCTGGGGGCATGGGGCCTTGCTACTGACCTGTGCTGGGGCTCACAGCTGTGCTGATAGTTTGCTGGGGTTCAGCCAGACTGCTTTGGACTGTGCTCCCCTTTTACCTAAATGACACAGACTTTCCCTTTTGACATTCGAGTTGTGCCAGGTTGGAATATTGTTTCACCCTGTCCTTCTGTTTGCTCTGCCACTCCAGAATTCATTTTGAGCTGTTATTTTATAATTGTGGGGAGATGAATTTGGGATATTTCAGTCAAGTCCCTGCCTTATTCTGCCATCTTCTCTCCAACCCCTCAGTTTTTTGGAAATTCTTTTCACATTGAACATATTCATAAGGTTTCTCTCCAGTGTGGATACTCTGATGTACAGCAAGACTGGAACTATATCAGAAAGTCTTTTCACATTAATTACATTTATGAGATTCCTCTCCAACTCTGTTTGAAAGTTTTTCCACACCAATTACAGTCATAAGGTTTCTCCCTAGTGCAGATTCTTTAACGACCAGTCTTTTGTGTGAATGTCTTTCTACACTGATTACATACATAAAGTCCTTCAGTCTGCATTCTCTGATGTTCAGCAAGCTTCCTTTTCTGTAGTTTTTCCACATTGCATACATTCATGAGGTTTCTCTTCAGTGTGGATTCTTGTGTCCAGTAAGATTGTCTGAGCAAAAGCCTTTTCATGTTGATTACATTTGTAAGTTTTCTCTCCAGTGTGTATTCTCTCATATAAAGCAAATGGGGGCTCTTCAGGAAAGTCTTCCCCCAATGATTAAATTCATAAGATTTATGCCCAGTGTGGATTCTCTAATGTCAAGTAAGATTGGAGGTCCGTGTAAATGCCTTTCTGTATGGATTACATTCATAAGATTTCTCTTCAGTGTGGATTCCCTGATGTACAGCACAGATTTCTTTCCACATCACAAAAATCATCACTCATGAATCTTTGCTCCCAAGTTTCTTCCACAGAAAGCCTTAGCTCTACAGGAGTCTCATTTCAAGTCTGATTTCTACTTTTGAAAGAAACCAACAATAAAACACACATGTATAATTATATTCCCTTTCCCCCATTGGCAGAACATATTCTTATTTATATTCTATTTCTCAAGGAAAAGAGAAGTCTTCAAACTTAAATGGTCAGAATCAATCACTTGGAAATGCTATTAGCTCAAGTTGTAATGATTTAACTTACAAAGAGCTTCACACACAATCACATTGGATTCCCCACAACAAAGTTGTGAAACAGGCAGGGCCAGAATTATAATCATATTCCCAACCCAGGCTATGAACTCAGAATGGTTCAGTCACTTGACCCAAATCCCAGTGGCTAATATTAGAATTCTAACCCTGGGGCTGGGTGTGCTCTGGTTATAGTGCTAGAAAGATTGTCTCCACTTTCAATCTTTCTTTTTCACTTTCACTTTCATTATCTGCACTTCCAACCCTTTCTTTGCAGAAATTATGTCATTTGGTGCACATATACTAGATGTTAATATGATTTCATGATCTCTCTTCCCTGTAGGCATAATGGAATTCTGTGGTGGTCACTTTCAATCTTTTCAATCTCATTTTTTCTCTTCTACTGAGATCATATGATAAATGCCAGTCTTTTTTTTTTTTTTTGACCAGTGGCATACAATACTTTTCTTTGGGCCATTACTTTTTGGGGGGATAGCCTTTTTTAAAAGTATTTTTAAATGCTCACTAAAATAAAAATAAATTCCTTATAATAAAAACAACTTTAAAATATGCATGGCATTTACCATGTCTGGTCTGAAAATATGTGTCTTATAAAGAAAGTTGAGTCCATCATCCTCATAAATGGACAGCAGACTTCACTATTAATCCTCTTGTGGCACTTCCCACTTGGTGGTTCACAAATCCCTTGGGGCTTTGAGACAGTGGTCCAAGAAAATTGGGTTAAAAATCTGTTAATGGGGGTGGCTAGGTGGCGCAGTGAGTAGAGCGCTGGCCCTGGAGTCAGAAGGTCCTGAGTTCGGATCTGGCCTCAGACACTTAACGCACACACAAATAAAAACCTAGCCGTGTGACCTTGGGCAAGTTACTTAACCCCAATTGCCCTCCAAAAAGCAAAAAAAAAAAAAATCTGTTAATGGCACCTTAAGCAGTAAATAATGGCCCAGTTTTATAAGACAACTCCAAAAGCCTCATGATGGAAAATGCTATCCACATCCAGAGAAAGAACTACAGAGTCTGAATGCAGATCAAAGCATACTATTTGTGCTCTCTCTCTCTCTCTCTCTCTCTCTCTCTCTCTCTCTCTCTTTCTCTCCCTCCCTCCCTCCCTCCCTCTCTCTCTCCCTCTCTCTCTCTCGTGTTTTGTTGTTTCTTCTTTCTCATGGTCCATCCCACTGGTTCTAATTCTTCTTTACAACATAATTAATGTGAAAATATGTTCAATATAAATGTATATGCAGAACCTTTATCAGACAGCTTGCTATCTTGGGGAGGGGGTAAAGGAGAGAGGTAGAGAAAATTTTAAACTCAAAAGCTTGTGGAACTGAATGTCAAAAACGAAAAAAAAAAATTAATTAAAAAATAAAATGGCCCAATTTTGTTACAAAGATATTTTTCCAGGGGCGGCTAAGTGGAGCAGTGAATAGAGCACCAGCTCTGGAGTGAGGAGGACCTGAGTTCAAATCTGGCTTCAGACACTTAACACTTACTAGCCATGTGACAAGTCATTTAACCCCAACTGCCCTCCAAAAGGAAAAAAAAGGAAACTTATTTTAAAAAATGTTTTCCTCTGGGACAAACATGTGCATGTTTAAATTATGACAGGATTCTTTCTTCAGTGATTTCAAACTGTCATGATCAGGCGTACAATGCTTTTGAGCTTCATGCAGTGAAGCAAAACCAAAAGTAAACTCTTCTGACTGAGTGCAACATCTTCTTTCAATTTCTCAACTTGATAACAAATTGTTTCCAAACTTCCTGGAAGGTTGGACATTCATGTGCTAATGGTCATAGGCATACACAGACCCTCACTGGCTGTCACTGCACCAGAATATTTTTCTTATTCCTGGCTTATCTTGTAATCACATATCATCAAATTGTAATACCAGATCAAGATGTTACTTGGGTTTACATTCTTGTGGCAGAGACAGCAGGGTCTTTGGAAACCACGATCAATAGAAATGCACAGTAGAGGACATACTATGGACTACCACAATTACAAAAATAGAACTTAAATTGCCACTTATTACAATGCTGGGTATTTGTTTTTTCTGATATGAATTTTTCCTCCTCTTGATGGGGTGCTTGGGATCTATGTTTGTAACATCAGTTTGTAAAATCAATTTGTAAAACCAGTCTGTACAATGACACTTCCACCCCCCCAGCCTCAGAGCATTAACTCTGCCCCTCCCCCATGCCAGCACTCTGCCCAGCAACAACTCATGAACTGTTTATCTCTGCTTGGAACAATAACAAGATACCTATGAATCCTTCACTAAACCATCTATAAACATTTTAGCTTGGGCAAATGTTATCTTCCCCTAGTATAATGGCCAGTTGCATCTATGAATCCTTCAGTGCACAATCTATAGGTTAACTCCTTAGCCAATTATACATATACTGAGTCTCTGTTAGCCTTGGTTCCCAACATCCATCTTCTCAAACATGACACTGATGGGTGGCAGACTGGGCACTTCTCAGTCAGCCCTGACCACTAGCTGACTTAGTGAGGTTTCAAGCCTAAAACCACACCTCCAGGTAGCCCCCACTTGGGCTATTTCCCAGTGAATCATGGGCAATATGCCTGTGCAGTTGATATTAAAAGTGCATGGTCCTTTAAGCACTGACCACTCCTTAACTCCTCCCTAATCCCACCTTACTCACCTAGTTAGCATAATTGACACCTGATTTACTGTCTTGATTCCTTAAAACCATGCCTGTGACTTCTTTAAGTTTGTAGGTTCCCTAAGAACTGCTGTAAAGCCTAACAATAAATGTTTACAATCCTGACTTCAAGATTGCTTGGGCTTACTGAATTCATTCCAGACTGCACAGCAGGGACTCTGGTCTTAGATCAGAGCCCTGTATAGCCTATTGCCCTTCCCCCATCACTCTTATGTTACTATTCTTCTATCTGGCAGCTTCTCAAAGGAAGTGCTTGACCACTACAGTCATTCTATAGTTTCAGTGAGAGTATAACCAGTTTGCCAGCAGTAGAGAAAAGAAAGTTATATCTGAAAAAATTCTGTTTCTTTTAAAAAACTCAACTTTTTTTTAAATTAAAGTGATATGTGTAATTGACCTTCAAACCCATTTATCATTAAACACACTATGTATTACGAGCACACAGAAAAGTAAATGTTTATGATTTCCCCGGCCTTGTCTGTCTGGCCATAGCAGGCCTAAGAGGCCACAAGGGGTTATCTGAAACCTGGGCCTTCACTCTGGGCTTCAAGAGGCATCGAGGCCAGACCTAGGGGAAGGGGAGTTGGGACATGGGAGGGTATCTCCTGATCCCCCCTAAGCTGCCTCTGCCCTGTTCTTCAAAAGACCATGTTCCACTTCTCGCCCCACAAGTGGCTGCACAGCTGGCCACAGACTAGGAGAAGACAGATGGCACAGGCCCCCAGGGTTTGACCCCAGCTCTATCTGCCCCACTGCTGTTGGCCTGGTTTTGTACATATGTTAATAGCGTGGATGCCTCGGTCTGACGCCACATTTTTATAATTGTGATTAAACTCTATTATACAAAAAAAAAGTAAAGGTTTTATATAATAACTAGTGATTCGTTTTATTGACTGGTTAAGGAGCTAAAAACAGAACAAAAAAGGAATTCGCACCCCTTAGCAAGAGAGATTCTCCAATCCTCCTCTTATATTACACCTCATACATGTATGAGCATTTCCATGATACTGTTAAAAAAATTAGAATATAGCTGGTGGTGCAGTAGATAAAATGGTGGTCCTTGAGTCAGGAAGACCTGAGTTCTAAACCCACATCAGAAATGTAAGTAATGACCCTGGACAAGTCATGTAACTTCCAGTTGCCTCAGTTTCTTGGTAGGCATAATAATAATAGCACCTAACTCTTATGGTTCTTATGAGTATAAAATGAAATAATATTCATGCAGTGCATAGTACACAGAAGGTGCTATATAAATGCTAGCGATTATTTTTATTATTATTACTTTGTTCTGAACTAATTACTCTCCTTTTTAAACCATTATCTTCACTCTTCATATTCCCTTATTCCCCTGTTGAACTAAATTTATTTTTATTCTAAAACACTCTTTTCAAGTAGATCAGTTAAGAGTGAGGTTCATGATCTGTTGCTTTTCTGAGCTCCATGAGAGTAGGGACTGTCTTTTGCCTTCCCTTGTAAGTTCAGGGCTTAACAGAGTATCTAAAATTTAGAAGATACTAAACCAATGTTTACTGACTGATTGAGCCCCAGCCTTGACCTCAATCCCTTTATTCCAGCTTCTCTCTCAGTTGTCAAACACATATTCTTGCCTCAGTCACTTGCCTCAGATTACAAAAGTAACCCTAACTAACACTAACCCTAACCCTTTGTCAGGTTCTAATGCTGATAGAACCTGAGCAGACCCAATACTGAAGATCATGGAGGCTTCTTTTTAGCCTCCCCAAGTGTCTGCCACTACAGTATACCTGGGAGTGTCTCCCTCCCAGCTCCCTAAATGGAGGTGGTGGTTACCTACATCAGCCTAGTCAAATGATTCTCCAAGAATGGGACAGAGATTGAGCCACAGAGATCAGGAAAAGAACTTGGGTTGATGATTTATGCAAAATTTTGCTGCTTCAAATATCCTTCCAGTTAAGTACATCTTCCTAAAGCTCCTGCCTGACCATGTCACCACCTACTCAACAAACTCCTGTGGCTCCCCAGCACAAGGATCAAATATCAAGTCCTCCATAGGGCTGCTAAAGCCCTTCATCACCTCCCCCTCCCATACTCTTTCAGTCTTCTTTCACTTTATTTTCCCCATATACTATAATCAAGTGGTATGGGCCTCCCTTCTATTCTGTGAACCAGACACCCCACTTTCTGACTCTGGGTTTTTCTTGCTAGCCCTTTTGCCTAGAATGCTCTCACTGGCTTCCTCAAAGCCTCAGCTAGAGCCCCCCTTCTACAATGAACCATTTCCAATCCTCCTTCACTTTAGTGCCTTCCCTCTCTTGACCAGCTCCCATTTATCCTGTCCAGAGTGGATCCTACATAGTTGCTGGAATGTTGTCTGCCCCACCACACTGTGAGCTCCGTAAAAGCTGAGGATATCCACTGCATCTCTTCATGTCTCCAAAGCTTAGCACAGGGAGCACCATGTAGCAGGGGTTTAAATGTTTGTGGACTTGAAGGTCTAAGAAAGGGCTCACATTGGAAAGCCTAACCTCTTTTTGTACTTTCAGGAGAATTCCATGCCCCAAAATTCCAATCTATGACTTTTTATAGGACCCCAGATTTATCCCTAGAGGACAATTGAAAGGCCATGGAGTTCATCCCTCTCAATTTACAGATGGGGAAACTGAAGTTCTGTGGTTCAGGGATTTACTCAGGAAGCCACTGCTAAAAAAACATCTTAAAAAGAGTCCCGGGGCGGCTAGGTGGCGCAGTGAATAGAGCACTGGCCCTGGAATCAGAAGGACCTGAGTTCGGAGCCTGCCTCCGACACTTAATCCACACAAACAAAAACCTAGCCGTGTAACCTTGGGCAAGTTACTTAACCCCAATTGCCCTAAAGGGGCGGCTAGGTGGCAGTGAGTAAGAGCGCCGGCCTCGGAGTTTGGATGACCCGAGATCAGATCCGGCCTCAGAAAATGAGCACCCACGCATAAATAATGACTAGCCGTGTAACCTTGAGCAAGTTACTTAACCCCAATTGCTTTAAAAAAAAAAAAAAAAAGAATCCCAAGGCAGACCTTCCTGCACCCAAATCTAGCACTTGGTTTACTATGGCACATAACAGACTCTTATAATCACAGCTCTCATATATGTGCTTTCACCTCACTCTTTGTAATACCAATTGTAGAGAACTTTCAGAAGTCTCTCTCAGCTTCACTACTGAAATGTTCCCCTCCCCTATATTATTACCTGAAAGGCTACAGGGCAGACAAGCAGGAGGATGTATTATGGAGGACATTTTGGGGTCCTTTGAGGTATATTCCCCTGTCCTATACAGCACCTTCAAGGTTACAGGGCAGATAAGCAAGAGGTCATGTAATCTTTTTTTGTTTATGCTTCTGGATATGGTCCTAGAATAATACCCTAATAACTAACTAACCTTAAGCAAGGGTAAATAGTGAACAGGATTAAGGGAGACTCCCTCTACATTGTCTGCATTCCTTTGATGGAGGATCTTTTTACATTGTCTGCATTCTTTTGGGGTGTCTACATTCTCTTGGGGGGGCATAAAAACTCTGTGAGTTGCTTGCATCTTTGGCTCAGTATGAAATGGTCCTGTAATAAACAGACTATCAATTACACCCCCATCTCATTATTCTCACTGCTCACTAGCCTACCAAATGTGCTGGCCACTGTAAGTAGCACCCACAATGTGGGGCATCAGGACTGCTAATTGAGTGTCTAGTGAGGGTCCCCCAGGATTTGCCAGCAGGAAAAGGGCCCACATGAAATCTGAGGGATTCCTTTCAAGGTAAGGGGAAGGCTCTAAGAAGGGCATTCATGGGCATGTTCAATTTTTCATAATCAGATCTCACAGAGACATAGTATGGGAGGAAGCTTAGTGAAGGGCTTAGAAGATGAAGGAAAAGATCTGAGAATGTTACAACTTGTAGTGTGTAAAAAAGGGATTTCAGTTAAGAAAAAGATTCTAAAAATTTTTTTTTAAATAGTCCATCAGGCAGTCCCATGGTTGGGGCTCTCAGATCAGAGGACCTGATTGGGAAGCAGTAGGAGAGGCTTTAGTTAATTACTTTAAGGAGAATGGACAGGAAAGTGACTCTGGTTCCATATTTGCAATTTATAATGTCATTAAAGTATGCCTAGCAGACAAAACAGGTCTTAAAGAAATATTGAGTGCCATGGGTGAGAGTGAAGGCAGTGATCAGGAAGAGACCACACCTCCTGAATTTGTGGGAAAAAAACCCCAGAAAATACCAAACTGGGCGGAGTAGAAACAGCACTTCCAAGGCACTCCGGCCCACACCACTTCCAAACCATGTAAAAGGTAGACTCTGAACAACTTCTGGAGCTCCAGCACCCATAGAATGACACAGAGAAGCTAACCTCCCACTGAGGACAGCCCATCAGCCCTGCAGGTAGCAGCAAGCACAGCGCTCTGGGAGCCAAGCCCAGGCCTGTGTGAGCTGTGGTTTTAGCCCCAGTGTGGCCGGGCCAGCAGCCTGCTGGAGGGACCCCAGAACACTAGCAGCTGTGGCGATTCCAGAATTATCAACACAGACATGCCTAGGACAAAGTGAGAGGTTAGTGCCCTATGGACTTTGGGACCAGTATTTGGGGAATGCCTCGGTTTCCTCCCCTGGAGGCTAGAAGCCGCTAAGGAGACACGCCATTTTGCAATTTCCAGCTCTTGGCCTGCGAACTGTAGGGAGATCCAGCGATCAGTCTTGGGGGGTAATCACTCTTGCTTTAACCTCTCTGGATCTGGATTGTGATCTGGGGTGGAGGTCGTGGGGTGGGTATCCAGCTTGCCAGAAACGGAAGTTGTGAAGACCCCAACTTTGGGACAGAAGCTCCCCTGTCTGGTGGCAGAGTCCTACTGTGGCAACAGGCCCAAAAGTCAAGTAATTAAGTGGCAACATGCTGAAGCAAAGGAAACAAAATAAACAGAAAAATGCAACCTTAGATTCCTATTTTGGGGGCAAAGAGGATCAAAGCATGGAACAGGAAGAGGACTGTGAAGTCAGAAATCCTGCTCCAAAAGCCCCAAAGGAAAATATGAGCAGGTTACAGGCCATAGAGGACCTTAAGAAGGACTTTAAAAATCAAATAAGAGAAGTGGAGGAAAGGTAATCACATAGCTGATCAAATCCTTGTGGGATCATTAGAATTAGCAAAGGAATACCATCATAGATTTCATCAATCTGCTAGAATGCTTGCTAGGACCTTTCTTATCACCAGAGAACAAGCTAGGCAAATAGTTAAAAGCTGTCCATCATGTGTTATTTGCAGTTCCTCTCTACCCAAGGGTGTAAATCCCCGTGGAGTGTTACCCAATGAAATTTGGCAGTATGATGCTACTTATTATTCTGTTTTTGGGAGACTGAAATATATGCATGTAACTGTGGACACATATTCAGGGTTTACATGGGCAAATGCTATGTCTGGGGGAAAAACCTCTCATGTTCAAGAACATCTTATTACATGCTTTGCTGTGGGTGTGCCAAAACAATTAAAGACTGACAATGGCCCCGCTTACACCTCAAAAAGCTTTGCTTAATTCTGTCTTCAATGGGGTATTCACCATGTTACAGGGCTTCCTTACAACCCCACAGGTCAGGCAATTGTTGAAAGAAAAATCCACACACTTAAAACTGCACTGCAAAAATCAAAAGGAGGAATTTGGAGCATGGGTACCCCAAGACGAATACTGGGGTTGTCATCACTATATGTAATAAATTATTTGACATTAGATCATGAAAATAAAACACCAGCAGAAAAATTCTGGGGTGTTACTGACCACACAATTAGTAATTCTAAAAGAACACAGCCCCAGGCAACTGCAGTTACTGAATGGGTGATGTGGAAAAATGATAAAGGACAACGGTGTGGCCCAAGCTGGGTAATAGTTTGAGGAAGAGGCTATTTGTGTGTCTCCACAGATGAAAATGAAGAAGTCTGGATACCAGAAAGAAGAACAAGGACTGAGTCAACAAATGCAGAGACTGGACATTCAGCCCCCTTCCTCCCCCGCCCCCCCCCAAGCAGAACCAGATGGCAGAGGAGGAGTCACAGCCTAAATGAAGGCAAGTGGGTGGTGATCTTGTTACTATCATTGCTCAGCTTCCAATAGCTGCCTCTACAAGATACTGGGCAGTCCTCAATCATCCACTTTGGGTGGAGATGGTTGGGTGGGGGGAGTTTCTTCCAGAAATCACTTTAGAAGGAAATGGGTCAGTCCTTATTGCCAAAGATTTTGATATACAGAAGGCAAATGTAACCCATCCTGTGCTTGATTTTAATTTTACTGGGTTAGTTGATGAACCACCTTTGTGTTTTTCTACTTTTAATATGTCGTCATGTAGCTTAGTACAAATTATTAAGTATCATTATGAGTATCATTCTTGGGGCAGACTCAAACAGGCCCTTGTGGACATTCCTGTTAATCTATCTTCTATATCTATGCAAAAGCATAGAAGTAAAGAAAAGCTGAATGGGAATGCCTATGCTAAAGGAATTTTCAGAGTTAAGGACCTAGTAGGCTTTGAGAACATCACAACATACTATGGGGATTTGGGGGACTTTATCAACTTGTTCAGGATTGTGGGGTAAACATCAGACATTGTGTCCAGACCAATTCGGGTTGGACTCATCTTCCTGTCAAGTGGATCCCCCATTTTTAAACTGTAGGACTGACGTACCTGTTTGCCATCAGGTAGAATAGCAAACCTACATTTCCTGGCACAATGACACTAACATCAGTCATAGGCATGGTGGGTATCCAAAACAAAATTGGTTTGGACATTCACAGAGAGGAAACCCAGAAATATGGAAAATCCCTTTGCCATGGGCCCCAGTAACAATGGTTTTTGCTATTTTTGCTCCTAATGAGACATACTAGAGCAAGACTGACCACAGCTTTATATGTGCTTGTTTAGGAGGGAGGTATGCATTCATGTGGGGAAATCATAGCAATGTAAATATCACCAAAACTGATAAGCATTACAATGTCACATGTGTTGATCATAAGGTTTCTGAACGTCATGATAATACTTCTATGGGACAACTGCTATTTGTTATTAGAAGATCTAGTATGCTAATGATACCTGAAGCATTGGCTTCACTCTCGTGCTGATCACTATTGCTCAAATTAATTAGTTATTGGGTTTAAATAGAAAAAAGAGGTGTATATCCTGTATTGTTGGATTAATTGCTTTAATTACTAAGTGAGCAGTGTTGCTATATCTGTATCCATTAGCACTGTACAAAATCAGATAGTGCAAGCTTAATTTTTACATGAATTGTCTGTCAATGTTTCACAAGAATTTTTGTTACAATCAGAAATCAACATGATCTTTTATAAAGCAATAAATCAACTTAGATATGATTTAATTGCTATAGCTGAGGAGACTGAATTAATGCAAGTTAGACAAAGGTCAATATGTGATTATAGATAGATATATTATAGATAGATATATTTATATGTATGGTAAACAAACAATATAATGAATCAGAATATAACATAACTCAAATTAGAAATCATCTTAATGGCCTATGGGGTGACCGTAACACATCCCCTGACATAAATGATTTAGAGAATTTGGCTCACCTCATGGATCAAGAAAGTCAGCAATCTCTACTACCAAATTTGGAGGCAAAAAACATTGTTGATTGGATAAAGAGAGCTCAGGGAATATTACCTAGACAAATACAGCAAACAATAACCTTCCTAGGAATAGGGGTGGTATTACGGCTCCTATGTACTTGTTTACCCATCCTTATTTCCTGTTTTTCTCATATCATTCAACAAGTGGTATATAATATCCAATTGCATGATCCTGCCTGCAGCCTTTTAAAGTAATAAAACCCAGGAGATGTAGAGAACTTTCAGAAGTCTCTCTCAGCTTCGCTACTGAAATGTTCCCCTCCCCCATATTATTACCTGAAAGGCTACAGGGCAGACAAGCAGGAGGATGTATTATAGAGGACGTTTTGGGGTCCCTTGAGGTATATTCCTCTATCCTATATAGTACCTTCAAGGTTACAGGGCAGATAAGCAAGAGGGCATGTAACCTTTTTTTGTTTATGCTTCTGGATATGGTCCTAGAATAATACCCTAATAACTAACTAACCTTAAGCAAGGGTAAATAGTGAACAGGATTAAGGGAGGCTCCTTCTACATTGTCTGCATTCCTTTGATGGAGGATCTTTTTACATTGTCTGCATTCTTTTGGGGTGTCTACATTCTCTTGGGGGGGGGCATAAAAACTCTGTGAGCTCCTTGCATCTTTGGCTCAGTATGAAATGGTCCTATAATAAACAGACTATTGATTACACCCCTATCTTGTTATTCTCACTGCTCGCTAGCCCACCAACTGTGCTGGCTGCAGTAACCAATCACCAATCAAGTGCACCTGAGGACTGCTGCTGTGAATAATTTTAAGGTTCTGATTGCATAGTATAATGAACTCTCTTTTCAGCAATAAAATGAACATTGTTCAATAAAGCACAACATTCACAGCAACATCCTTAAGCAAAACATATCAGAATATATACATATATATATACACACACACACACACACACATATATATATATATATATGTGTGTGTGTGTGTGTAAGTCTATGTGTGTGTGTATAGGTATATGTATGTATATATCCCTGAATATATCATATGACACACAGATAAATCATTGCATTCAGTAACATTCCCCCAAATACTTGTTTATACAATTAGGGGGTCCCAGTCTTCCCCAGAGCAACACATTATACAGTATATATCACTGCATCCCCCAAATCAGGGGGTCTCAGGCTAAGGTCGCCCCTAGCACAACATATCATCTTTAAGGGGTAGCAAAAAATACAAACACCATCCACCCCTAGGTCACAGTAAGTCACAATCTCTTCATCTTGACTCAAAGCTGACTTCCAAACCACATCATTCTTCCTCTATGAGCTGACTGCTTCCAACTCTTGCCTAGATTTACATGTAGGCAGCTCTTCTCTCCTGCTCCATATCTCAGCTCACAGGGACTGCTCCACTCCAAGCTCCTGCCTGACAGCAGGCTCCAGGGGTTCCTACCCACAGCTTCTGTTCTTAGGAAAACAAAGCTTAACAGGATTACAATGTTCATACACACCAGCACCATCATCTCATTTCACTTTAACAACTCTTAAAAGGTGCTTTAAGCTACGTTTCCTTCCCCTAGGTAGATCTCCACTCTTCAGTTCAATTCACTCATAAAGACAAACAGACAGGGCTTCTCTTTGAGAAATTAACACAGATCAGCAGTGTCGACATCACAAACATGCTTTCTATTAGGCCTCACACAAGCAAGTTCCCCTAGCCCGCCCATGCTCACTTCTCTCTCTCAGCTCTGCTCTTCTCTCTACTCTATCCTCTCCCTCCCAAAAATACAATATATGCTATTTCCAGTCATAGACTCTTGACTCAATCAAAGACATTTGATTGACTAAAATTCAATCCAGAAAAACAACAAAAAAAAATCCTACTTTGCTTGCCATTACACTCACCTGGACAGTGGCTTCTCAGGCCTTCTTGCCCCAGCATCCATGGTGCTTCCTTTTGCTCAAAATAGAAGATCACATCTTTTTTTTTTAAGCAATTGGGGTTAAGTAACTTGCCTAAGGTTACATGGCTAGTTATTATTTATGTGTGGGTGCTCATTTTCTGAGGCCGGTTTCGATCCCAGGTCATCCCAACTCTGAGGCCGGTGCTCTTACTCACTGAGCCACCTAGCTGCCCCCGAAGATCACATCTTTGCTGGGAACTGGAAGTCCTAGGCATGGGGAATCAGGGATGAGAATGGAGAAAAACTTGTAATTTAGTTCTCTTTAGGGAAAGGTATGTGGATAGAGAGATGCTCTATTTTGAGAATCACTCCATTACTTTTACCCATGAGTTTGTACCCATCTATTAGTTCTTGCAATGCAAGTAACCCAAAATAAACTGTGTTGTGCATAATATTCATGAGGCTTTTCTTCAGTATGAATTTTTTGATGATATACTATACAGGTGGAAGACTTTCCCAAATTGTTTACATTTGAAAGATTTCTCTCTAGTATGAATTCTCTGATGAAGGGTAAGTTGTCTTCATAGCAAAGGCTTTCCCATATTGATTATACTCATAAGGTTTTTCATTTTGAATTCTTTTATTTTGGGCATGTTCTTTACTCAGGTGGAGAGTTCTCTCACATTCATTATACTCACATTTTCCCTCTATGGACTCTCTGATGTCAAATGTGTGCTCTAGCTGAAGATCTTCCTACACTGATTACATTCATATGGAGTCTCTCCAGGGTAAATCCTCTGGTGTTGAGTAAGTGTTCCTTTCAGGCAGAAGACCCCCCCCCACCCTTTATAAGGTTTCTCTCCAGTATGAATTTTCTAGCTTTGAGGGAGCAATCCTTTTGGATGGAAGGCCTTCCATATGTCCATAAGGTTTCTCTCCAGTATGAATTCTCTAATGGAGGATAAATTCTGTCTCCCCACAGAAGACATTCCCAAACTGGTTAGAGCAATAAAGTTTCTAATATGAATTAAGTCAAGTAATCTCTTTGTCCACATGGAAGGCATTCCTCCATTCAGTATTTTCATAAGGTTCTCTCCAGTATGAAAGCTGTAATATAGAAAAGATCTTGAAGACCAAAGACATCGGGCGGCTAGGTGGCGCAATGAGTAGAGTGTCGGCCCTGGAGTCAGAAGGACCTGAGTTTGGATCTGACCTCAGACACAATGCACACACAAATAAAAACCTAGCCGTGTGGCCTTGGGCAAGTTACTTAACCCCAATTGCCCTCCAAAAAGCCAAAAAAAAAAAAAGACCAAAGACATTTCCACCTTTATAAGCTAACCCTAACCTTCCCAAATTAATTGCATTTATGAGGTTTGCTACAAGAACAAATTTTCTGATATTGGATAAGAACTCTGCTCATAGAGAATGCCCCCCCCCCCACATTTTTTATATTTATTTCCTCCAGTTTGAATTGCTTAATGTTGAATGTAGTCCTTACCCAGACAGGCCTTCCAGTATTTAATTATACTTAAAAGGTTTCTTTCCAGAATAGAGTCTTTAATGTTGGGGAAGTTGTGTGTTCACAATAAAAGCCTTGCTATAAAGCTTACATTCAAGGTTTTCTCTCCTGTACGAACAATCTGATGTTAGCTAAACTATCCCTTAACAGAGGCCTTTCCATAATCATTATATTTATGGAATTTCTCAAGTTTGAATTTTTAAATATTCAATAAGTTGCCCTCTCTTGCTGAAGGCCATCACACATTCATAACTTTTTACTCAAGTATGCATTTTCTGATGTTGAGCAAGATGTTGTTTGTCCTTTGTTTTTTTTTTTTTTTGCTTTTTTAGAGGGCAATTGGGGTATGCTTTGTTCTTACAGAGGATCATGACATCAGGAATGTGATGCCATGACTTGGATTTAAGTGAGGTAGGACTGTGCAAAGTGCACCAGTCTTACTTTCTCCTCTGGGGTCATCTGGGCCCTGTGGCAAGATATAGATCAAGATAACTTGAGATGGCCTCTGAGTTAAAATGTACACTCTGAAGACTATCCCAAAGTCATTACATTCATAAAGCCTCTCTCCATTGTGAATTTTCCAATGAAGAAAAAGCTGTGAACTCTGGAGGAAAACTTTTCCATGTTCACTACATTGATACACTCACAGGGCAAATCCTATTATAAGGAATGGGTTATGGTTGAAAGGCTCCAGAGTGAACTCATTTTTCATTTAATTCTATAGTTTTGGAGGAAGCCTCCTCAGATTTACTAAATTCATGAGTTCTCTCTCACTTGGGATTAGGAAGATGGATTTCCTACATTCATTAGGCTCACCAGGTTTTTCTCCAGAATAAAGTCTACAGTATGCAATAAAATCTGATTTAGATGTACAAACTATCTCCCTAGAGCAAATTCTACAACCTTTCCTTGATCCTGAAAATAAAATGAAGCTCTCTCTGCCTGCATTGTTTTTGGGAAGATCTATGTGTACAGATCCAGCCATATTGGGCTAGCACTTATACACCTTTCCAGTCACCTCTACAACCTTTCAGAACCCCTCAAGAATAGACAAAGTCTGACACCAAGGTGTAGTGTATAGCCCGTCGTTTATTCTTCTTGTTCACATCCTCCTTGTTAACCTTACCTGCCTCCCTCTCCCTCCTCCCTGCCCCTTTTTCCCCTTTCCCGACTCTGCTCCTTCACATCCCTCAGCAACAGGCTCCTCACAGGAGGGGAGTGCTCTCCTGTTAGCAGCGTGTGCTCAATACCCCGCAGTCCTTGAACCTGTGGGCAGAACATACACCTTAGGCGCCTCTTGGACCCAACCTGAGTTGCACTGTCATTTGCCTGAGTTCTCTGTAAGTTCTCAGAGTTCGGGTAAAGTCTTAAAGGGCCCCTACATCTATGTTGTACTGAAAACTTTGGTTCCAAACTGACACTTTGGACATATGTATCACCTGCATAATCCATCACTTTATTAGTTTTCCTTCAAGTGACATTTACTTGCTGAGAATTTTGATTCTCCATGATCTGCTGCCTTTCTAATCTGGCATTACAGTCCCAGGCTTCTCTCAAGCTGGAGACACAGAGACCTGCCTTTGTGAGTCTGTCCTGGAAGAACTGCTTCATAGAAATGTCCAGTTCTGGAGAGGACTCTTTGTTTTCAGTCCTAGTCTCCCAATCTGAAAAGAAAGAAAAAAGGTGGAAATATCCCCAGTAAACACTTGTACTTGTTTGCTGCCTCTTCCAGAAACAACTATTATTCAGCTTTAAAGGGGAGAACAAATCAGCTTTGTTGGTATAGTCACTTCCAGTCTAAACAAGGTTTCCTATTGACCTTCACTACCCCCTTGTGAGGGAGGAAGGACAGAAATCACAGCTTATAACAGAAAACTGAAGCTCAGAACAATTTTCAAGATTTGCTCAAGGCTGATCAACTAATACCTGAAACACAACTGTCATGTCTGTCCCGCCGGTCTTTTTGCCACACAGTGCTGCTTCCACACAATGGAGGTGACATTTAAGTAGAAGCTGGGTGGTCATCAGTCTGGGAGTACTTTGAGAGGATTCTTGCATTAAGTGGGAGGCTGATTGGACTGTCTCACTATAAATTTCAGATTCTGATTCAAAATCTTCCCTATGTTTAGAATAATAGAAACAGTAAAAGTGAGTCTGAGTAACCCCTTTTCTTTTCCATGTGTCTGTGCACTAGGGAATTCAGTATGTGACTTATAAAGGCACAAAGTACCTATGTACCTACATGTCTTATGAGACAAAGATTAAAATTTAACTTTGTCCTAAACAATATAAGGATAAAGAATGGGGCAATAACCAAAGCTTTAAGTATGACTAGCTTTCCTGATCTTTCTCCTACTCATGGCCTCCCTCCCTAATCACCTTATAATTTATTATTTGTATTTATTTTGTATGTATGAGATATTTATCTATAGACATAAAATATATTGGTAGCTAGATGGCATAGTGGATAGAACACTGGGCCAGGAGTCATAAAGTCATAAAGAGTTCAAACCTAGCCTCAGACACTTATTAGTGAGTGATCTTGGGTAAATCACCTTTCGCCTCAGTTTCCTCAACTGCAAAATGGGGATGACAATAGAGTTCAAATGAGATCCTTGTAAAGTGCTTAGCACACGACCTGGCGCACAAGAAATGCTACATAAATGCTAGCTATGACACATGTATATGGCATCTCTCCCAACAGATGGCTAAATTCTCAAGGGCAAAGATAGCTCCAACTATTTTCTTTGTGTCTTTAGCACAGAGAATGCTTAGCACACAGACTCTTTCTAAATGAGTAATCAATCAGTAGTTTTAAAATTTGGTGTTCCAGTATAATCCTGGCCTATTTGTTTCACTATATAATTGTTTTTCACAATTGCATCTATTTCTATGGGGGAAAAATAACCCTTTGGTATTGTGGTGTTACATTTTATATATCAGTTTTATAAGAATTATCCTTTTATTATGCCAGTCTGACAAATCTACAAATGTTGAATATGTTCCAGTTATTAGCTGCTTTATTTCTTATCTCCACAATACAGCTATCTTTATACAAGAGCCCCAGATAGGTCAGTTTACAAGGAAGGGATGCCTTTTGTTACTCTGATGACGAATTAAGTGTCCTTTCAGGCTAAAGGCCTTCCCACAGTCATTACATTCATAAGGTTTTTCTCCAGTATGAATTATCTGATGCTTAGTAAGAAGTCCTCTGAGGCGAAATACCTTCCCACAGTCGTTACATTCATAAGGTTTTTCCCCAGTATGAATTGTCTGATGTACAGTAAGATGTCCTCTCTGGCTAAAGGCCTTTCCACATTCAGTACATTTATGTGGTTTCTCTCCAGTATGAATCCTTTGATGTAGAGTAAGGAGCTCTCTTAGGCGAAAGGCCTTCCCACATTCTTTGCATTCATAAGGTTTCTCTCCAGTATGAATCCTTTGGTGTCGAGTAAACTGTTCTCTCAGGCAGAAGGCCTTCCCACATTCCTTACATTCATAAGGCTTCTCCCCAGTATGAATCCTCTGATGCCGAGTAAGGTATTCTCTCTGATGGAAGGCCTTCCCACATTCATTACATTCATAAGGCTTCTCTCCAGTATGGATCCTCTGATGTCGAGTAAGATCTGTACTCAGTAGGAAAGCCTTCCCACATTCCTTACATTCATAAGGCTTCTCTCCAGTATGAATCCTCTGATGTCGAGTAAGATCTGAGCTCAGGTGGAAGGCCTTTCCACATTCACTACATTCAAAGGGCCTCTCTCCAGTATGGATCCTTTGATGCCGAGAAAGGTGTGCTCTTAGATGGAAGGCCTTTCCACATTCCTTACATTCATAAGGCTTCTCCCCAGTATGAATCCTCAGATGTCCTATTAGGTCTGTATTCAAGTGGAAAGCCTTCCCACATTCCTTACATTCATAAGGCTTCTCTCCAGTATGAATCCTTTGATGTCGAGTAAGCTCTGTGCTCAGGTAGAAGGCCTTCCCACATTCCTTACATTCATAAGGCTTCTCTCCAGTATGAATACCCTGATGTCGAGTAAGTTGTTCTCTCAAGTGGAAGGCCTTCCCACATACATTACATTCATAAGGTTTTTCTCCAGTATGGATTGTCTGATGTTTACTGAGAAGACCTCTGAGGCGAAATACCTTCCCACAGTCATTACATTCATAAGGCTTTTCCCCAGTATGAATTGTCTGGTGCACAGTAAGGTGTCCTCTCTGGCTAAAGGCCTTCCCACATTCATTACATTTATGAGGTTTCTCTCCAGTATGAATCATCTGATGTCGAGTAAGATCTGTGCTGAGGTGGAAGGCCTTCCTACATTCATTACATTTGTGAGGTTTCTCTCCAGTATGAATCCTCTGATGTCGAGTAAGGTGTTCTCTTAGGCGGAAGGCCTTCCCACATTCCTTACAGTCATAAGGCTTCTCTCCAGTATGAATTCTCTGATGTCCTGGAAGATATCCTCTTTGGCTGAAGGTCTTCCCACATTCGTTACATTCATAATGTTTTTCTCCGTTGTGAATTTTCTGGTGAGGAGAAAGCTGTGAACCCTGGAGGAAGGACTTCAAAAATTCGTAAGATTTCTTCTCCGGGTGAATTTTTGGATGGGAAGGAAGGGATGAGCTATAGTTGAAAGGTTTCCCATGTTCACTATATTCAGGAAGTGTCTCTCCTTTGTGAACTTGTTGAATTTCATTTAATTTTATGGTTCTAGAGGAAGCCTTCCCAGACTGATTACATTTGTGAGTTTTCTCTCCAATGACAATTTTCTGATGGGAACTGATGGCTGGGCTTAGGAAGATGGGTTTCCCACCTTCATTAGGCTCACCAGGTCTTTCTCCAGAATAAAGTCTGTGATATGCAATAAAGTCTGATTTAGATGTACCTAATCGTCCTTTCCTTGGTTCTGAAGATAAAATGAAGCTCTCTCTGCCTGCACTGTATTTGGGAATGTCCTTTAGAGAGACTCCATCTTGTACAAAAAGCTTTGGCTGCAAACTGATACTTTGGACGTATTTGTCATCTGCACAATCCAGCACTTTACTAGGAATTTTCCTTTGGGTAACATTTACTTGCTGAGAATTTTGATTCTCCATGCTCTGCTGCCTTTCTAATCTGGCATCACAGTCCCAGGCTTCTCTCAAGCTGGATTCACAGAGACCTGCCTTTGTGAGTCTGTCCTGGAAGAACTGCTTCATAGAAATGTCCAGTTCTGGAGAGGACTCTTTGTTTTCAGTCCTAGTCTCCCAATCTGAAAAGAAAGAAAGAAGGTAGAAATATCCCCAGTAAACACTTGTACTTGTTTGCTGCCTCTTCCAGAAACAACTATTATTCAGCTTTAAAGGGAAGAACAAATCAGCCTTGTTGGTATAGTCACTTCCAGTCTAAACAAGGTTTCCTATTGACCTTCACTACCCTCTTGTGAGAGAGGAAGGACAGAAATCACAGCTTATAACAGAAAACTGAAGCTCAGAACAATTTTCAAGATTTGCTCAAAGCTAATCAACTAATACTTGAAACACAACTGTCATTTCTGTCCTGCTGGTCTTTTTGCCATAATGGAGAAGCTGGGTGGCCATCAGTTTGGGAGTACTTTGAGAGGATTCTTGCATTAAGTGGGAGGCTGATTGGACTGTCTCTGTTTCTCTATAAATTTCAGATCCTGATTCCAAATCTTACTTATGTTTAGGATAATGGAAACAAGAACAGTGAGTCTGGGTGGCTAGGTGGCACAGTGAGTAGAGCTCTGGCCCTGGAGTCAGAAGGACCTGAGTTTGGATCTGGCCTCAGACACTTAACACACACAAACAAAAACCTAGCCGTGTGACCTTGGGCAAGTTACTTAACCCCAATTGCCCTCCAAAAAAAAAAAAAGAAAGAACAGTGAGTCTGAGTAACCCATTTTCTTTTTCATGTGTCTATATGCTAAGGAACTCAGTATGTGACTTATAAAAGCACAAAGTATCTAGGTGCCTACATGTCTTATGAGACAAGATTAAAATTAACTTAGCTCTGAATGGCATGTCAGGATGAAGACTGGGGTCAGTCAATATGCATTTTTAAGCCTTTATTATATGCCAGGCATTATGCTAAACCCTGGGGAAGTAAAGAAAGGCAAAAGGGAGCTCCTGCCCCAAAGAAGCCTACAGGTTAATAATGGGGGCCCCAGACAACCACGGTGCATACTGGACAAGGAAGCTGTTGCTAGGAGGGGGAAGCCACTAGCATTAAGAGGTACCAGCAGAATGTTTCCTGGAGGAGATAAGAGCTTAGGCAGAGACTGAAGGAAGCCCGGAGGTGGAGATGAAGAGGGGATGGGAGAGAGCCAGAGAAAATGCCCAAAACCAATGGATGGAGGGTCTTGTTTGCAGAGCAGTGAGGAGACCATTGTCACTGGGTCTGAGCGAGTGGAGCAAAGCAAAAAGAAGTAAGAAGGCTGAGAAGGCGTGTTTGGGGAGCAGGCTGGGAAGGGCTTTCCCAACCAAAAAAGAGGATTGTGGATCCGATCCTATCATGCCTAACGAGAGTGAGATGCCATCTCTGAGGGTCTTCCCTTCCCAGAATGATTCTTTTGGGAAGGCAAACTAAGCCACCTTTTGGCTCAATTCTAACCAACCTTTAGTCACCAAATGGGCGCTGCCTCAGACAAACAGACCTGGGAAAGACCTTAGTTTAAAAAGGCCAGTTCAAATCCAGCCTCAGATGCTTACTAGCTGTGTGACCCTGGGCAAATCACTTGACCCTGTTTGTCTCAGTTTCCTCATTTGTAAAATGAATTGCTCCAGCCAATTCTGCCAAGAAAACCCCCAAATGGGGTCATGGAGAGTCAGACACAACTTGAAATGACTGGCTAATGACTACAAGGATGATGACAACATAGTGAACTAGTTGTTAGGTAAACCCAAGCCCACAAATGACTGAGGTGGCAGCTTTAATCAGTAGGAACTGCTGGGAAAATGAGAACATATCATGGCAGAAAACAGGTCTTCAGCAACAGTTTACAACAGAGAGCCCAACAACTTATAAAGGAATAAAACAATCTAAACATAAAAGTTCTCATTCTTTAAAAAAAAAAGAGGAAAAGAGAAAGTCCCGTTTTTTACACAGAATTTGACACAGATAAGAGTTTAGAAAAGAGATTATTTGGAGTATATGGAATCTGAGTTTTTAAATGGTGACATGAACAGAAATGTCACCTGACTTAAGAAAACTTGTGGACTGGGAAAAAAATCTTTGCATCAAGTAACTCTGAAAGAAAGACGTCCAATAGTCAAAATCTATAGAGAATTCATTTTAGAAGGCGCCATTCCCCCATGAGGTAAGTGGTCAAAGGTTAAAAACAAACTCTTCTCAAGAGAGAAAAGATGTTCCAAATCTCCACTACCAGAAATACAATGAAAAAAAAACTAGGGCTTATCACCTCCCCTTCATCAAGCTGGCAAAACAGTGAAAGGTAGATGGAAAGAGCCAACGCCAGAGGGACCAACATCCTGCTGGTGGGGCAAGGACACAGAGAACAGCTCTAGAAAACATTTCTGATTAGGAAAGCAAGACAAACCACTGCTGAGACTTTGGAGCAGGCAAACGCATTGCTGGGTACAAGAGACAGATGAACCAAAGTGCTGGCAGCAGAATTATCTGCAGAAGCAAAAGGGTGCCTTCTGACTGGGGAGAATGGCAGACCTAATCCGGACACTGCAACACCAAACTGGATGAGATCAGACAAATACAGAAAGACTGGCAGAAACAACAGAGAAAGGTGGGCTGAGGGGATGATGCCGGTGCCGGGAAGGAGGCCAATACTTCAGAGGAAAGACCTATGCAACTTTTCTATTATGAGAAGAAAATCCTAAAAAAGACAAAGGAGTTTCCAGGTGCTGTCTGTCTGTCTGTCACAATTCCTCCAGGAGAGGGTGCTGTTTTTAGGGGTTTCTTGAAATGGAAACAGGGTCATCTGGGAAAAGGTTGTTTATTGGGAAGTTACTGTGACTTCAAAACAAAATCTATCAACCAAAAACATGTAAAGGAATTCTCTTTTGGAAACACCTTTTCTTGGGGTTTTTAAGAGGTTTTTTTTTTTTTTTTAAAGAAAAAAGGTAACTGTCTAAGAAATTCTAAGAAAATACACAGAGAAGAGAGAAAAGGAAGAGAGGCAGGCTGACGATGTGCTGGCACTGAAAGGAGGGCCAGAAATCCAGTTCTGAAGAAGGAGCATAGGGTCTAGGGTCAACAGCCTCACCACAGGTTGGGATTTGGACTTGGCCTCTGGCTGCCTGGGCGACCTCCATCAAGTCACTACACTCTGGGTGAGGGGGCAGGAAGAGTCCTGCCAGCTCTCCACTGAGGGTCCTAAGAGCCACACCGACTTCTGAATGGGCCTCCATTTGCAGATAACCTGGGCTTTCTCCCCCAGGCCTGGGTCCCATGACTGACAGGAAGAGACATAAGGACTCCTGCCTGGGGGTGAGTCAGTCACTCACCTGGACAGCTGCTCACTGGGACACCAGTGAGCCCTTCTGGCCCCCAAGGTGCCTCCCCTTGTTCCAGCTGGTGGATCACCTCTGGCTTGGACACAGTCAGTCCTGTTCAAAGGGAATGGGAGTCTTAGGATAAAGAAGGAGATGTGGAAGGTTCCTAACAAGCTCAGATCCCCAAGAATCACCCCCAGAAAGGATGAAAAAGAGCCAAGGAGGATAAAAGAGATTCAAGGAAAATCAAGACAGTCCAGGAAGTCCCTGCACTTGGCCCAGGACTCATGTAGGAAGCTGAGGGCTGGGATCACTTAGAGCTGGCCAGGGTCCCTTGCAGACCCTCTCCTCCTTTGAGGTGGGCTCTGCCCAAATCTATCTCTCAATTTGTATCCCAGGATCCTCTCCTCCTGAACCCCAATGCTGGTCTCCACCTCCACACCTGCCCTCCCACTTCATTTGGAGGGTCCCTCCAGGACCCAACCTTGGCAGCTCCACACCCCAACACTGTTAAGCCTCATAAACGCTCCTCTCCACAGCCATGAACTCCAAAATGCCCCTTTTATCATCCCATCTCTCCCATCAGCCCCTTAACCCCTATTCACTCCATCCCTCAGCTCTTTCTCAGGTCATTCCCTCTCTTAACCCTTTGGTCTCTTGCCCTCTGATCTGGGAAACCCTAGCCCTCTTCAAAACCCCAAACCTGGGGTGGGTAGGTAGCAGGATTGTTCTGACTATCTGCCTCCTCTTCATGGCATGAGCACCTGGCTAGACTTTTGTCTGGCACAGATTCGTGTTAGGTCATCTCACCTACCGCCCCTCCCTTGCCCCAGCATGCTCTCTCTCTTCTCTCCGCAGGCCCTCCCAACACTCCTCTCCCCCACACCGTCACCTCTCATGGGGCTCCTTGGAGAGCCTCCTGGACAATCCACCCTCCACAAAGCTGCTTTCCTAAGGCCCAGGTCTGAGGCCATGCTCTCCTTCAGCATCCCCTGCTCCTCCTGGCCTGGGCCCTGGCTTCTTCCCTCCCTCCTCTTCCTGCACCATGCTCTTGTCTACATCCTGCACAGCCTCACCAGGCTGGCTTCCTGAAGCACGGCTCTCATCTCCCACCTACTCTGCACAGACCCTGCGTCTTGCACATAACAGGTCTTTCATCAAGACCTGCTGAATTATTCCATGGGAAGATGAAGCCTGAATGTTCCCCAGTTGTACCCAGGTGTCCCTCCACTTGATCCCCATCACTTCCAGCTGTCATCTGCTATCGATCGACAGGTCCTCCTTTTCACAGTCAGTCCTTTGCAATCTGACCTTAGACTGGAGCCACTGTCTCTCCTGACTGTGTGCCCGGATGGCCTTTCTCTGTCCTCCACCTCTACCTACCCACCAGGGCAGAGGGGATCTTGGTACATCCCCTAGTTCCCCCTAAATTCCCTTTCCTTCCAGGCATGTTTATGACCCTGCTCTCATCGACATCTGGACCTTCCCTGACAGACACCTTTCTTCTGGACTGATCTCCACCCTGCACCACCACAAAACACCTGGCTATTCCCCACTGGATGTCCTGTTGGCCTCTCCAAATCAACATGTCTGGAAAAGAACATGTCATCTTTCCCCCAAAACCTTCCCCTCTCCTGACAGGCTCATTGCTGCCAAGTCTTTCTGGTTCTACCTCATCTCCATTCACTCGTCGCCTTTCACCTGCCCTGTCCGCCCCCAACTGGCTGCAGCTTCAGGCTGATCTATTTCCCTTCACACAGTTCTCCAAGTGACATCTCTAAGGCACTGCTCTGACCACTGCACTTCCTGGCTCAAGGAGATCTGGCATGAGATACAAACCCCCTTCACAATCTGGCTCCAGTGGCCCCCCCATCCATACAGGACAGTTGCCTGGCAGAATCCTCAGCTCCATCCTCATCCTACACAAGGACCAACACAATGTCCTCAAAGGTGCCAGTGCCCTTACCCAGTCTCCCAGAAACTACTGGGATTGACTTAACTGTGTTCATGCTGTTTTCCCCCATCTTCAATCCCCAACAGAATGGAAGCTCCTGGGGGTCAGGAGCTGGTCCTTCTGTCTCTGTGCTCCCAGCACCTAGCACAGGGTCTGGCACACATCTGTAGTGCCAATGCAGTATTTACAGCACCCATGATCACAATAAAGATCATGACTATAAATATTGCATGCTGTCTGATTGCAAAATATACCAGATTCTCCAGGTAAAGGCCAGAACTGAAACATTTATTTAGACACCAGAAAACCGAATCCCAAAACCTGTAAGCCAATTCCATCATAGTACCAAAGATATTAAGAAGCCATAATAACACTGAGAACCACAGCATCCTTTAGCCTTCCCACAAACCAATACAAGATCAACATTTACTTACAAACCTCTCTATCTCCTTGCCTGAGCACCTCTCTCCCACTGTCTCCCTAGCTCTGACTCCCAGCTTTCTGTGGGCTCTGCTTCTCTTCAGCAAATTCCCTCCATCATAAGCTCCATGTGATTATGTTCATCCTATTAGGGAGCAGGGGAGGTCTTCAAACTCCCCTTCCCACTCCAATATCCAAGAGGATTAGGACTCCCTGGTCTCTGAAGGCAAACAGCTACCTCTAAGCCTTTTCCCAAGAAAGGCCCCCAGAACCCTCTGGGGCTGGGGGCAGGGAGGCAGAGCCTAGGGCCCGGGGGAGGCCATCCTCACCCAGGTGGAGCAGATGGTGGTAGGTCTCCAGCATCACGTCTCGATACAACTCCTTCTGAGAAGGGTCTAGGGAAGCCCACTGCTCCCATGTGAAGACCACTGCCACGTCTTGGAAGGTCACTGGCTCCTGAAACATCAAATGCCTTTGTCTGTGCTTGTCTGGGGACCAGGCGTCAAATGGATGTGGGAGTAAAAGGCCCAGAGAGCGGGTGTGAGTACGTGTGGGGGAAGGGAGACGCAGTTCTGGGTTGTGGCCTCACTGAGATCCATCCAAATATCCATCAGGGCTTTGGCTGGTAACAACTTCTGAATCATATCATTAAAGAATCAGCCTTGGGGGGAGGGAGGAAGTAGGCTGGATTAGAGGTCAGAGGGTCTAGCTTCAAATCTACTTACTGTGACCTTGGACAAATCACCAGGCCTGCTGGTAGTTAGTTTCCTCACCTAGAAAATAAGAGGGATTGAGGAGATGTTCATCAGTTGGGGTGTAAGCAGCCACCACCTTTCCCAACCTAAGGGTCAGCCCTAAGTTTTATTCTCAAGAGGGACTGAAGAGACCAGAGACGAGGAAGAGAAATGACAGGTGGCTGCTGGGAGAAGAAAGCTTGCTCCTTTTATAGAGCACAATTCAGGTATGAATTCCTTGTGCCTGGGGAAGGTGAACCAATGTAGGGGGGCCGATCCAGCCATGTCAGCTGTGGCTCATCAAGCCAGTGGTCTCGTGAGAGACGTCCTTGTGAGCCAGCAACTGGACTGTAGTCCTCAGCACCTCCTCATCTCCCAAGGGCACCAAGAGGTCCCAAAGCAGTTCCTGATTTCCTGTGAGACAAGAGGTGCTTGGAACTCACACTATCCCTTCCATTGGGGAACGGCAGAACAGGTCATGGTATGTGATTGTGATGGAGTTCTATTACTGTGCTGTAAGAAATGATGAAACTGGGAAGTGTTACATGAACCGATGCAAAGTGAAGTGAGCAGAACCAGGAGGACACTGTACCCAGTAACAGCTACATCGTGACCATGATCAGCTGTGAATGACTTGGCATGATCCGAGACAACTGCAAAAGGCTGGGGATGAACTCCAGCTCCCAAGAAACTGATGAACTGAGAGTGGAATGAAGCACATTTTAAAACTTTCTTTTTCTTGCTTTTTTCGGGGGGCCAACATGGCTAACATGGAAATGTTTTGCATGACTTCCCATGTATAAGGGCATCACACTGCTTGACTTCTCAAGGGGTGGGGGAGGGAGAGAGAGAACTTGAAGCTCGAAATATAAAAAAAAATTAATGGTTAAAAACAGTACTTAGCCTAGTATGTGGTACACAGTAGGTGCTTAATACTGACTAATTTAAAAGAGAGAGTGGGTTAGCTAAGACAACCCTCAGGGTACATTGTGACCCTGGAGTCCTATGATTCCCACATTGTTCTACACATTTTGCTAGCTCTGCCCCACCCTACAGATATTTAATATCTCCATTGTACAGATGGGAAAACTGAGTTTAGCAGAGCCTCCCTGTCAAGCAAGCAGCACCTGAGCAAAGGCTTACACCCATCTCTTTGCACTCTCTCCATGACTCCATTTTGCCTCTTATTCTGACACTTCCTACACTGGTTTGCACCAAATCACTTCTCATAGTGAGGCACACAATGTTACCATCAGCTGTCAGGCTCTACGGATTCCCTATGGGCTGTGGTCCCTGACGCTCTTGCTTTACAGATGGCACTGAGGCTTAGGCCATGGCAGAGACTCAACTGCCCACATCGGTCAAACAACCCACAATCAGCATGGCTATCCTGCAGTCAGACCCAAAGCTCTCGAGTCAACACTGGCCCATCTTTTTAAATAGTGACATTCTTGTAGTAAGGTAGGGAGAGCTGTGAGACACCCAGCACAGAAGGTGAGCATCCCCACAGTGAGACAGAAGGGTATGGGATAGGCATGAGAAAAGGTGGAGGACATCATCAGAGAAAATGTCACGTGGCAAGAGGAAAGAAATGATGGGCTGGCTGGGCACTCCAACACAACCCGAGGAAGGCTTCCCGCACACTGGGGGGACCTTGTGGGGCAAATTTACAGGAGGACCTGGGAGAAGCAGGCAGGGATGGGCTGCAATCTCTATCAGTGCAGGGCATACTCCCTCATGTCAATGATAAAACGTGGCAATGACTCTCCAGCTAACTCCAAGGCTAGGCCTTCCCATTCTTCCTAACTGCATAATTAGCACAAACAGGGTCATTAAAATGGGTTTGCTAAACAACTCCCAAAGGGCAAACCTTCTTTTACCCAAAAATGTGAACTTCAAAACACAGTTTGGTCAGACACCGGAAAAACCCTCAGAGATTACACCACTGCCCCTAATGGTGGGTCATCTTTACATGCTAGTGATAGCAAACATTTATCCCGAGTCTTTGTGTTCCCAAAGCTTTCACACCATCACAGTGACAATAGCTAGCACTCATGTGCAAGCTTTAAACTTTACCTATGGCATCAGGATTCACACTCGGCCCAGAGCATTCTACTTTTTCTATCCTCTGATCTGCCTAACAACTAGGCAGGGCAAACATTGCAAGGAGGTGTCTGGTGACCGATAGGAGCCAAGAGAGAGCTCTGATCTGCCCCCTCCTCCCAAAGCCCAACATGTCCCTCAAGGACCCCCTGCTGGGTGATGAGGGAGGATGTCACACTCAGCAGGTCCAATGTCCAACAGCCCAAAGGGGACCTTTAACTCCCTTTTCCAGTCTCACCAGACCTCTCACCTACTCCAGCCGACACACCACAGGCAGACACAAGATACAAATCTTCTACCTTTATTTATTTCTGGTCTCCTCTCCTCTCAGCTTGGAATGGGGAGAACCCACCAAAAATCCAGAACCTCAGAGTCTGGAAGAGGCACCAGAGACAAGGGGAGGGAACTTGGTGCAGTGACAGAAGGGTTCAATCAGAGGAACAGGGCTTGAGTTCAAATCTGGCATTCAAGACTTCTAACTTGTGTGACCTTGGGTAAGTACTGACCTCTCTGGATGTGGGCAATGGACTAGATGGCCTGGTAAGTCCCTTCAAGGGGCTACGTCCTAGGACTGAAATCTCTATAGCTTCTTAACAGGGTGTCAGCCCACTTCAGTAGAACCCCTCCTGGCCTGGGGAACTCACTACCTAAGAGAGCCCCAAAACTTCTGGATGGCTCTAACTCTTGGGAGCTATCCCCAACACCAAGCCCAGACAGAACCCAAGGACCCTTCTCCATAAGACAGCCCTACAAATGCTCAGCAACAGTTATCATGGCCTCCCTCTTGGCTTTCCTGGGAAAAGGCCCACATATATCCTTTGAAGCTCCCCCCCCATAACATGAGCCCCAGGCCCTTTCCATTCCTGGTCCCTCCACTGGATACCCACCAGCTGCTCTGCCCTTTGCTGGGCCTGGCATCTCTCCATGGGTGCCTTCCCCTTCTGGGCCTTCTCTCATCTACCCCCACCCAGAGCATCCAACCAAGGCATGGGAAGGAGGCTCCTCCAAGTCTTCTTCCACATCTTCCACATCTTCTTCCACATCTTTCACATCCACAGGCTGTCCATCCCCCTTCCCTCATTCTGCCCACTTGAGGAGCCCACCATCTGTCTGGTCCCAAAGGTCTTTCCCAACAGCCCTTAAGCCATGTGGGTCACTACTGATCTAAGAGTCTTTCTGCTGCTGTCTTGAGTAAGCCCCAACTCTGAATCCTCAGAACGAGGTGTTGACCACATAGTTTGTCTGAAAAGGTGCATCTTTGAAAGCAAAAAGAAGTAAACCAGGTAATATTTCTACAATGTGAAATTTAACATAAACTTCCCAAAAGAAATTCAGTTTCACATAAATCCTTTTTCTGGTTCTTTGTATGCTGGGATGTTTGCATTTATCAATGAGTAAGCTACAATGAGTAAATTTGTCTTAAATAAAAAGATCAATTGTTTTTACATTAACTGGTGGTGGGGGAAATTATTATTATTTTTTTTAAAGCAATTGGGGTTAAGTAACTTGCTCAAGGTTACACGGCTAGTCATTTGATTTATGCGTGGGTGCTCATTTTCTGAGGCCGGATCTGATCTCGGGGTCATCCAAACTCCGAGGCCGGCGCTCTTACTCACTGCGCCACCTAGCCGCCCCTTTAGGGCAATTGGGGTTAAGTAACTTGCCCAAGGTTACACGGCTAGGTTTTTGTTTGTGCAGATTAAGTGTCGGAAGGATCTTTGCTTAATCTCATCACAAACACATATAACCTCCCAAATCCCCTCCAGCTCATTCCCTCCCCCTCAATTTGAGGATTGACAGTCAAGGCTTATCTCTGAGAGTTTTACTGAGGGACCTGCTCAGGGGCTGCCCCCCAGCCTCCATCCCAGACTCTAGTGTCTTCTCCCCTTCAGCTGTGGAACCCATTTTGGAGCCATCCTAAGGCTCAGTACATCATCTGGGGCCACCAGGGACCTCTGCAGGAGCCCACCACCCCCAGAGAATCCCTCATGTAAGAAGTTCTCTGAGTAGCCAAGACAGTTCCTTTCCTGTGGCTCACCTGGCATTGACGGTCACAGAGGAACAGGGTTTCCTTTGAGGCATATGCCCATAACCCAGCCGTGGGCTGGAGGCCCTTCTTGCAGGAGGAGAGCCCTTAACGCAGGGCTTATCTCTATCAAGGCAACTACATCTTTGGAATTGACAAACAACTACTTATCAATATCCTGAAAAGGGGGCTCCCTCAATCCAAACGTGATGGGAGCCCCGGGGACTACTCCCTCCCTGGTCCTGGGCATCTCGGCAGGGCTGTGGCTCCAGCACTCCCAGATTTGGGCTTAGCAGGGTGGGTGCATCAATGGGAGGACGGACAGCTCATCGTTCTCACCATCAGCCTAAGACTGGCTGCTCAGGTACCTCCCAGGCAATATGAGAACCAGATCCTCTCCATTTTTCTTCCAGCTTCCAGGCAGACATACATACATGTGCACACTCCACAGAGAGACTGAACTCCTCCTTCTTTTCTCTGGACTTACTCCTCTGCTTCCTGACTTAAGAAGGGGACCTCAAAATGAGAAACGTCCTTCTAAGTTAGGGGAGGTAACTGAATCCTTGTCTCCGACACTGAGCCCTAAACAGGGGTCAAACATTGGTCCAATTGTCATAAAACACTTCTCAATTTTGGGGCTCCCTAGTTAACTCCAAAGTTCCCCAGTTTCACACATGCAAATGGGCACCTAACAGAATTAGAAGCCAAGTTTGCCCTGGATGAGCTAATAGCTTCTACAATTGCCGTTATAAATATTCTTTAAAAAAATTTTTTTTAGTTGCCAATTCTCTCCCTCCCTTCAGCCCCTCCCCCACTCATGAAGAAGGTGAAAGAAATAATTCCTACCCAAGTTAGTACTGATTATCCTGATGATTTATTTTGGTTCATGAGGCCTAATTCAGATAGCTTTTGGATGGAGAGATCTGTAAGCACAGTATTAAAGTAGCTATTGAGAGAATTTCTGTCAGGAGCTGTGCCCCCCTTTTTTCCAGCCTGGGTAATAAGCTCCTGCTTTGGTACAGACCCATCCTTGCTCTCCTAGTAAGAGTCTCTCTAGACCACTCCAGACCACCTGTACCTCAGCTAGAGCAGGATGGCTGGAGACCACTGCCCCACAGAATAATGAATCTCGAGTGTGTGTGTCCACACCCACCCCAAGATGCCCATGCCCCAAATGTTGGCAATTACAACAAGTTACACCCAGACTGTTCTAGGACGTGCTCAGCTCAACCACTGGTCAAGTGACTTGCCTCATTCAATTGAATTGCATTCAAAACAAATTTCTCAATGCACTTGTAACTTTGAATTCCCCTTTTTCTACTATAAAAATACACTCTGTAAATCACTGCTTTGTCTCTGAGTACTAAGGAGTCAGATGACCTGACTTGTTGGCAACTACTTGCCTTGCAAATAAATATGCTTAGAATTCTGAACCTCAGGCTCTATTTCGGATAAGAAAGGCAAGCAATAGGATCCCCATCATAACTGAGAAATCATGCAAAACAGATTTCCATATTATATGTGTTGCCAGAAAAAAAAAATCTGCTTCAACCTGCCCTTGGATTTCATCACTTCTCTCTCTGGAGGTGGAGTGCATTTTCATCATGACTCCTTTGGAATTGCTGCAGATCACTGTATTGATCAGAACAGTCAAGTCTTTCTCTATCGTTCATAGTTACAAAGTTGCTGTTACTGTGTACAAAGTTCTGGTTCTGCTCACTTCACTCTGCATTAGATCATACAAGTCTTCTGGGTTTTTCTGAAACCACCCTGCCCTCATTTCTTATATAGCACAACAGTATGCCATCACAATCATATACCATAACTTATTCAGCCATTCCCGAAATGATGAATATCCATCCCCTCAATTTTCAATCCTTTGCAACCACAGAAGAGCTACTAGAAATAGTTTTGTACAAATAGGTTCTTTTCTCTCTCTCTCTCTCTCTCTCTTTTTTTTTTTTTTTTTTGGAGGGCAATGGGGGGTTAAGTAACTTGCCCAAGGTCACACGGCTAGGTTTTTGTTTGTTTATTTGTGCATTAAGTGTCTGAGGCCGGATCCGAACTCAGGTCCTTCTGACTCCAGGGCCAACACTCTACTTACTGCGCCACCTAGCCACCCCCTCTCTCTCCTTTTTGATTTCTTTGGGATATAGACTTAGCAAGTGAGGCATAGTGCCAAATTGGTTGGACCAGTTCACAAGTCCACCAACAGTGCCCCAATTTTCCCTTCTCTCCTCCAGCATTTAACATTTCTAACAGATGTGAGGTGGTGCCTCAGAGTTGCTTTAATTTGTATTTCTCAAATAATAATCATTTAGAGCATTTTTTCATATGGCTATTGATAGCTGTGACCTCTTCTGAAAACTGCCTGTTTGTATCCTCTGATCATTTATCAATTGGGGAATGGCTCTTATTTTTACAAATCTGGCTCAGTTTCCTATATATTTGAGAAATAAGACCTTTATCAGAGAAATTTTCTGTAAAAAAAAATTTTCCCCCAGTTTCTTCCTTTCATTCTAATTTTGGATACACTGGCTTTGTTAGTGCACACAGTATTTTTCGTAGGCAAATCTTAGGTTTGTTTTAATCCTTGCCCCTTTCAATCCTGAAGGCACCGCGGTCTACAAGGGGGTCTTCCCACCCCCATAAGAAACAGGAACCTCTCACTTACCTGCTGGGCCCTGGCTGTCAGCACAGGGGTCATTTCTTTTTTCCAAAGATCACTCCTCCTGATGAAGAACAGAGAGCTGGGAAGGAAAAGCAAACCATGAAGGCACTAATCTTACCTCTGATGCTGAAAACAACCCCAGGAGCCATAAAGAGATCATTTTGGGGAGCTAAATAGAAAACAGATTGGACAGAGCAGAGACTTATAGCAAGATATTAATTAGGAGTCTATTCCAAGAGTCTAGGTGGGGTGATTAGTACCAAATTAGAAGGCTGATGCCCATGGGGATGGGAAATAAGGAAACAAGAGAGAGACTTTGGACCCCCAAAGTAGGAAGGCCGGACAACTGGATCAGAAAGAGGAGGGGAGGGGAGGGAGGAGCTGGACAGAGCATCTAGACTCTCAAGTTCAGACCAGACTGAAGGGTGAGCGACTTCTCCCCACCCCACCCCAGAACGGCACAGGAGGTCAGCCACAAGCTTGCGTGTGAGCACCCCAGCAAACCAGCAACGAGCACGGAAGGAAGCCTGTGGTCTCCAGGGGATCAGAAGGCTGGAGACCCGGAAGGAGGCGTGGAGGGGACCCCAAGGAAGGCCCTCAGACAGGGCACCTGCCCTGAGAGGTCACTTGGGAAGACCAGGCTGTCCAAAGGCAAAGCCAGCGCTGGAGCCTGGTCTGGAAGACAAGACAGGGAGAAGAGCCAGCCAGAAAGTCCACGCACCTGAGGGCAGGGGGGGCACCTCGCCTTAGGACCTACAGGAACAGCGGGCAAAGGGAGGGAGATGGGAGGGAAGGCGGCGAGCATGGCCAAAGGGCCAAAGTTAGGCAGCCAGTGAGCCAGCCAGAAGGAGGTCACCAAAGAGAGGACCCCGACCTGAGCCGTGCCCGCCTCTCCCCCTCCCTGAACCCAGGGAGACCGCTCACAGAGGCGCAAACCTAGGCCGGCCCTCCGGAGACCTCCCTCTACGAAGCTGAGCAGGGGCGCCCACGTGATGGGGGGGGAATTCCTGGCCCCTTGGGGGTGGGGACTCAGCAAATTGGCTACAAAGGTGAGGGTGGGGCGGGGGACATTACCCAGCATCCCAAGCAGCCTCCCCGCCCGTCCCCGTGGCGCTCTAAGGGAAGACCCTCAGCCACTAATTACACTCATAATTGGGGAGGGGGGGGCGCAAGGGGCAGACGAGGCCGGGTCGGGGCAAGGTCGCAGGGTCCAGAGGCGGCTCCTACCCGGGGCTGTTGGAGCCAGGACGGTCCAGATGCCGAGGGGGAGAGTGGGGGAAGATCTCTGCGGAGAAAAAGCGGAAGTAACGTGAGGACAGTCATGGCGTCAGCGCGGTTTCCATGGCAACCCAGAGTGAGGCGGATGTGGCTCCAATGTGCGCACTGCTTTCTGGGAAACGTAGTTTGTATGCTTGGGTGGGCTGTAAGCATGCGCCCGGCTTCTGGGCTTCTACTCTTTTTGGTCCCAGATTCTCTCCCGTCTCCTTCTTTGGGGAGCCCTTGGGAACCCTTTTCCTCTTGCTCTCCCCCCTAGCCGTGCAGGCCTGGGAGTGGAGGCGGGAGTTGCAGCGTCGCCCTCCAAGAAGGACTCCTAGGGCCGGGCATAGGCGGGGTGTGAGCAGAGTATAGCCGCATAGGCGGCTGAGTACCGGGAGAAAGGGGCGCGTGTCCTGAGGAGAGCCACGCCCCTTTGTGGTGCCGGAGGGGCCCGTGCGCAGGTGTGGAGGGGGCCCGGGGCTGGGCGCACGACGGCGTCTAGACCGGCCAAGAAGCAGGGAAATGGGCATCGTCAGAATGGAAATGATGAAGCCGGGCCCTCCCCGCGGGAAGTGACCCTCTTACCGAATCCTCGCGTGGCCCTCAGGCAGCGAAGGATGGAGTGCCTTGGCTCCTCGGAGGCCCTGGTCGCGAGGAGCCGCCCCGGGCAGACCACGCCCCTCCCCAGTGCTGTGGGTCAGAGGGTGCCCCCTCCCCAGTGCTGTGGGTCAGAGGGTGCCCCCTCCCCAGTGCCTTGGGTCAGACCACGCCCCTCACCCCCTTCTCATCTCCAGATTTTTCCTCCTTTTCTTTATGCTTTTTTCAGTAAAGAATGCTTTTAGTCCGCCTCCCTCAGATGCTAGGATCTACACAGCATTTTCTCAATTTCTAAGAGAATTGACCAAGGTTGTGGGTAGAATATTGGACCCAGGACATCCCTAAGAAGAGTTTCCTTATCCGAGACTGCCAGTGGGTCAGGGACCTCTTCCTTAGTGAGCCAAGCCTGTTCTGGCAGTGCCCCCCACTGCCCTCCGCCCTCATCAGTTTGCTGTCAGGGTGATTTCATAGGTTTTGCAAATTAGGTTTCATATTGATGGGGTGCTTGGGATATCTATGTTTGTAACATCAGTTTGTAAAATCAGTTTGTAAAACCAGTCTGTAAAATCACATTTCCCCCTCCTAACCAGCCTCAGAACATTAACTCTGCCCCTTCCCCCTGCCAGCTCTCTGCCTAGCAACAATTCATGAACTGTTTATCTCCCCTTAGAATAGTAGCCAGCTGCACCTATGAATCCTTCAATGCACTATCTGTAAGTTAACTCCTCAGCCAATTATACTGAGTCTTCATTAGCCTTGGTTCCCAGTATCCATCTTGTCAAACATGACACTGATGGGTGGCAGACTGGACATCTCAGTCAGCCCTGACCACTATCTTTAAGCCTAAAACGACACCTCCAGGTAGCACTGTCCCCCCTTGGGCTATTTCCCAGTGAATTATGGGCAATGCACCTGTGCAGTAGATAATAAAAGTGCATGTTCCTTTAAGCACTGACCACTCCTTAACTCTTCCCTAACCCCACCCTTACTCACCTGGTTAGCATAGTTGACATCTGATTTATTGTCTTAACTCCTTAAAAACTATACAGATTTGCTAAGAACTCTTGCCCGCTGTAAAGCATAACAATAAACTTTTACAATCCTGACTCAAAGATTGTTTGGGCCTTGTGAATTCCTTCCAGACTGCAAATTCAGGGCCTCTGGTCATTGGAGTCCCTGTAACACCTATCAGTCCCCTCATCAATATGATTTCTGTGGAAACAAAATTCAGTCATCCCTGGTGATTTGTTCAAATAAAAGATTAAAAGGGGTGGTCACTATACTATGTAATCAGAACCTTAAAATTATTCAGAGCAGCAGTACTCAGGAGAGCTGCTCAGGAGAACTGCTCATGATTGGCTTTATTGGGGAGTACAGACTAGAGGGAGCAGCAGAGCTGAGAGACAGAAGTGAGCGTGAGCAGGCTAGGGAAACTTGCTTATGGGGAGTCCTAACTGAAAGAATGTTTGTGATGTCTGCACTGCCTCTGTTGATCTGTGTTAATTTCTCAGAAAGACAACAGATTTCTCTGCTGGTCTTTATGAGTAAACTGAGCTGAAAAGTGGAGATCTGCCCATGGAAAGGAGGCTTAGCTTCAGCCCCTTTTAAGGGCCATTAAAGTGAATTGAGATGATGGTGCTGTAATTTGCATAAATATGTTTGTAGCCTTGTTAAGGTTTGTTTTTCTAGAAACAGAAGCTGTGGGGAGGAGCCCCTGGAGCTGCTGTGGGACAGGAGCTTGGAGTGGAGAAGTCCCTGTGAGCTGAGTTATGTAGTAGGAGTGGAGAACTGCCTAGATGTGAATTCAGAGAGTGGGGAGCAGTCAATCCATAGAGGAAGAACCATGAGGTTTGGAAGTCAGCCTCAAACCAAGATGAGAGAGGACTTTACTTGGACACTATGTATTGATTCAGGAGATTGTGATTTACTTTGACTTAAGCGTGGATGGTGTTCGTATTTTCTGCTTCTCTTTAAGGATGATATGATATATTGTACTATGGAAGACCCTGGTCTGGGACCCCCTACTTGTGTAAACAAGTATTTCGGGGGATGCTATTCAATGCAATGACATTGTAATGGCAAGTGAAGAAGTACCTAGCTCTTTGTTCCAACTATTTAATTATTTAGCACCTTATTTTAATTCAAGTTTCTTTTGAACCTTGCACATGATTACATCAAGTCTTTGTTAAGAAACAGAACCTGTGAATCCCACAGTGGGAGCAACTTGCTGGTGCAATAGGAAGGGGTGGAATTGGGAGGAGCTAATGACCATATGTAAGGAGAAGCCCAAGCTGGGAAAGGGCAGAACTGGTAGGAAGCATGGTTGTGGTGCCAGAACTTTGTTTGTCTGTGTTTGTGTTACTTTGTCAGATCTGTCTGCTGATAGAAGACATTGCTTTGTTCCAGCCTTGGGACCTTACTGCTGGTTCAGAAGCTCTGAAAGAGGACTTCCTTGTTGTCTTTTTACAGAAGTCCTGAAGGAGGGTTTTACTGATATTTTCAGAGGTCTTGGGACTTTACTGATGATTTCTGTTGATTTCTCAGACAGAGACCCTGTCTTCTGGTCTGTGTTGATTACACAGGCAGAAAGTGGATTGATAATGGTGCCGGCAATGTGTTTGAATGTTACTGTGGCTCTGTTAAGCGTTGTCTTCCAAGAAACAGGAATTGTGAAGGACTTGAGGTGAACCTGAGACTGTAAGCTTCAATATGGAATGGGAGCTGAACTAGGAAACTGGATGAGGAACTGAACAAGGAGCTGAGAGCTGACTGCCTGTGAATCCAGGTGACAATTGGGTAGATTCTGGGAGCTAGACCTATGGAAGAGGAACCATGGAATCTGGGAGTCAGCTTCAAGTCAAGATGAAAAGACATCTCCTTGGGTACTTAATGCTGACTGAGATAATGATTTACTATGGGTGGGAGAACTTTGTACTCTGTATCTTGTGCCTTTTAAGGATGATTGAGTTGAGGATCATTGGAAATTAATCTGCAATCAAAAAGAAAGAAGACTTTTTGACTGAGAGATTAAGACAATGTGACCTGGGGTGGAGAACTTTGACCTTTATATTTTGTTTCCCTTGCTCCTTAAGGATGATTGAGTTAAGGACTTACTGAATGATATCTTTTGCTTAAAACTGTGTGGCAACTTCAGTGATAAATTGTTATGTTATAACACTGTGAATGATGTACTTTGGTTTCTGTGAATGTTTTGCTTTAGTTAACTGCTGAATAGGGAATATAAACAGGACTTTCACGGGGCTCCACTTCCACCTCCCCCAATTCATGTAAAAGGGGACTCTGAACAAACTTTGGAGCTACAGAACCCACAAAATGACACAGAGAAGCTAACCTCCCGCTGAGAACAGCCCAGCAGGCAGTGGCCAGCACAGTGCTCTGGGAGCCAGCCCCAACCCTGCAGAAGCCAGGAGCTGGAGGTTTTATCCTCAGGGCAGCCTGACAAACCACCACTTGGAGGGACTTCAGATCACCAGTAGCTATGGCGGTTTTCAGAATTATCAACACATAGATGCTAAGGACAAAGTGAGAGGTCAGTGTAGTGTGGACTTTGGGATCCAGTAGTTGGGAGTGTGGTTGGCCTTTATCCCCTGGAGAGAGAAGCTGCTGAGGGCTTTGGCACAGCTGCCTGCCATGTGGTAGCTTCAGCTCCTGGCCTGCAGAGTGTATGTAGGCAGACCAAGTGACCAGTCTGAGGGGTAATAAATCTTGCTTTAACCTGCTTGGATCTGGATTGTGGTCTAGGATGGAGGTCCTGGGGTGTGCAAACAGCTTGCCAGAGTGTGTGGAGGCTTCAGAGAGGGACCCAACTAATACCTTCGGCAGCTGAGACAACCCCAGCGTTTGGGACGGAAGCTCCTCTGTCTGGTGGCAGAGTCCTACTGTGGCAAAAAGCCCAGGGGTCAAGTTTACTGCTGAATAAATAGAGTTCACTGTTTGATAAGAACCTTAAAGCTGTTCACTGCAGCAGTCCTTTGGAAAGCTTGTTATGCTTGGCTTTACATTTATAATATAATACCAATGCAATATTCAAAGCACCCAGAAAAGCTATGAATATGCCAGTATAGTTGTGAATCACAAAATGTAACAGGCTGTCCACATGGAGGACAGAACCAAAGCATTTATTCAAATACCAGAAAACCAAATTCATCATAGTGACCATGAAGTTGGTATACATAACCAATGCAGCAAACAGGAACATTCCCAAGACTTCTGTTAGACCTTAAAAATAAAAAACCGGCTTGGGGTGGCTAGGTGGCACAGTGAATAGAGCACTGGCCCTGGAATCAGGAGGACCTGAGTTCACATCAGGCCTCAAGACACTTAACACAAAAACTAGCCTTGTGACCTTGGGCAAGTCACTTAACCCCGAATGCCCTCCCAAAAGCAAAAAAACAAAGGAAAAAAGTTCCCTTAAGTCAGAATGCCCCTCTCTCGCTCATGCTAGCTGCTAAGTCTCCCCACTACATGCTGCCAGCAATTCTGCTTCTACTCTGCCATCTGTCCCCCCAGGAATTAATTTTCTAAGTATACACTTGCATCATTTTAATTGTCCAAATGAACTGCCTCCTCATACAAGAAATCCCATAAAGAACGGAAGCATAACAATAACATGAGCAATGTTACATATTTGAACAGGAAACAAAATTGCCCTACAAGTGATATCCTTTCAGGTCTGTGTGTTGCTGAGTTATCTCACATGGAAAAATCATTTCATCTGTCTGTCCAATGAGAGCAGTTCTATTCCAATTACATGTAATTGCTATTGTTACAGTTCCTAAAGGTATCACCTTAATGCTGAATTTGAAGGGCATTTTGCTTTAAGGCCTGACCCTACTGCTAGAGGGTCAGACATCCCAGTTATTGCCATGTGCGAGATGAGTCACAGTGAAGGGTCCTCCTTTTTCTTAGCTCCCCCTTACATTCCTGTATCTTCTCCATGCTTTGTAAGGCAGTTCAGTCTCCCAAGTAACTCAGGATTTTCCCAAAATGAGGTAATTTGAAAGAAACCCATACAAGGCCACTTCTGGTTGGGCATTTCCGAATTTGGTGACAGGAATTGCATGAGTTAAGACTGAAATCGCTTTGCACCTATGAGTTAAGACCAGGAAAAGATGGTGAGCTTGCCTCACCAGCCAGTGCAGAGGCAGGACAGGTGTTAGAGGTGGGGGTAGGATCAGGACAAGAGAAGCCTGCCAGCTTCCACATCTGGCACTCCCTGGCAGATGCCCTTTCTCATGAGAAAGACTAAAGGCCTTCTCTGATCTCAGACTCAGGCTCTGGGCTTTCTCACCTCACACAGGGGGGAGAACACAGCTGACTTTTGGGAGCAGCACTCTAGGAACAGAGGCCATGGCACAGAGTGCAGGGGCTCTAAATCAGGATAAAGGCAGGAAGGGAGGAAGCGCCCATTCAATCAGGCAGCTGGGAGAAATCTGTGACTTTGCTGCTGGAAGGGGCCTGCCCCAGGCTGGGGGGCAGGGACGGCCACCCCCTCTCAGGAGCGCGCATGCTGCGCTAGCCTGTGTAGCGGGGGGCAAGAGCCGGGCCCAGTCCCAGGTCTGAGGAGGAAGCAGGCAGGAGATGGGCAGGAAGGCGCAGACAAGGGCTTGCCTCTGTCGGGCTGTCGGGGGTCTTTACGGTCAGGACAGAATAAAGGGAAATCAAGGTAAAAAAGCTTCCTGGCTGCCCGGGACTGAGCCTGGCTGGGGCACTTTCCAGGGGCTGGGGCAGATGGAGATTCGGAGAAATTCGGCCCCGCCCCTCTCCAGGGGGGATCTTGGGAGGAAGAGGCCCCTCCCAGAGCGCACTGGCCGGAAGCCGGAAGTCGGATCTCTGCCTCCTGCACGTCCCAGGTAGGGCTGGGCCCGGGTGCCATGCACGTCCTGCCTCCTGCTGGTGCAGGTGCCCTTAGGTCTCGTCGTCTCTGACCTCAGGTGAGTGTCCTCCAGGGCCGCCAGGAGCACACCTGCCTCGCTGCCCTGTCCACTGGAGGAGCCGCCCTCCCCCCCTCCTCCAGACTCCCAGTCACTTCCCCAGTGTCCAGGGTCCCTCTCCCCAGATTTCTCACTGGCTCACACTTTCCCAACCTCCAGACTTTGCTCTCTTCTCTGGACCCGCAGCTGTGGGGCTGCTGCCCTCTCCAATGCCGGGCCGGTGGTTCCCTGTCTCCAGGTTCCCTTTAGGGATTCGGAGCCTGAGCTTGACCAGGGGGTCCCAGGAGGGCTCCCTGGCTCCCAGTCAGACCTCAGAACACAGTCCTCGGGCTTCCCCAGGCTCTACCCCCTAGAGCCCCCCTGCCCCACAGGGGCCCTGAGCTGCCTGCCAGGAGTGGTTACAATGTAACAGCTCCCAGAGCTTGCCCTGCCCCCTCCCCTCCCAGCTGCCTGCCAGGAGTGGTTACAATGTAACAGCTCCCAGAGCCTGCCCTGTCCCCTCCCCCAGGCCTCCTGGTGCCCTTCCCCACTTCTCTGGGAGCCCTCAGGTCTGGGATTTCTCTCCAGCCTCAGGCTTCCCTGGTCATTCCTTGGTGCCTCCATCCCAGAGCCCCCCCTATGGAGCTCTGGCACAGGGTCATGGAGGCTCTGACTGGTCTCACCCTGTCTGGGATCCCCAGCCCCCTCTGCCTCTTGGGGCTCTGGAGGAGGATGTGGAGGGGAGGGGGCCAGAAGAGGAGAGAGAGGGAGGGAAGGAGCCTCTCTGTTCAGACCCCCCTCATTTCTATCCTGACCCTCCCTACTGCCTCCCTCCCTCTACAGGTTGGATTCTTTGCCCTGAGGGCAGGGCCTGGGTCTTTCTAACCCCTAGGGGACCTCCCCCTCTGTAAACCCCAGCTGGGCAACCTCCAGCCTAGGAGGAGAGGGGCAAGAGCTCTCCCCTCTGGGATCCTTCTCTCTCCCAGCTCAGTGTGCAGAGGACCAAGGCCTGGCCCCAGCAGCTATTGGGGCCAATCCAGACACCAAAGTTGGAGGGAAATTAGGAGATTTATTATGAGGTACAACCAATAGCAGTGGCCCAGAGTGAACCCCAAGGCAGTGAGCCTGGGATTCAGGTTCCAGGTGGGGCAGGCAGGCTTTTCTGTGCTGAGGTGGAGGAGGGATGGACTTTCTAGGTGGCTCCAGGCTGTGTCCTGGGTATCAGAAAGACCTAGAACTGGGATATTCCATGATCAGTTGGGAAGTCTGTGAGGAAGAGTTTTGGCTGCTGCTCCCCCTGTGGGGCCTTGGAGGGTGGGGGAGCAAATCCCTGGGGCAGAAAAGGTCCAGGGATAAAACTTTCCCAAAGGGAGTCACTTTAGTTTCTTTGCTACCTACACAGGGAGCCTGGATTCTGCAAAAATGGCCCCTGGGAGCAGCCCAGCCCCAGCCCAGGTGAGTGCAGCCCCTCCTCAGGCTTGACCAACACCAGCAACCCAGCCATTTCCATGGGCATAGAGGAGGGTCTCTGAAGCTGGAGATACCTGCCTTAGGGATCGCTTGTTTACAAAAATAGGCGTCAAAAATGATTCTAGTAGTAACAGTGTTGCCCTGCTCCCATCTTCTTCATTTTAAGCTGATTCTCTGGCACCCTGGTGTCTTGAGCACTGTCCCCTCCCCATGCTGCCCTCCCAGGCCTGAACCACACCTCTGCTTCTGCACTTCCTTGCTTTGTTCCCCAGGGCCTGGGGAACCATGGGTTTCACTGCTTGGCACAGATTACCTTGATCCTAGTTATGTGAGCTGGGCCTGGGTAGGGGGAGAGAGAGCTGCCAGTGACAGCCGTCCTGTTGCAGTTCCCTGACGTGGGTCTGAATCTTCTTGCCCTGTTACTGTGGATTTCATTGCAGGCTTGCTCCCTGGGCAGTATTTTCCTTTCTGGTCTTGTTCTAAGGGTCCACAGACCTCCCCTTTCCCAGTGTGCTAACCTAGACCATGTACTCACAGGTTTTTCTGGTTTTCCCCATCATGATTTGGTCTTGTACATTGTCCAGATCTCTTAGCTGTTTGTAGAAAGGAGTTCACTGCCTTGTTTCACACTCTCTGCCATTCCCACAGACGTTATCCTCAGTTTACATAAATTGAGAAGTCTCCCAGATATTAAGGGATTTGCCCAGTATTATGTGGGTATTAGTATCTGAGGCTTGATGTGAGCCCTGGGGCTCCCCAAGACCAGTCTTCCTGACTGCTGGACCAGAGTTCTTGGTAGAGGAGGAAGGTGAAAAGCTCTGAGAAGAAATCTGCCACTAAGATAATTGATTGAGAAACATTCATCAAGGACACAGAAAGGGACAAGAGACAATACGGTTACTCAAGGACCTTGAAGTCTGGGGAATGGTATAAAATGGGAACTAATTAGAAGAGAGAAAGCACTAGAAGTAAGAAGGGTTGGGAAAGGCTTCCCATGAATGAGACTGAAGTTGGGACAGAAGAAAGTCAGTGCAGCCAGCAGGGCCGCTGGGTGGTCCAGTGGATAGACTGCTAGGCCTGGAGTCAGGAAACCTGAGTTCAAATCTGGCCTCAGAATCTTTGGAGCTTTGTGACCCTGGGCAAATCACTTGACCCTCTGTCTCTTTTTCTTCCTCTGTAAAATGGGCTACAGAAGGCAAAGGCCAACCACTCCAGTGTCTTTCTGACGGAAACCCCAAAATCATGAAGAGGTGGGCATGACTGAACAAGACGAGCATCATTAGGGAAGGTGGTAGGAAGAGAGTGACAGTGGGGCTGTCCAGTGACATGGGCGGGGAGGGGGGGGGACTGAAAGTGTATGGAGCCGAGGGATGGAGGGTCTTGTTTAGGGAACAGCCAGGAGGCTGGGGTCACTGGATAGAGGAGTATATGTAGGCAGGGAATAGGCCATAAAGGGCTTTGCATGACTTTAGTATTTGTATTTGTCCTGCTGGTTACTGAGTGGTCGGCCAGGGAGGTGACATGGTCAGAGGCCCCTTTAGGAAAACTCACTTTAGTGGCTGAACAGAGGACACGTTGGGGTGGGGAGAAGCCTGAGGCAGGCAGACCCACCAGCAGGCTGAAGCAATAGCCTAGGTGTGAAGGGGTGAGGGCTTGGACCTGGGTGGGGCAGGATTAGGTGTTGGAGAAGTGATCATATTCATGAGAAGTTGGGAAGGTGAACTCAGCAGAACAGGACAACAGATGGGATGTGGGGGAGAGAGTGTGAGGAGCAGAGGGTGGAACCCAGCTTGGGGCCCCCAGTGACTTGGACCAGGTGTTCACTGACATCTTGGCGGCCTCCTACCAAGGCCTGGGTTGGATAGGTGAGGACCTGGGCCTATATCACATCAGTTCTGATAAGGAAGGAATGTCACATCCCCCCCTCTCTTTCTCCTCCAGAGATGAACCTGCCTTAGGGATAGAACACATACTTTCTCCCTGATTTCACAGTGAGATACATTCCATAATTATTAAGACATTTTTCAGCTTTCTTACAGTTTATAATGTTTTCTCACATTTGAATGTGAATATGAATTTTTCAAAATTCCATTCATTCTTACTGACTGTGGTTTCAAGAGGTGACTCTGAAATTTCCTCCCATAAAGTAATGTGGATTAGACTATTTAACTCTGAAGTGTCTTTCAGCTCTATGTTCTATGACTTTTGATGATGTAGGAGACAGTGACATTCAAGGATGTGGCTGTGGACTTCACCCAGGAGGAGTGGGGCCTCTTGGACCATCCTCAGAAGGAGCTGTACAAGGAGGTCATGCTGGAGAATGCCCAGAACCTGCTCTCCCTGGGTAAGGACACTTCCCCTGCTCACTCTGAGTCTGCAACCAAAGGGAATGTCTCCATTCCCTGGTGTACAGGCTTTGGAGCATCTGTCAGTTATCAGAGAAGAGTGTTGGGCTCCTGTGTCCAAGAGACAGACTCCTCCTCAGGGCTCCCTGGATTTCCTCTAGAAAGGCTTTGCATTGTGGGATAGGAAGCTGAGGCTTTCCTTTGTTGCTCCTGAGGCAGTCTCTTAGCAGTTCTAGGCAGCCTCAGGTCAAAGGTCCAGTCAGTGTGGCAGAATCTCAGACTTGGAACTACTCTCAGGGGTTATTGGGTCTAACCTCTGCTGGACATGGATTTTGCTGCCAATCTCTGAGAACTGCTGAGGCAGCTTTTCCTTGCATCCCCTTCCTCTCTGGGATGGGCCTGATATTTGGAATATTCTGCTATTTAACAAGCACACATTGGTAGCTGGTAACTTTGACTTGTGGCTGGTGTAGCAGATTTGTCCTTAATCCTCCTTCATGTTGCCCCAAACTTCCCACACAGAGGGTGGGAAAGGGAAGGGAATGAGCATTTACATTCACCTGCTATTTGCCATGTGCTGGGCCAAGGGCTTTCTTTATCATATTATTTCACTTCATTCCCATAATGTCCTTTCAGGTTAGGTGATATTATTATGCCTATTTTACACTTGAGAAACTGAGGCAGGCAGAGGTTAAGTGACTTGTCCAGGGGCACACAGCTCCCAACTCTCTGAGGCTGTATTTAAACCCAGGCCTTCCAGACTCTGGGACCAGGGCCCTCTCCCCTGCACCACCAGCTGCCTCTGATTTCTAGACAATGGAAACCATGCCATGGGTCCATCCTTCCCTGAGGAAGGTGCACAGGATCAAATTCTCTGACTCCAAAGTGGTTCCATGATTTTCTCCCCCACCTCTCCCCAGAACTCATCAAAATGAATGCTATGGAGATTATCCTTCAGGATATCTGAGAACTGTCCTGGGGTCCATGCTTGCATGCCCCTTTGGGTGCCAAGAATCACAGACTGCCTGCTAAATAGCATTTGGATCAACAAGGGAGAATCTTCCCCAAGGAGACAAACACCCCCTGAATGGACAATGCTCAGCGTTTATATGGGGCTTTGGGAGTGAGAAGCCAGATAGGGGGCAGGGCAAAGGATGATGCATCAGCAGCCCAATTGCTGGGGCTTGAAGCTGAACCGACACAGTTACCCTGTTACCCAGTTGTGGGTCTAGCAGTTTCTGCCAGAATGGAGCATGACAGGCTGGGGGCAGAGGGTTTGGCTGTTCCTCAAAACAGGTTGTACAACACATCCTGCTTTGGGTTATTGCCATCACAAGCACTAAGGGGCCAGTGCAGACTCTTATGTGTGACCAGAACGGAGTGAACCTGCAAATGGAGCAGTTGTGTATCCACACCCCTTTCCCTAAAGAGAGCTAATTACAAGTCTCTCTCCTTCCCTGACTGATTCCCCACCCCCAGGGCTTCCAGGTCCCAGAGAAGATGTGATGTCTTACTTTGAACAAAGGGAAGCACCCTGGATCCTGGGGGAAGAAGACCTGAGGAGCCTCTGTCCAGGTGAGTGAGGTGAAAGCAGGTATATGTGATTATGAGAGGCTGCTGTGTGTTGTGGTGAAGGAAGTGCTCGATTTGGGGGCAGGAAGGCCTGCCTTGGGATTCTTTTTCAGTTTTTTTTTAATTAGTAGTGGCTTCCTGGTCCAGTCATTGAACCATGGAGCTCCAGTTTCCCTATATGTAAAAAAAAAACATATATATATATACATACACATATATATCCCTACATGTTAGACTTCTGTCCTTTCTGCTTCCTTCCAGGGATAAATTTATCATCTTGTAAGAATTTACTATTTGGAATTTGGGGAAAGAAATCCCCTGAAAGTGCCCAAAGGGTTACAGCTCTCCACTATGAGGTTTTTCTTAGACGTTTTTCAAACCAACAAATATTTTTTAAGATCTTGTAGCATGCTAAGTCTTTTGCCAAGCACTGGGCTTGTAAAGAGATTCCAGGCACATCCTCAGCCTTCCTGGACTTTACAGTCATCCACTGTGTAGGAAGCCCATCTGGACACATTAAATTGGAACTGGGCAAAAGAAGGAAGGCCCTGAAGGGGGGGAAGACTGGGAAAGGCTTGTTATCGGGAGGGGGCTCTAACTGGGGCTTCAGGAAAGCCAGGAGGAGCATTCTAGGCAAAAGGGAGAGTGAGAAAAACCCAGGGAGTCAGGGAGAGCAGTGTCCTGTTCCCAGAACAGAAAGGAGGCCCACACCACTGGATTATAGCATATATGGGGGGAGATGGGGTGAACAAAGACTGGAAGAGTCTGAGAGGGGAGGAGATGAAGTGTTTAACAGCCCAAGGGAAGATTTTACATGGGATCCTTTTGCTGGGGAGTCAGGAGGCTGTTGAGTGGGTGGTGACAGGCCCAGGTGAGAGCTTTAGGAAAATGAATTTGACAACTGGGTTGAGGATGCTCTGGACTGGGGGACATGAGGCAGCCAGAAGAGCCAGCAGGCTCTGAGATACCTCAGGTGTAAGGTGACCTGGGCCTGAATATAGACAGAGACAGTGTTGGGGGAGTGGTATGGGAGAGACATCACCCATGTGGTATCCCACGACATTACTTCAGAGCAATATGGGGTCAGGATTGTGAACATTTGAGCATAGATGAGGAGGGCATGACCCTTCATCTGTGAGCCTGGACTATTGAGGATGTCTGGTATAACTTTAGGAATGTGGGCAGATGGGAGCACTGGGGGAAAGAGAATGGGTTTCATTCTGCATATGGGAAGAGGAGGACCAGGAGAGAGGATGCCACCAAGGCTTGGAGAGGAGAATATCAAGAAAAAGGGGTGATGGGCAGGGCCAAAGCCTGCTGAGAAGTCAAGAAATGGCCATAGAATTTAGCAATTTTGGGATTGTTGCTAATTTCAGAGGAATAAGTTGCAGTACCGCTGGGAGTCAGGCTGCAGAGAATTTCAAAGAAACAAAGGGAAGGAGTTGGAGACGCCCGTCCTAAATGGCCATCTCTAGGCATTTTCCTCTGAAAAGAGGGAAGATGTTGGACAATAACTCATGGGGTTCCATGGTTCATTGAGGGTGATTTGAGACAAATAGTTTTATTTGTGACATTAAGAAAGGGGTCCTTAGTATGGGAGAGAGAAAAAATTCAGATACTGGGGCAAGAATGAACCAAGGTAGATTGGGTTAGAATGGGTTTATTTGCATACATAACACAATTTGCATTAGCTAGAAAAAGGATGACCTCTTTATCTGATACTGAGGCCAAAAAGGAAAAGAAAACATCTCAGTAATCTGAAATAAGAATGAAATAGTCTTGATAAATACCCATTTTTTTAAATGAAGTAATTTGCCAATCTCTTAAGAAGTTGTGGATGGGTGGGATGGGGAGAGAATAAGCCTTGAGGGATGTCTAGGGATGAATGAAAGTTTTGGAAAAGGTGCCTTGGTATCATTGAGCATTATTTAGAGAGATGTCAAAAGATTACCTTACCAGCTGAGATTAGGCAGCCCAAATCTCTAGTGGACTCCAGCGCCTGGTTTCGTGGTTTTCTCCCTCATCCAGCAGCACATGAGTAGGAGTGAAGGCTGCTGCCTTACTTGGAAGTAATCTAAGGCCAGGCTTTGTATGAATCATCTGTCCAAGTCCCTTTCCTGATCTCTATGATTGAATCTCTCCTTTGTGAACCCCTAATTGGGAAAGAGCTTCAAGAGGACTGATACTGAAAGGCTGTCCATTTCCTTACAGGAGGGTGATAGCCCCAAATTCATGTATGAGATGTGTTTTCAGACATGGGAAATTCCATACATTTTTCAAGGTATCTTATTATAAAGATTTTTTTTCTTTTTTAGTATAGATTTTCTTAATGATATATTATTTTTCCCTATTAGACATTAAACCAATATTTAAACACTTGATTGAATTTAAAATTCCACAGTCCTTTCCCTCTCCCTTCTGTGAGATGGTGAGCAATTTTACATGGGATATACATGTCCTGTCTTTATGAGAAAGATTTTAGTTTTATTGTAGTGAGCTGAAGAATTTAGAGGCAACTTTTTTAAAAAAGGAAATAAGTAATCACTATCAAAATAAATTAATAGGCCAAAGGGCAGGTAGATGGTGCATTTGAATGAGTACCAGCCCTGGAATGAGGAGGATCTGAATTCAAGTCCAGCCAGAGACACTTGACACTTACTAGCTGTCTCACCCTGGAAAAGTCTCTTGATCCTGATTGCCTTTCAAAAAAAAAAAATTTTTTTTTTTGAAAAATTTAAATAGGCCAAAACTAAATGTTTTATATTTTAGGTATGTACAAAAAATAGCACTGGTATTCTTCATGTGACATCAAATAGTGCAACAGAAAAAATAGATTACACACTGTTACTAGGCACATTACGTTATATTTACAAATATGAGAGATCATGGAATAATTTGAATATTTAGTGTGTGTGCACCAAATGGCACAATATCTCTGAAGAAAGGATTGAAAGTGCAAACAATGAAAGTGAGAAGGAAAGATTGAGTGGAAGCAGCCTTTCTAGTGCTGTGGGCAGAGCATGCTGATTCACAGAGTGGAGTTCATGTCACAGATTTGGGATTTAGAGTCAAGTCATGTAGCTATTTTGAGCACTGACCTGTGTCAAATGGGATAAGAACACTGCCTCTGTCACAGCTCTGATGGATGGATGCAGTGTATATGCATGTGAACATCTTTGTAAGTTAAATCATCCTTGGGATGTGAGCTAATGGCATTTTGAAATAATTGGTTCTGCACATTTGAAGACTTGAAGTTTGAAGACCTTTCTCTTTGCCTGGGGAAAGAGAATGTAAAGGAGTTTATGTTCTGCCAGTGGAGGGAAGGGGATATAATTATAGATGTGTCTGTGTGTATATGTTTAATTGCTTCTTTCTTTCAGAAGGAGGGTTCAGACTGGAAGTGACAGAGACTCCTACAGAGCTCAACCTTTCTGTGGAAGAAAATCAGGAACAAAGATTCATGGGTGGTGGTCCCTGTGACTTCACTTGGAAAGAAAGCCCTACTCTTTATTGGGGTAAAAGAAAGAAAACTTATGAATATAATCAGTGTGGAAAGGCTTTTACACAGAGGACTCGTTTTAATGAACATCAGAGCATCCACACTGGACAGAAAACTCATGTGTGTAATCAGTGTGGAAAAACTTTTACAAAAATGGCCAGTCTTACTGTTCATCACAGAATCCACACTGGAGAGAAACCTTATGAATGTAATCAATGTGGAAAGGCTTTTACAAAGATGTCCAATCTTACCGTACATCAGAGAATCCACACTGGAGAGAAACCTTATGAATGCAATCATTGTAGAAAGGCTTTTACACAGAGGACTCATCTTATTGAACATCAGAGATTCCACGCTGGAGGTAAAACTTATGAATGTAATCAGTGTGGAAAGGCTTTTACACAGAGTGCCTGTCTTAGAGTACATCAGAAAACCCACAGTGGAGAAAAACCTTATGAATTTAATCAGTATGGAAAGGCTTTTATACAGTGGAGTCATCTTGCTAAACATCAGAGAATTAACATTGGGGAGAAACCTTATGGATGTAATCAGTGTGGAAAAGCTTTTACAAAGGTGACCAATCTTACTATGCATCAGAGAATCCATACTGGAGAGAAACCTTATGAATGTAATCAATGTGGAAAGGCTTTTAGACGGAGTGACAGTCTTACCCTACATCAGAGAATCCACACTGGGGAGAAACCTTATGAATGTAATCAATGTGGAAAGGCTTTTACCCAGAGGCCTCATCTTAATGAACATCAGAGGATCCACACTGGAATGAAAACTTATGAATGTAATCAGTGTGGAAAGGCTTTTACACGGAGTGCCAATCTTAGAGGGCATCAGAAAATCCACACTGGAGAGAAACTTTATGAATGCAATCAGTGTGGGAAAGCTTTCACAGATGGGGCTCATCTTACTGTACATCAGAGAATCCACACTGGAGAGAAACCATATGAATGCAGTCAATGTGGAAAGGCTTTTACACGGAGAGCCAGTCTTACCTTACATCAGAGAATCCACACTGGAGAGAAACCTTATGAATGCAGTCAGTGTGGAAAGTCTTTCAGAGAAAAGTCAAGCCTTGTTGAACATGAGAGAATCCACACTGGAGAAAAACCTTATGTGTGTAATCAGTGTGGAAAGGCCTTCAGAGGCAGCTCCAGTCTAGTTAAACATCAGAGAATCCACACTGGGGAGAAACCTTTTGAATGTAATCAGTGTGGTAAAGCTTTTATAAAGAGGGGGAACCTTAGACTACATCAGAAAATCCACTCTGGAGAGAAACTTTATGAATGTAACCACTGTGGAAAAGCTTTTACAAAAGGGGCCAATCTTACCACACATCAGAGAATCCACACTGGAGAGAAACCTTATGAATGTAAGCAGTGTGGAAAGGCTTTTACAAGAAGTGACATTCTTACTCTACATCAGAGAATTCACACTGGGGAGAAACCCTATGCATGTGGTCAATGTGGTAAGGCTTTCAGAGGCAGCTCCACTCTACTAAAACATGAGAGAATCCACACTGGAGAGAAGCCTTATAAGTGCAATCAATGTGGAAAGGCTTTTATGCACAGAGGTAGTCTTGCTCAACATCAGAGAATCCACACTGGGGAGAAGCCTTATGAATGTATTCAGTGTGGAAAGGCTTTCAGAGGCAGCTCCACACTAGTTAAACATCAGAGAATTCACACTGGGGAGAAACCTTATGAATGTAGTAAGTGTGGGAAGACTTTCAGAGGCAGCTCCAGTCTAGTTAAACATCAGAGAATCCATGCTGAAGAAAAGTGTTATTAATGTAAATGAGTGTTTAAGCTTTTACACAGAGGCTCCTGTAGTGCCATTGCAATGTTCATGGTAATGACCACAATTAGGAGTATGCCAGCATAATTCTGAATCTCAAAATATAAGAGACTCCATATAGAAGACAGAAGCAAAACATTGATTCAGACACTAGAAAGACAAATCCCAACACCAGAAACAAATCCATTATAGTAACATAAATGTTAACACACCACAACTCAGCAGAGAACCACACTATCCCACAATCACTCCCAAGCCTGTCTCCCTGGGTGCCTCCTCTCCTCCCTCCAGCTTTTAAGTGCTCTTACTTCCAGCTTCCTGTGGGCTCTACTCCACCCTTCAGCAAGCTCCTCCTACCACAAGCTTCATATTGTTCCATTCTGCTTCTTAGGCGGTAGGGAAGATCTTCAAATTCCCTTAACCTTATTATGGGGCAGGGAAGATTTTCAGATTTCCTCAGGCTTATTAAGGGACAGGAGAAATCTTTAAATTCCCATTACCATTACATTCTGCCCCAAGATCTTTCATGTCCCTTATATAGCAAAAATACATTTCTTTATATAGGTTAATGGGAATTTGAAGGGTAACTGGTGTCAACAGCACTTTACAACAATGTAACAGGGATAACAGAAAATAAGTACATAAAACAAAATCTTATGGTGGGGCCTTGAGCACAAACCCCAAAATACCCCTCTTGAACAAATGGAGCTCAAAATCATGGGGTAAGGACAAAAGTTCTTTCATAGCTACTTCTACTGATGTTGGCCGTATAGCTGTCCCTGTTGCAAGAAGTCCTCTTTGAGAGGTTGGTTCTTTATATAGCATCAGGACGTTGGTTGATGCCACATCCAGGGGTGATGCAGTCAAGAATAGGTGGTGGCATCCAGTTTAAGCAATCAGCAGGTGGAGGGTACTAAACATACAGGAAACAATTCTCACAAACAAGTTCAACAGATAATAACAAAAAAGAAACAATAGGGTCAGCTGTGCTTTTGGACTCTGTGAATTCACTATTGTAGCTTCATGGTAGAATATATCAGTTAAGGGGCGGCTAGGTGGCGCAGTGAGTAGAGCACCGGCCCTGGAGTCAGAAGGACCTGAGTTCGGATCCGACCTCAGACACTTAATGCACAAATAAACAAACAAAAACCTAGCCATGTGATCTTGGGCAAGTTACTTAACCCAATTGCCCTCCAAAATGAAAAAAAAAAAATGCATATATCAGTTAAGGGTGCAATTTGGTAATCATCTTCTGAATAAACAACAGTTACAGTATTATCTTTCCCATGTGCTATGATTTCCGCAGTCTTTAAAACAGTTTCTGGCTTCCACTTTACCCATACTTTAGCTTCCAGTTTTTTTTCAATCTGTAGAACCAAACCCTTCAGTTCTTCTGATGATTATTTTGGAAGGATGGTCAGTTTTCTCAAGGGATATTGTTTCACAAAGAATAATAATCACTTGAACTATTCAATCATTTTTTTTTAATTTTATTTTTTTTTGCATTTTGGAGGGCACTTGGGGTTAAGTAACTTGCCCAAGGTCACACGGCTAGGTTTTTGTGTGTGTGTTATGTCTGAGGCCAGATCCTAACTCAGGTCCTTCTGATTCCAGGGCCGACGCTCTACTCATTGTGCCGCCTAGCCGCCCCTATATTCTATCATTTTTATAAAACTGTATAGGTTCTTCGCCTAAATTTGGGAATGTCACAATAATTTCTTAGTAATTAGAATATTTTACCTGATTTAGGTAATTTCCATCCAAAATGATTTTTAGGGATTCTCAAACACATTCCAGTAGAGATTTTCCTTATTTCTTTTCTATCTAACCAAAAGTCCTCTAAACAGTGTAAATCATTTCCAGCTGAAGCAGGCTCCTGGATACAGGTACTGGGACATCCTCACATTCCAGTAGTCAATATTTGGGAGCTTATGTGTTGTTTTACAGTTTGCAGATTTGGGGTCATCATTTGTAGTGTCAACATAACCCTAAAATAATGTAATAACCATAACCCAATGGCAGCTATAAATATTCCAGCATAGTTGTCAATTGCAAAATATAGCTAACTCTCCAGAAGACAGAAACAAAACCTTTATTTAGACAGCAGAAAACCAGATCGCGACACCAAACAGGAAAATCCATCATCACAATATGAAAGTTAATATACCACAACACAGTAGAGAGTCACCATCTAACTTAACCACAAACCAACACTCAGAAGCCCAGCTGTCTTCCTGGGTGCATTATCTCCTCCCTCCAGCTCTAACTTCTCTTGTCTCCCAGCTTCTTCTGTGCTCTGCTCTTCAGCAAACTTTCCACCACAGGCTCCATATAATCACATCCAGCCCATCAGGGACCAGGGGATATCTTGAAATCCGGGAAGATCTTCAAGTTACCATTACCATTACATTCGGCCCCAAGAACTTTCATGTCCAGTACATGGGGAAAATACATTTACAATATGTTTCATTACATAGGTTAATAGGAGTTTATAAGGTAATGGTAACTGTTGTCAATAGAACTTTACAACAATACCACAGGGTTAGCAGAAAATAAGCACATAAAACAATAATGTGGTGGCTTGAGTTCAAGCACTCCATTGTTCCCCCTCTTGAATGAATGTGGCTCACAATCTTGGGGTAAGGGGCAAATGTTTCTTCCCCATAGCTACTTTCTGCTGAAATTGGATGTAGAGCTCTCCTTGACCCAAGAGGTCATTTTTTTAGCTGGCATCTGGAGCTTGGTTTATGCCAGGTCCAGGAGGTCCCATTCAAAAGGTAAGTTTTGTAGGTGGCATCCAGAACTTGGTCAATGCCAGGTCCAGGGGTGATACATCAGTTGTGGACAGGGGTGATATCTGGCTTAAGCAATAAGGCATCTGCAGGTGGAGGGGACTAAGCCTACATGAGTTAGACAAAAAGTCAAAAAGAAACATAGGGTCAGCCATACTTCTGTAATCCATGAAGTCACTATCAGCGATGGTTCAGAAAGATCTATAGGAGGTAGTTCTCTTCCATCTTACATCAAGCCCCTTTTCTTGATGCATTTTGTAGAGTTGGAATACCATCAATTCTTCCAAAATCAGCCTCTACTCTTCATAGAACAGTAAATAATTCTTGTCAATCTATTCTGACTGAATCTGCTGGCTATTTACTCTTCTCTCTCCAGGGAATTTATCTTTTCTCCATTCTCCCAAGTAATTTAGCTGTAAAATCTTATTCAGCACCTCTGAAAGAGGGGTGCCTTACTTCCCCATCGAGTAGAGTTAAGACGCAGGTGCTTATAAGCAGGAGGAGTCATCTTCACTATATTTCTATGAAAAACTGCTAAGGGGATCTCATGATAATGTATTTGCATCTCCTATCATGATAACAGTTTTCCTTCCTCCTTTAACTTTCTCATACAGTCTCTAAGAGAATACCAGGGCCTTTTCCCACTAGGTCACATAGAATCCGTGGGATAAATTTTATTGCATCCATCAGCAGCTAAAGCTAACAGATTGGTTATATTTTTATGAAGGAGTTTTGAATATGGTAGTCTCTAAAAGCTTGCTGGACCAAAGAATTCTGAATAATACCTCTAAATTTCAAGCAACCCATGCTGTCCTCACATACTCCTCCATCCCCTTCATCACTGATCCTTGCCATTCAAGACACTAACAATTCTCCCATGGTGTGAGTGAATCTGCTTAATACATCAGTAACCTATTGGGTGGAATCCTCAGTTACCTCCGTGAGATTTGTTTGGCTTCCCTGAGGACGTGAGTGAAACCTGGGCTCCCACCTACCTGAGCAGGCATGGAATTGCCTTCCAGATATGAGGTATAAAAAAAAAAAATATGTTTCTACATGAGTATAGGAAGGTGGATTTAAGAAGAACTAGGCTCTTTTTGCAAAAATCATTCTTAGAATAAGGGGGAAACCAGACTCAATTGGGTCTGTGGTTAAGATAGGGCAACTAGGTCAGCCAGGCTCTAAGTACATATGCTTAATTGCTTCATGAATATTATCCCTTCCTCCCCTAGGAGGAGCTATGATTCATTTTAATGCACATGTTATGAATATATTTTCTTTTTGATCATGGCTTTCAGTTAATCCAATAATTTAAAAATGATCTCTCCTGGAACTATTTTATAGGTCAGTTTTCCAAGAAGATATTTCACATAATCTTATATTTTTAAATTCGATTTGTTTTGTTTTGTTGTTTCTTGATTTTTCAGAAAGTCATTAGCTTCCATTTGCTCAATTATAAGGAATTTTTAAGGAATTATTTTCTTCAGTTAGCTTTTATACCTTTTCCAATTGTCCAAAATTTGCTTGCAAATTTTAAAACGTTTTTATTTAAAGTTTTCAGTTCCAAATTTTATCCCTCACCTTTCACCCTGAGATAGTAGGAATCAGATACAAGTGATTTTCTCAGGGCTGGGTGATTTGATCTGACATGCATGCAAATCTCTGATTTTCTGTTTTAATTGAACAATACAATTTTATTATTGTGGAAGGCACAGATCCTCTCTTCTGCCATTTCCCCATTCTTTTTTATTCTATTAAAGGTTTCTTTAAAGGAATCCAAGTGACAAAAGACAAATCCTTTAGTGGTTTTGGGTAGCCATTTATTGAAAGCAACCCATCTCCTTGATTTCACCAAGACACTTTTTTCCTTTTTTTTTTATGTTTTTCTTTTTTTTCTTTTTGGAGGGCAATTGGGGTTAAGTAACTTGCCCAAGATCACACAGCTAGGTTTTTGTTGTTGTTGTGTGTGTGTTAAGTGTCTGAGGCAGGATCTGAACTCAGGTCCTTCTGACTCCAGGGCTGATGCTCTACTCACTGTGCCACCTAGCTGCCCTGCCAAGACACTTCTTAAGGTAATTTTATTTTATCCTGATCAAAAGAACCTCACATTGGCCAACAGTGAGAAGGTTATATTGCTTGAGTCAATCTCTGTCAACTAGTGAAACACCTGCAAGTTTGAGGCCCATAATATAGACATGTGGCCTACTACAATCCTCCTGGGGGATAGCTGGGGAAGTTTAGTTCCCTGTGGAGACTTAGCCAAGATCTTATTTTATTCTAGAATTTTACTTTTCACCAAGTAATGCAGATAACCTAAATCAAAAACTATGGCATTAATCAGTCTCTAACCCTGACTAAATTGTAAACTCTGGCACTCATTAGTCCTGACTGCAGGTTTTTATTAGATCCCACTAGTGGAACCTTCACCATGTCTCTACTCATAGGGCATTTGCCCTGGGGAGCCCAGAAAGGTATCTCTACCCTATGGTCCCCAACTCCTGAGTCCTTTGTGTAGAGGACCACAGGCCAGTGGGGCCTTGACCCTGATGGCTGAATAAGCCCTCTCAGCTGAGGACCCTGCTACCAGGCCCAGAACAGTTCCCCATCACCCAGGAAGGCTCATAGGCATGAGTAATACTTCCTCATGAGAAGTGTGGTATGTGCTCCTGGCTTGGGAACAAAAATGCTCGCAGGGGAAACTATCATAATGTTGCAACATAGTACTAACTAGAAACCTTGGGATAACTTCATTCTGTTCTAGAGAGGTTTAGGGAGGTTTGGAACATCCTGCCCGGTACTAGCACCCTGCTAACAAGGCTAGAGTACGTAGCCATCATGTATGAGGTGAATGGGTACTAGGGCAATGGTGTAATCCCACAGATAGTGGCTTATGATGACTGTGCAGTTTTATACTATATATACCAGACTCTTAGTGGAATAAAGTTGACTCTGTTTTCCACCATATCAGAGTCCTGTCTGGTTTATGATTGTCAACCTCTGGGTAAGTAACTCTTTTCAAGTGTCTCTTTTCCACCTAACTTTTCTCTCTCAGTTCTGCTGCTGGTCAGCTCCTCTCACACTATATCAGCTCTGGTACAAAACAGCAGGGTTCCCCTGAGCTAGGCTCTCCACACTTTGGGCCTTTGTCATTGATCAATGTTACTGTTTCCAGGCCTTTATCAGCCCTGGCATCACTTTTCCTCCAAATAAATGAACTCAACTGAATGAGACAAGAGATTGGGAGTCAAGCAGGGAGGCATTTATCAGACTTTCAAGGGGGAAGATGGCAAGCTGGACATCAAAAGCTCCAAGTCAGAAATGTCAATCGGGTAAAGCCCATCCCTCCACATGCAGAAGAGTACAAGATGAATTAAAAGCAGAGGTTTTCTTAGCTAGACAAAACTACACTAAAGTTGAGCCACCCCAGTACAAAGCATGAAGGAGCTGATTAATTGCGGCAAAAGGAGTAGTTGAGGTACCTGTCCACTGACAGAGGGAATGGAGGCACAGTTCAAGTGCAGATTCTGAAGTGTGTATTGGGTGAGTAAAGGACATGCACCTGCTCAGAGAACAGGAGATCCTAGTTTTGTTGCTGCCCAGATTGGGAGCTCAGGGAGTGCTCTCTTACAACAAAGAGAGGCAGGAGGGAAGGGTGAATGCAGAGCTCCCAGGACCAGGACTGTGCAAGCTCTGTTCATTTGGGGCCATTATGGACCAGTGTGAGCCAGCCCTGTGGTAGTTGGCACAGTGGAGGTATTCTGGGCTCACTCTCAGTACACCACAAAGGTTAGCTGCTATATCAAGCTTAAGCAACACTCATACCACCTCCTGATTGACTGGTTTTGTTTCCCAGGTTATTTCTGCCTCTTCGGAACAATGAGGGAGCTCCAGTACTTTTGGCTGATTAGTAAACTCAGCATTCCATTCTATTTCCAGAGATCCCCCAACCTAGGAGATGTAGGAGCATTTTGTGCTTGAAAACCACAAAGGGGAGGAAGCAGTAACCTTGCTGAGCTCCTCGGTCACTAAGGCTCAAAGGATGAATCTGAGCGGATTCCAGAGTGACAGAGCCCACTGGGAGACGAAGTGTGGCAGAGTCCAGCCCAGGAGGTTACCCAGTGTGTCCGGACTGGTCGAGCACAGAGCGCATGGGGTCTGCACAGCCCAGACCTAAAAGCAGACAAGCAGACTACACCAGAGAAAGCAAAAGCCCCAGCCTGCAGACTTACCGAGGACAAATCACAGTCATCTCTCAGACGGGTAGGATCATTGGAGCCAGGTAGGAGAGCTGGGCCCCCAGTGGAAAGAGCGGCTTCTCTAGCTGCATTCACCCCCCAGCCTGGAAGTTTAGAAACTGCCTGCCTGTATAATACAGGGGCTGGAATGGCAAAGTAAACTCTAGCTGCTCCGATCCTCCCATCCCTCCTTCATGAAGCAGAAAACCCAAAGATAAGTCTCCCACCCAGATTGAAATCCCAAGTTAATGGAAATAGCCCCAGGCTTGAGAGTCTCCAAGAAGGGGTGTAACTGAGACAGCCAGGAGTCTGAAGAGAAGAGAGGGTGGGGTCCCAACAAGCCCCACCTCTCCTCACCAACAAAAGCCTACTTATAGCCCAGGGGTATAGAGGCAGAAATCTGAAGTGGTCAGACACACCCATACCTACACATCTACATCCCTCATTGACTTCCCTGACTTAGCCATAAACTAGCCACCCAGAGGTATTCAAAGTCAAGGATCAGGCCCTAAACTCATAGCCTGAGAAACTAAGAAACAGGAAGTCACAATGGGAAAAAAAGAAGCTGAGAAGGAGAAGGGGAAGGCAAAAAAGTCTATTCGAGCATACTATGCAGGGCAAGAACAACAAAATACACAGGACAATATAGACTCTCTACCCACACCTGAGACCACAGAAGGAAACATGATCTGGTCTCAAGCCCAAATAGCATTCCTGGAGGAGCTTAAGAAAAATTTTAAAGACCAAATCAGGGAGGCAGTGACCAACTTGGAAAAAGAAAATACCTCCCTAAAAAAGGAACTTCAAAAAATAACTGAAGGGGCGGCTAGGTGGCGCAGTGAGTAGAGCACCAGCCCTGGAGTCAGAAGGACCTGAGTTCGGATCCGGCCTACACACAAACCCACACAAACAAAAACCTAGCCGTGTGACCTTGGGCAAGTTACTTAACCCCAATTGCCCTCCAAAAGGCAAAAAATAACTGAAGACCATAATTCGATAAAAATTAGAAACAATCAAATTGAAGCTCAGAACTCTATGATGCAGCAAGAGTCAATCAAACAAAACAAGACAATCGAAAAATTGCAAGAAAATGTAAAATATCTCACTGGAAAAATAACTGACCTAGAGAACAGATCCAGGAGAGACAACCTAAGAATTATTGGTCTACCAGAAAGCCATGATGAAAAAAGCAGCCTAGACAACATCCTCCAAGAGATTGTCAAAGAAAACTGTCCTGAGGTCCTGGAATCAGAAGATAAAATAACTATCGACAGAATTCACCGGACTCCTCCTGAGAGAGATCCCAAACTGAAAACTCCAAGAAATATAGTAGCCAAATTCCAGAATTACAAGATTAAAGAAAAAATTCTACAAGCAGCCAAAAAGAAACAATTCAAATATCGAGGAACTACAGTTAGGATCACACAGGACCTAGCAGCTTCTACATTAAAAGAGTGGAGGGACTGGAATTTGATATTTCGTAGGGCAAGAGAGCTAGGACTACAACCAAGGATTAACTACCCGGCAAAACTGAGCATAATCTTCCAGGCAAGGAGATGGACGTTTAATGAAATAAGGGACTTCCAGATGTTCCTGATGAAAAAGCCAGAGCTCAATGGAAAATTTGATCTCCAATTACAAGACTCAAGAAAGACATAAAAAGGTAAACAAGAGAAACACAGACTCACACATGCATAAGTGCACACACCCACACCCACAAACACACGCTCATTACTTGGGATGCAACAAGAGCAAAATGTTCACATATGTGGAGCTGATAACTGTCAATATTCAAAATCTTTATGATTATCATGACCTTCAAAAGGGTTATACTTAGATAGAGGGTGTGGGTATGAATGCACTAACCTGATGTCTAAAAAAAAAAAAACCATTAAGGGGATCAAAGAGACTGTAATGGGAAAAAGGGAAGGATTAGATAGGAAAAGGTAAAATATGCCATCTGAAGGGACATTAAAACACTATAGAAGAGGGGAAAGAAAGAGGGAGAGGAACATCATTCAAACACTATTCTCCCTGGTTCTGGTTCAAAGAGGGATCAACTTAAATCAGTGAAGTTTAAGATTTTAATGTGAATAGACACATAAATTCATTAAATAGAGTAAAAGGAGGGAGGGAGAGGAGCAATGTTTGAAATTTACTCTCATTGGTTTGGAATCAAACGGGGAGTAATTCACTCTGATAAGTATAAAAACTTATTTCATCCTATAGGAAGCAGAAGGGTAAGGGGGGATGAAAAAGAGGAGACTAAAGGGGGGATTAGAAGGGAGGGAAACAGTAATAAGTGGAGAGGGTAGGTTAAGAAGAGGGATCACTGGGTGGGAACACTGAGGGAGGGGGTGGTCAAAAGGGAAAACTTCAAGGAGGGGAAGGGAGAAGGAAGAAACAAAAACATAAATAGGGGAGGGAATAGGATGGAGGGGAAGAGACAGATAGTCATTATTACTGTGAATGTGAATGGGATGAATTCTCCCATAAAACAGAGGCGGATAGCAGAATGGATTAAAAACCATATTCCTACAATATGCTGTCTACAAGAAACACATTTGAAACAAAGGGATACCCACAGGGTAAGGGTAAAAGGTTGGAGTAAAATTTATTATGCCTCAGCTAAAGTAAAAAAAGCAGGGGTAGCAATACTTATCTCAGATAAAGCAAAAGCAAAAATAGATCTAATTAAAAGAGATAAGGAAGGAAACTATATCCTACTAAAAGGCACCATCGAGAATGAAGCAATATCACTACTTAATATATATGCACCAAGTGGTATAGCATCTAAATTCCTAGAGGAGAAGTTAAAGGAATTAGAGGAAGAAATAGATAGCAAAACTATACCAGTGGGGGACCTTAATCTTCCCCTCTCTGAACTCGATAAATCTAACCTCAAAATAAACAAGAAAGAAGTTAAGGAGGTGAATAGAATCTTAGAGAGACTAGATATGATGGATCTCTGGAGAAAACTGAATGGGGATAAAAAGGAATTTACTTTCTTTTCAGCAGTGCATGGTACATACTCAAAAATAGACCATGTACTAGGGCATAAAAACCTCACAATCCAGTGCAGAAAGGCAGAAATATTAAGTGCATCATTCTCAGATCATGATGCAATAAAAATTATATGCAATAAAGGGCCATGGAAAGATAGACTAAAAACTAATTGGAAATTAAACAATTTAATCCTAAAAAATTGGTGGGTCAAACAAGAAATTATAGAAACAATCAATAATTTCATTCAAGAGAATGATAATAATGAAACAACATACCAAAATTTGTGGGATGCACTAAAGGCAGTTCTCAGGGGAAGTTTTATATCCCTGAGTGCATACTTAATTAAAGCAGAGAGAAGGGAGGTCAATGAATTGGACATCCAATTGAAAAAGCTAGAAAACGAACAAATTGAAAATCCCCAATTTAGTACTAAATTAGAAATATTGAAAACCAAAGGTGAGATTAATAAAATTGAAATTAAGAAAACCATTGAATTAATAAATAAAACTAAGAGCTGGTTTTATGAAAAAATCAACAAAATTGATAGACCCTTAGTCAATATGATAAAAAAAAAGAAAGAAGAAAACCAAATTATGAGTATCAAAAATAAAAAGGGTGACTCTACCTCCAATGAAGAGGAAATCAAAAAAATAATGAGGAATTATTTTTCCCAATTGTATGCGCGTAAATATGACAATCTTAGTGAAATGGATGAATATTTACAAAATCACAAGTTGCCCAGATTAACTGAAGAGGAAGTGAATTACCTAAATAACCCCATCTCAGAAAAAGAAATCAAACAAGCCATCAAAGAACTCCCTAGGAAAAAATCTCCAGGGCTAGATGGGTTTACTAGTGAATTCTATCAAACATTTAAAGAACAATTGATTCCAATACTCTACAAACTATTTGGGAAAATTAGTGAAGAAGGAGTCCTACCAAACTCTTTCTATGACACAAATATGGTACTGATTCCTAAATCAGGAAGAGATAAAACAGAGAAAGAAAATTATAGACCAATTTCCCTCATGAATTTAGATGCAAAAATTCTAAATAAAATATTAGCCAAAAGACTCCAACAACTTATCACAAAAATAATACACCCTGATCAGGCAGGATTCATTCCAGGAATGCAAGGATGGTTTAATATTAGGAAAACCATCAGTATAATTGAGCACATCAACAATAAAACTAGCAGAAACCACATGATCATCTCAATAGATGCAGAAAAGGGTTTTGACAAAGTACAACACCCATTCCTATTAAAAACACTAGAAAGTATAGGAATAAATGGAGCCGTCCTCAAAATAGTTGATAGCATCTATTTAAAAGCATCAGCAAGTATTATATGCAGTGGGGATAAACTATAAGCCTTTCCAATAAGATCAGGAGTGAAACAAGGGTGTCCACTATCACCCCTCTTATTCAATCTGGTACTAGAAACACTAGCAGTTGCAATTAGAGAAGAAAAAGAAATCAAAGGAATCAAATTAGGTAAAGAAGCGACCAAGCTATCACTCTTTGCAGATGATATGATGATATACTTAGAGAATCCTAGAGAATCAAGTAAAAAACTACTAGAGACAATAAATAAATTTGGCAAAGTTGCAGGATATAAAATAAACCCACATAAATCCTCAGCATTCCTGTACATCTCTAATGAAACTCAACAGCAAGAGATAGAAAGAGAAATCCCATTTAAAGTCACTGTAGACATTATAAAATATTTGGGAATCTACTTGCCAAAAGAAACCCAGAATCTATATGATCACAACTACAAAACACTTCTCACACAAATAAAAGCAGATCTAAATAGTTGGAAAAATATCAATTGCTCATGGCTGGGTCGAGCTAATATAATAAAAATGACAATTTTACCCAAACTAAACTATATATTTAGTGCCATACCAATCAATTTACCAAAAAACTACTTTCTAGAGTTAGACAAAATAATAACAAAATTTATTTGGAAAAACAAACGGTCTAGAATATCAAGGGAATTAATGAAAAGAAACGCTAGATGCCAGATCTTAATGCCAGATCTTAATCTGTATTATACAGCAGCAGTCATCAAAACTGCTTGGTACTGGCAGAGGTGTAGAGTAGTGGATCAATGGAATAGATTAGGTGCAGGAGACCCAGCAGTTAATGAATATAGCAATCTATTGTTCAATAAACCCAAAGACCCCAGTTTTTGGGATAAGAATGCACTATTTGACAAAAACTGCTGGGAAAACTGGAATACAGTATGACAGAAACTGGGCATAGAGCATTATCTAACACCATATACCAGAATCAAGTCCAAATGGGTGCATGATCTAGGTGTAAAGGATGATACTGTAAGCAATTTGGGAAAGCAAGGAATAGTTTACCTGTCAGATCTGTGGAGAGGGGAAGACTTTAGGACCAAACAAGAATTAGAGAGCATTATAAAATGCAAAATGGATAATTTTGGTTACATTAAATTGAAAAGCTTCTGTACAAACAAAGCCAATGTAACCAAGATCAAGAGGGAGGTGGGAAATTGGGAAAGAATTTTTACAACTTGTGTCTCTGATAAAGGACTCATCTCTAAAATTTATAGAGAATTGAGCCAAATCTATATGAATACAAGTCATTCCCCAATTGATAAGTGGTCAAAGGATATGAACAGGAAATTTTCAGAGAAAGAAATTAAAGGTATCTATAAGCATATGAAGAAATGCTCTAAATCACAATTAGAGAAATGCAAATCAAAACAACTCTGAGATACCACATCCCTCCAGTCAGATTGGCTAAGATGACAAAACAAGAAAGTGACAAATGCTGGAGAGGATGTGGACAAATTGGAACACTAATACATTGCTGGTGGAGTTGTGAACTTATCCAACCATTCTGGAGAGCAATCTGGAATTATGCCCAAAGGATTATAAATAATTTCATACCCTTTGACCCAGCCATACCACTTCTGGGGTTATATCCCAAAGAGATCATAGATGTGGGAGGAAGACCCATATGTACAAAAATATTTTTAGCAGCCCTTTTTGTGGTTGCAAAGAATTGGAAACTGAAGGGGTTCCCATCAATTGGGGAATGGCTAAACAAGTTGTGGTATATGAATGTAATGGAATATTATTGTGCTATAAGAAATGAAGAGGTGACGGATTTCATAATTACCTAGAGAGACTTATACAAACTGATGCTGAGGGAGAAGAGTCGAATCAGAAGAAATCTGTATACAATCACAGACATACCATATCTGTGATGACCAACTATGACAGACTGGACTCTTTTCAGCAATTCAGTGATATAAGTTAATCCCGAAAGACTCAAAAAAGTGAGAAATGCGCCATCCAGAGATATAACTAGAAAGAACTGAGCCTGAATCCTGATGGAAGCAAACTAAATGATCTTTTTCTTTTCGTTGTCTGGTTTTATTTCTTCCTTACCATCTTTCATACCACCTAGTACAATACGCCTTTGTAATTGGAATAATGTCTAATATGAATGCATTTGCAGATCCTATACTGGACTATATGCTGTCGTGTGGGGTGGGGGGAGGGAAGTAAAGGAAATTTGAAAATCAAGGAACTATGGAATTGAATCTTGTTAACTGAAATTAAACTAATAAATTAATTTAAAAAAAAAAAAAGAAAACCACAAAGGGGAAGATTGGGGAGGGTTAGCCTAAAGAGTGGACAACGTTTCCCAGAACAGGTAGGGCAGAAACAGTTGACCTCTAGGCTGGTTTGGGCCACTTTGGGGTCACAGATCAGCACGTTTAGCCAGAGAACAAGAGCAAAGGCACTTGGGAGTGATCAAGACTGGCTCAAGCAGGTTCCTGATTGGTACCTTTTGGCAAAGAGGTTCACTCTCTGTCCAGTGCACCTGACATGAGAGGTAACTCATAGGAAACCACTATATTCATCTCAGGGGCACTTTCCCAACCGTAAATCCACAGTTGATGGGACTGAGTTTGTCCTCAACTAAATGATAATGGGACATTGTTTAAAGTCACATGTGTTTTTCCTTTAGGGTAATTATGATGCTTGATCTTGTAAAGGTGTGTGTGGGGGAATTCAAATTGTCCTGCTCCAATAAAAGAGACTGAGGCAGAGCTCTGAGCCAGTGAAACTTCATTAGAGTCCATGGTCCCATCTATGGAAGTGGATGTCAGATCTTCCTAACTCTCTGAGATGGCCCCCTTTTCCAATGTCTTGTTTTATTATGTTTGATAACAAAATATACAAAAGAGTCATGGAATAATACAGCATCTCATTAGTTGATAGGCATTGACCTTGAAAGCCAAAAATGACACTTGGGGAATTGGGCATAGGTTGGATATAGCATGGGTCATCTCCACTGATGAAGTAGTCATAAAATGGTTGCCTCATGGGTTGGACAGGAGAGAATGGTCCAGAGGTACAAAAATAACTTGGAAATAACATCAAGAAATCCCACCTATGCTGGTTTTGGATGTGGAATTGGAGAAAAACAGGATGGAGATATCTTTGTCAGCCTTCTTGTGGTTGCCCAAGTGAGCCTCAGAAACAGGTCAACAAGTAGTGAACTTTGCCTTAAAGTTTGAGGCCCTCTATAAGAACCTAGCTATTTCAATATGATTTATGAATAATGTCAAACTGATTAACACTTGATTAGAAGGGAGTAGGGGTCTAAAGGAATGACTTCTCACTGTATTTCAGATCTTAATGCAATATATGGGAAAATTTGATATGAAGGTGAGGTTCAGAAATGGTACTAATAAGAAACAAAAGTGTCACTGGACCAAAGTTCTGCTACACTGGTCTCTGAAGGCAGGTGGGAAATTCAAATGTACACTGACCAATCACTGATTGTAGATTCTGCTCATGTAACCTGGCTATTGAATCTCTTTAAAAACCAGCACACTGTCTGTGCCAACCACTGTCTGATTTGGGTTTAATCATGTTACCCCGACAGTCCTGTGGTAATAAATCCACTTCCAAATTTCAATCTCTGGGATCTTCTGTCTTGCTCAGTTATGCTCAACAATAGATAAGACTTTATTTCAGCCATCCAGGAAGCGAGCAGGATCTTTATCTTCATTCTTTTTTCAGTGATTATATTAAATGTCAGTTTTCCCCCAGAATTCACTGTACCTGCCAGCTTCTCACAGACTTTACTTCAGACTATATCACATCAGTTCTGTTAGGAAAGGAATTGCACATCCCCCTGTCTGTTTCTCCTCCAGAGATGAACCTGCCTCAGGGACAGAACACACACTTCCTTCCTGATTCCACAGTAAGATGCATTCTGTAATTAATAAGATATTTTTCAACTTTTTTATAATTTATGATGTTTTCTCACATTTGAATTTGAATATGAATTTCCCCAAAATTCCATTGGGTTCTTACTGACTGTGGTTATAAGAGGCAACTGAATTTTCCTCCTATAAAGTAATGAGGATTGGAGTATTTAACTCTGAAGTGACTTTCAATTCTATATTCTATAACTATTGATGAAACATGGATTACAAATAGACTTTAAATCAGATGTTTTAAAGAATTTGAGAAATGCTGACAGTTTGGTTTCCACAGGTTCTCTGAGAAAAATAAGTATTTCAAAAATTAATCCTTACTAAAGAGAAAATGGGGGACTTATGCCAGATACTAATAGTTTGATTCCCACAAGGTTCTATAGAAACAATGGACACTGAATAGGGTGTGCAGGAAACCAAATTGTCATTAACACCCATGCTTAATGGGCAGGTGGGAAAAGTTGTAAGGCAGAAGAGCTGGAACCAGTCCCAGCTTTGCAGGGAGGAACAAGGTGGGACATCCAAATGGAAACAGCATAAAAGGGTTTGCCTCTGTCTGATCCTTTGTAGTCTCACAGGAGGCTACCCATTTATTCATTACAGAATAAATGTAACATAAAGGTAATGGAAACCTTCCTGCATCTCCAACAAATGTTGTTTATTCCTAGAAAGAGCACAGAACATGTGTATAACAAGAAGAAATCACATTGTTGAAATATGAATCAGCAATTTAATGCACAAGATGGAGGATTGTTCCCAAACATCAGAGTGTCTGATAAAGTGAATCCAATGCTTATTACTGAAATGGAAGAAAATGAAATGGAAGACCATCAGATTCCAAGCTCATTGGCCAAATGTGTTGTGAATGTATCAGAGTGGAAACATAGATGACCCCTCCCAAGTATCAGGATGTTCTGAGATCTGGCCAACCTCTCCTGCCTATGGCACATTAATTGATCTGTTAACTTGTTCTCTTGAATTTTTTCCCCCAGGTTTCTAGAGTTCAAGGGGTCCATTTAGATCATTTATTTCCCATAAAAGAAACTCGTTAATTTTTCTGATGAATTAGCTGAAACAAATCCAAGATAATTAAATATTGTGCTTTGTTTTAGAGTAATAAGGGAGGCTTTCTTTCTCTATCATTGTTGTTATTCAGTTGTTTTATTCATGTTCAACACTTAGTAAACCTATTAGGCCTTTTCTTGGCAAAGGTACTGGAGGAGTTTGCCGTTTCCTTCTCCAGATCATTTTATAGATGAGGAAACTGAGGCAAATAATGCTAAGTGACTGGCCCAAGGTCATTTGGGCAATATTTGAACTCATAAAGATGAGTCTTCCTGATTCTGAGCTCAGTGCTTGATGCACTAGACCCCCTAGCTTGCCCTTTTCCACTTCACTCTTTTTCCAAAGTAATTAATTATGTAATTAAGGGGTATATGCTATAGATAAAGGAAAGCAATCCTAAAGCATAGGCACGAGCTGTTTTGGCTAAGACAACCTCATGCCCAGAGTGATCTCAAGCCCTCAATGTAATAACAGATGAGGCTCCTTCACTTGCTGGGAACTGTCTCTTCCCACTCAGTGCAGTCGAGATTCTGATGAATATCTCTTCAGAATCTTCTTCATATTTTCCTCTAGATAAGTCTTTTTTTTCAGCCACTGAGGAAACAAACTAGATCTTCTTTTTAACTTTCTTCTCTGTTCAGTGATCATATTAAATTTGTTTTTTTTTTCTCCCAGAATGCAGCGTTACCTGCTATCTTCATACACACATTTCTTTAGAATATATAGCTTATACCAGTTCTGATAAGGAAGAAATTGCACAGATTCTGGGGATACCATTAGCCTAGACATTGTCTTTCAAGAAAGTATCAAGGAAAACTGCCCTGATATTCTAGAACCAGAGGGCAAAGTAGAAATCGAAAGAATTCACTGATCTCCCCTTGAAAAATATCCCAAAAAGAAAACTCCTAGGAATATTATAGCCAAATTCCAGAGTTCCCAGACCAAGGAGAAAATGTTACAGGTAGTCAGGAAGAAACAATTTGTGTATTATGGAAACACAATCAGGATAACACAGGATCTAACAGCTTCTACATTAAAGGACTGCAGGGCTTAGAATATGATATTCTGGTGGTCTAAGGAATGAGGATTAAAACCAAGAATTACCTACCCAGCAAAAGTGAGAATAATACTTCAGGGGAAAATACAGATTTTCAATGAAATAGAGGACTTTTAAGCATTTCTGATGAAAAGACCAGAGCTGAACAGAAAACATGACTTTCAAATACAAGGATCAAGAGAAACATGGACAGGTAAACAGTAGAGAGAAATCATAAGGAACTTATTAAAGTTGAACTATTTACATTCCTACATGGAAAGACAATATTTGTAATTTATGAGATTTTTGTCAGTATGAGGATAGTTGAAGGGAATATATGTGTGTGTATATGTATATATGTGTATATATATACATATATATACATACATACATACATACACACATACACATATAAATTTATGTATAGGTGGGTATATGTATGTATATATGTATGTGTGTATACATGAAGGAAGATTAAGGACAAACCTGCTACACCAGCCACAAGTCAGAGCTATGAGCTACAAAGTGGTCCTTTTAAAATTATTTTAAAAATTTATTTATATATTTTTTAGTTTTCAACGTTCGTTTCCACAAAATGTTGAGTTATGAACTTTATCTCCACCTCTCCCCAACCCCCCACCCTAAGATGGAAAGCACATTGAAAACCCCTTCCCCCAGTCTGCCCTCTCTTATATTCCCCCTATTTTACCTTCTGGTAGGGCAAGATGGATTTTTTTATTTTTTTGCTTTTTGGACAGGGAAATGCAGGGCAATTGGGGTTAAGTGACTTGCCCAAGGTCACACAGCTAGGAAGTGTTAAGTGTCTGAGGCTGGATTTGAACTCAGGTCCTCCTGACTCCAGGGCCAGTGCTCTTTTCACTGTACCATCTAGCCACCCCACAAGATGGATGTTTATACCCCATTGCCTATATATCCTGTTTCCTGGGTGCATGTAAAAACAATTTTTAACATTTGTTTTTAAAACTTAGAGTTCCAGATTCTTTCCCTTCTTCCCTCTTCACCCATCCCCACTAGGAAGACAAGCAATTCAATATAGGTTATAACCTATATTGTCTATATTATGTAATATAACCTACCATGTGTAGTTACACAAAACATTTCCATAGTAGTAATATTGTGGAAGACTAATGATATTTCCCTCTATCCTCACCCGCCCCCATTTATTCTTTTTTCTCCTTGGACTCTGTCCCTTTTCAATGTGTTTGCTTCTAAATACTCTACCCTCCCTTCTATGATCCTCCCTCTTATCCCCTTCCCTTTTGCTTCCCTGATTGTGTTTCCACAATACACAAATTGTTTCTTCCTGACTGCCTGTAACAATTTCTCCTTGGTCTGGGAACTCTGGAATTTGGCTACAAGGAGGGTAAGGAAATATGTTTAAGGGGGCTATAAAAGGGTGTTTAGATTTATGAGAATGGGAAGAGAAGGGAAGGATTGTTGGAGGGTGTGCTAGGTGAAGAAATAGGAGGGCAAGGTGGAGTCGGGAGGATAAGAAATGAGAGATACACAAGCACATAAAAACAAAGATTAGGATTAGATTCTATTAGGAAAAGTACATGTTTATATATGCAAGCATATATGTATGTGCATCTACATGTAAATAAATCCGTGGTTGATTTTAGCCTCTGGTGGTGCAAGTAAGGGGAAAAACAACAAAGCAAAAAGTGTACAGCAGACAACAAAAGAAAATTTATAAGGAAGGAAACAAAAGATGGACAGTTTTCAAGATAATGCAGAGAGAGGGTGGAGTCAAGATGGCAGAGTAGAAATAGGACTTCCTCGAAGCTCCCGTTTCCACCTTCCCCAATTCATGTAAAAAGGAGACTCTGAACAAACCTTGGAGCTACAGAACCCACAAAATGACACAGAGAAGCTAACCTCCCACTGAGGACAGCCTGGCAGCAGAGCACTCTGGGAGCCGAGCCCAGGCCCTCTTGAGCCAGAGGTTTTAGCCCCAGGGTGGGCCTGACCAACCACCAACTGGAGAGACTTCAGATCAGCTATGGCACTTTCCAGAATTATCAACACATAGATGCCAAGGACAAAGTGAGAGGTCAGTGCATTGTAGACTTTTTGACCCAGTAGTTGGGAGTGCCTCAGCCTCTTCCCCTGGGGAAAGAAGCTGTTGAGGAGCCATGGCACAGCTGAAACCACATGTGGCTGCTTCAGCTCCTGGCCTGCAGACTGTAAGGGGACCAAGCGACCAGTCTGAGGGGTAATTGCTCTTACTTTAACCTGCTTGGATCTGGACTGCGGTCTAGGGTGAAGGTCCTAGGGTGTGTGGAGACTTCAGAGAAGGCACCCAACTAATACCCCCAGCAGCTGAGAAAACCCCAGTGTTTGAGACGGAAGCTCCCCTATCTGGTGGCAGAGTGCTACTGTTTTAAGAAGCCCAAAAGTCAAGTAATTGAGTGGCAACATGAAGAGGCAAAGAAAGCAAAACAAACAGAAGACTCCAACATTAGACTCCTATTTTGGGAACAAAAAAGATCAAAGCATGGAACAAGAGGAAGACAGTGAAGTCAGAACTCCTGCACCAAAAGCTTCAAAAGGAAATATGAGCTGGTTACAGGCCACAGAGGACCTTAAGAAGCAGATAAGAGAAGTGGTGGAAAAATTGGGAAGAGAAATGAGAATGATGCAAGAAAATTATGAAATGAGATCAACAGCCTGACTGAGGAAAACAACACCTTAAAAAATAGACTAACTCAAATGGCAAAAGAGGCTCAAAAACACAATGAAGAGAGGAATGCCTTAAAAAGCTGAATGTGCCAGATGGAAAAAGAATCTCAAAAGCTCACTGAGGAGAATCTTTCCTTCAGATTTAGAATGAAGCAAAGGGAAGCTAGTGAGAAATCAAGATGCTGTTAAGCAGATCCAAACAAATAAAAGAATAGAAAGCAATATGAAATACCTCATGGGAAAAACCACTAACCTGGAAAATAGATACAGGAGAGAGAATTTAAAAATTATTGGACTACCTAAAAGCTGTGATCAAAGAAAGAACCTAGAAATCATCCTTCAAGAAATTCTCAAGGAAAACTGCCCTGATGTTTTAGAGCCAGAGGGAAAAATAGAGATTGAAAGAATCCACCCATCACCTCCTGAAAAAGATCCCAAAAAGAAAACTCCTAGGAACATTATAGCCAGGTTCTGAAATTCCCAGATCAAGGAGAGAATATTACAAGCAGCCAGGAAGAAACAATTTGAATATTGTGGAAACACAATGAGGATGACACAGGATCTGGCAGCTTCTACACTGAGGGATCAAAGGGCTTGGAATATGATATTCTGGAGGTCAAAGGAGCTGGGATTAAAACCAAGAATCACCAACCCAGCAAAACTGAGTATCATGTTTCAGGGGAAAATATGGTCATTCAGTGGAATAGAGGACTTTCAAGTATTCTTGAAGAAAAAACCAGAGCTGAATAGAAAATTCGACATTCAGATACAAGAAGCAAGAGAAGCATGAGAAGGTAACCAGGGAAAAGAAATTATAAGGAACTTATCAAAGTTGAACTATTTACATTCCTACATGGAAAAACAATAATTGTAAATTATGAAACTTGTCTCAGTATGAAAATAGTTGAAGGGAATATATATATATATGTGTGTGTGTGTGTGTGTGTGTGTGTGTGTGTGTGTATGTATATCTATACAGTCTATATCAGAGGGTATATGGGAGTGTGAATACATATGTGAATATGTGAATGTGTATATATGTTTACAGGTATACATAGAGGGCACAAGACCAATTTAATAGGAAGGGATGATACTTAAAAGGTGAAATTAAGAGGTGAGAGAGGAATATAATGAGAGGAGATGGGGAGAGACAGAATGGGGTAAACTATCTCATATAGAAGAGGCAAGGGAAAATGGTTACAATGGAGGGGAAGAACAGGAAGGCAAAAGGTAATGGGTTAACCTTATTCGCATTGAATTTGACTCAGGGAGGGAATGACATACACACTAAATAGAGTATCTCACACTACAGGAGAGTAGAGGGGAAGGGGATGAGAGGGGAGATGATGGAAGGGAGGGCAGGCTGGGGGGAAGGGAAGTTGGACACACCCACTTTAGAAAAGGGACAGGACCAAAGTAGATAATAGAATAAGTGGGAGATGGGATAGGAGGGATGGAAATATAATCAGTCTTTTAAAATATATCTACTATGGTAATGTTTTGCATTAGCTACACATGTACAACCTATACTGAATTGCTTATCTTCCCAGAAAGGGTGGATGACAAGGGAGAAAGGGAATGAATCTGGAATTCAAAGTTTTAAAACCAAATGTTTAAATATATATATATATATAAGAAATCACCCTTCAAGAAATTCTCAAGGGGGCGGAGCCAAGATGGCGGAGTAGAAACAGCATTTCCAATGTGCTCTGCCCCACACAAATTTTAAACAATGTGAAAGGGAGCTCCGAACAACTTCTGGAGCCACAGCACCCACAGAACGGCACAGAGACGCTAACCTCCTGCTGAGGACATCCCAGCAGCCCTGCAGGGAGCGACCAGCGCAGCGCTCTGAGAGCAGGCAGCACAGCTCGCCGGGAACCGACAGCGCAGCCCGCAGAGCCGAGCCCAGGTCCGTGGTTTTAGCCCCAGGGTGGCCGGGCCTTCAGCCAGCTGGTGGAACCCCAGAACACCAGCAATTGTGGCGATTCCAGAATTATCAGCACAGATATGCCTAGGACAAAGTGAGAGGTTAGTGCCCTATGGACTTTGGGACCAGTATTTGGGGAACACGTGGCTTCCTCCCCTGGGGGCAAAAAGCTGCTGAAGAAACAGCTGCACAGAAGCCATTTTGCAGCCTCAGCAGTGGCTCTAGCTCCTGGTCTGCGAACTGTAGGAAGATCCAGCAATCAGTCTGGGGGTTAATCGCTTTTGCTTTAAACTGCCTGGATCTGGATTGTGGTCTGGGGGGGAAGTTTGGGGTGGGTATCCAACTTGCCAGAGTGGGTGGAGGCTTTACAGAGGCCACCCAACTGGCGGAAGTTGTGAAGACCCCACGTTTGGGCGGAAGCTCCCCTGTCTGGTGGCAGAGTCCTACTGTGGCAACAAGCCCAAAAATCAAGTAATTAAGTGGCAACATGCCTAGGCAAATGAAACAAAATAAACAGAAAAGTTCAACATTGGACTCCTATTTTAGGGGCAAAGAGGCTCAAAGCATGGAGGAGGACTGTGAGGTCAGAACTCCTGAACCAAAAGCCCCAAATGAAAATACAAGCTGGCTACAGGCCATAGAGGACCTTAAGAAGCAGATAAGAGAAGTGGGGAAAATTTGGGAAGAGAAATGAAAAAGATGCAAGAAAAGTATGAAATGACAGTCAACAGCCTGACTGAGGAAAATAACACCTTAAAAAATAGACTAACTCAAATGGCAAAAGAGGCTCAGAAAGGTAATGAGGAGAAGAATGCCTTAAAAAGTCGAATTTGCCAGATGGAAAAAGAATCTCAAAAGCTCACTGAGGAGATTCATTCCTTCAGAGTTAGACTGGAGCAAATGGAAGCTAGTGACTTTATGAGAAATCAAGATGCTGTTAAACAGATCCAAACAAATGAAAGAATAGAAGGCAATGTGAAATATCTCATGGGAAAAACCACTGACCTGGAAAATAGATCCAGGAGAGACAATTTAAAAATTATTGGACTACCTGAAAGCCATGATCAAAGAAAGAACCTAGAAATCATCCTTCAAGAAATTCTCAAGGAAAATTGCCCTGATGTTTTAGACCCAGAGGGCAAAATAGAGGTTGAAAGAATCCACCAATCACCTCCTGAAAAAGATCCCCCAAAGAAAACTCCCAGGAATATTATAGCCAGGTTCCAGAATCCCCAGATCAAGGAGAAAATACTACAAGCAGCCAGGAAGAAACAATTTCAATATTGTGGAAACACAATCAGAATAGCACAGGACCTGGCAGCTTCTACACTGAGGGATCGAAGGGCATGGAATATGATATTCCAGAGGGCAAAAGAGCTGGGAATGAACCCAAGGGTCACCTACCCAGCAAAACTGAGTATTTTGTTTCAGGGGAAATATGGTCATTCAGTGGAATAGAGGACTTTCAAGCATTCTTGATGAAAAAACCAGAGTTGAATAGAAAATTTGACATTCAGACACAAGAAGCAAGAGATGCTTGAGAAGGCAATCAAGGAAAAGAAATCAAAAGGAACTTATCAAAGTTGGACTATTTACAGTCCTACATGGAAAAACAATAACTGTGTTTGATGAAATCTTTCTCATTATGAAAATAATTGAAGAAAGGTCCATGGCATATGTTCACATCTATACATGGATAGAGGTTACAGGTTGAATTTGATGGGAAGGGATGATTCTTTTTTTTTTGGAGGGCAATTGGGATTGGGTGACTTGCCCAGGTTCACGAGGCTGGGTTTTTGTTTGTGTGTTGGGTGTCTAGGGCCGGATCCGAGCTCGGGTCCTTCTGGCTCCAGGGCTGGCTCTCTGCTTGCTGCGCCACCTAGCCACCCCAAGGAAGGGATGATTCTTAAGGGGTGAAGTCAAGAGGTGAGAGAGGAAAGTGGCAAGAGGAGATGGAGAGAGACAGGGTAGGGCAAACTATCTCATGTAGAAGAGGCAAGGGAAGTAGTTGCAGGGGAGGGGAAGAACAGGAAGGCAAAAAGGCAAAAGCATATTCTCATTGAAGTTGGCTCAAGGAGAGAATCACATACATACTAAATGGAATATCTTACCGTCACTCACTCTCCTGAGTAGGGGAAAGGGGGATGAGGCATTCTGGGGAGAGGGGAGGTTAGAAGTACCCACTATCAAAGAGGGACAGGATCAAAATAGGGACTGGACCAGGTGGGAGGGAAATATAAGCAGTCTTTTACAATATATTTACTATGGTAATGTTTTGCATAGATATACATGTACAACACATACTGAATTGCTTATCTTCTCAGAGGGAGTGGGTGACAAGGGAGAAAGGGAATGGATCTGAAAATCGAAGTTTTAAAATTAAATGTTTCATAAGATGTCCAGGCAGTGGGGCTCAGAGATGCACCTTGCCCTAATGGCAAAGTCGAAGGGGGTATGGGAGAAGATATGGGAGAGAGCAGATTGGATGAGGGGATATCTAGTGGGACTGCTATTCGGGGGTGGTGGGTAGGGAAAAATGGGGGGGAAATGTAACTCATAATCTGGTGGAAATGAATGATGTAAACCAGAAGTTAATAAAGCATTTGTTTAATTAAATAATCAATCAATCAACCTAAAAAAAAAAAGAAATTCTCAAGGAAAATTGCCCTGATGTTTTATTTATTTATTTTGCTTTTTGGAGGGCAATTGGGGTTAAGTAACTTCCCCAAGGTCACACGTATAGGTTTTTTTTTTTTTGTTTGTGTGTGCATTAAGTGTCTGAGGTCGGATCCAAACTCAGGTCCTTCTGACTCCAGGGCCAACACTCTACTCACTGCGCCACCTAGCTGCCCCTTAAAATACTATTATTAATACTATTTTACTTGTAATTGGGAAATAAGATATACAGGCACGGGGGCATAGAGATCCACCATGCCCTACTGAAAAGTCAAAGGGGGAAGACATGGGAGAGAGCAAATTGGAGGAGGGGATATCCTGTGGGACTGCTATTCTAGGGTGCTGGGTAAAGGGAAAATGGGGAGAAAATTTGTATCTCAAAATCTGGCAGAAATGAATGATGTTTAACCAGAAGTTAATAAAGCATTTGAAGAAAAAAAAGATAATGTGTAAAATTTATTCTACAGGCTTTCTTGAAATGGAAATGTCAAATAAATTGTCAGAAAAATACGTAGAATTCTCTCATGCTCTGCTGTGCAGAGGACATGCCTTTTTTCTCTTTTCTTATTTTGTATTTCAGTTTCAGTATTTAAGATAATAAGTTTCTTTTTTAATGTTTATTTAAGTTTTACTAAATAATTTTTTTTAATTCAGACATGACTGAAGACAATGAAGAACTTTAAAAAATATTTTGTAAACTTCTAATCTGAACCCTGGATTGACTTTGTCTTCCAAGTCCCACTGCTGTGCCCCATTCTATCTCAATAGCCTCACTGCTACCAATATAACAAGAGGTTTTGTTATTGTTTTTTTTTCTTTCTGGTGTGAGGTGACTGGGACCTCAACCAAGAAAGTGACAACGTTGGGTGGGAAGGTAATGTATGGGAGAGATGCTACACGGGTGGGATTGTGGGACTTTGCTCCAGACTAAATATGGGGTCAGGAGTGTGAATTTCTGACAGCATATGAGGAGAGCCCGACCCTTCTTCTCTGAGCCTGGGCTACTGGGGGAGGCTTTGGATAGCATGACCAGTGGAGGCTGACGGGAGGGTTAGAGGAAAGGGAATGGGGTTCATTTTGCACAGGGCAAAAGGAGAAGCAGGAGACAGTGTGAAAAAATGGCGCTACTAGAAAAAGAATCCACCAAGGAAGGGGAGGGACGGAGTGGGACAATTTGCACACATAGAGATTGGTTCTAGCAAGCAGAAGGATGACCTTTCCATCAGATACTGGCACCAAAAAGGAGAAGACATCTGATTAATGTGAGATAGGGAGAATAGGTTGGCTCTTGATAACTGTTCAGTTTTTTCAAAGAAATAAGGGACCGAGTAATTAACTGAGAAGTTGGGGGTGGGCAGAGAACAAGGTATAAAGGAGGGTCGAGGATGAATGATAAGAAGCTGCTGTGGTGAGTGCCACAGGGAGTCAGCTTGGGAGGTCTCAGAGGTTGCCTTGCCGCAGTGAGGGTCCAGTTGGGTTAATGCAGCCTAAATGGGGATGAGTAAAAGCCACCTGGTGTACAGCTCCCCCTCTACAGAGATGATGTTATGATACAGGGAAACAATGTCAAGGGCGTGGAGAACAGTTTCAGGCTTTTAGTTGAGTGTATGAAAAGCAAAGGGTGGGAATTTAACCCTGCAAAGAGTCTAGGGCCAGCTCAAAGTGTAAAATGTTGGGGTACACAAGGGAAAAGGGGCTGCCAGAGATGATTCCACAAGCCCAACTAAAGATTCGGGATTTTACTATCTAGCCAATAAGAGGCCCAAAAGCTCATAGGATTATTTGGATATTGGAGACATCACATTTCACATCTGGGACAGAGTTTGAAATCCTTATATAAAGTGATTAGGAAGAAATATGAATTAGATTGGGGACTTGAGCAGAGTAAAGCTTTTGAAGAAGCCAAAGCTGCTATATAACTGGCCTTAGATGTATGGCCTATGCAAAATGGCCCAGTGGAATTACAAGTGACTTTATAGGATGAATATACAAACTGGAGCTTATGGCAGAAACAAAGCCATAATGTACCCTTAGGATTTTGGTCCAGGAAACTTCCTTTGCCTGGAGTTCAATATGAGCCTTTTGGAAAGCAGTTGATAGCTGCACACTGGGCTTTGGTAGAGATTGATCAATGGACTCTAGGCCATGAAATGATAATCAGGCCTGGAATTCTGATTATGATCTGGGCAATGAATACCCCAGCTTCTCACAGAATTGAACATGCACAAAAAGCCAGAACAATTAAATAATTAAATGCAGATAGTATATTCAAAACTGATCTAAAATAGGCAAAAGTGGAGTTTCTACTCTACATGAATCTATATTAATATTTTATAATATTTAATAATTAATATAATTAAAATAATATAATTAATAATTAATATAATAATTAAGCTAATGGGTTAGCTACATGGATGCCCATGTTGAAAAATCAAAATTATGAAATTCATGGGAAACAAATATGGGGCAAAGAATTATGGGAAGATACATGGGGCATGTCTTTGCTTTATAATTTGTCAGTTTTTCATGTAGACACTCACATGGTCCTCATCATGTCAGAACATGAATATGTGCTGATCAACTAGCAAAGATTGCTACTCAACACAATGTCCCTACTCTCACACTAACTGATGATCCAGTACTAGCAAACTGGGCCCATCAAATGGCCAGTCATTTTGGGGTCCATACTACATTCGGGTGGGCACAAGATTAAGGAATTAGTATCTCTCATTCATTGTTAAAAAAGGTAGCAGAGGAATGTCTTATATGTCAATTGGAAAAGGAATGAAATGCTCCTAGGGGAGTAATAGTAGAGAATCCAAGGTGAAAAGTCCCAGCCCCAAACTGGAAGATAGATTATGTTGGTTCATTACCCCAAGATAAAGGATGCAAATTTATATGAACTTGTGCTGACACCTATTCAGGTGTACTAGAGGCTTATGTTTATAACAATGTAACCCAGAAAAACACCTGTAAAACACTCGATATCATAAGTCCATATTATGGAACTCCAATGCAGATTCAAAGTGATAATGGTCACACTTCAAAGATAATGAAATTAAGAGATATTGTATATTAAACAACATAGAATGGATATATCATATTCCATATTTTCCTCAAGCATCTAGGTTAATTGAAAGAATGAATGGATTATTGAAAGAACAGTTAAGAAATTTAAGTTCTAATAATTTATATCAACATTGGAAGGATAATTTGTTCACTGCTTTACATAATTGGAGTAATGGACCCTTGGGAGGAAGTACACCTCTAATCAGAATGATAGCCCCAAATCTGAAAATTAGAAATACAGAAGATCCCAAATATTGAGTACTGGACTGCGAGGCAAGGTGTCCCAGCACAGTATCCAGTATGCACCATATCCAATGGTGCAGCACAATATGACTTACATTGTTAAGGACTTTTGGTTGGATAGAAAAGAAATGAGGAAAATCACTACTGGAATATGTGTGAGAATTCCTAAAAATCATTTTGGATGGATGTTACCTAAATCAGGGTTATTCCTTGTAAACAATAACCCTGGTGAAAACTGACCACCTTCCAAAATAACTCTCAGAGGAACTAAAGAATTTGGTTCTACTGATAGAATGAAATTGGAAGTTAAAGTATGGCTACATGAAACCAGACAATGTTCCAAAGGCTGCGGAAATTATAGCACGTGGGAAAGATAATTCTGTAACTGTTTTTTTTTTATTATTCAGGAGAAGAGGATTACCAAATTGTATATTGAACTCATATATTCTACTGTGAATGAGGTTATGATAGTGAGTTCATGAACTCCAGAAGCACAGTTGATCCTACATGTTTCTTTTTGGCTTTGTGTCTGCTAAATTTGTTTGTGAGATTTTTTTCCTGCATATTCAATACCTTCCATCTGTAGATGTCTGATTGCTTACGCCGGATGTCACCCCCTATCCACAACTGTTATGTGTCAGCCCTGGAACTGGTGTCAATGAAGGCCTGACCTCTTGAATGGAACCCATTAGTGCAGGGAAAGCTCAACGTCCAGTTTCAGCAGGAAGTAACCATAAAAGAAGTGACCTTTGCCTCATACCCCAAGATTTTGAGTGCTATTCATTGAGTGGGGAATGGTGAAGTGCTTCTGCTCAAGACCCAAGTGTAATATATTGTTTTATGGGCTTATTTTGTGTTATTCCTGTTACATTATTATAAAGTTCTTTTGACACCAGTTACCCCTAAACTCCCATTAATCTATAATGAAATGCATTGTTAATATATTTTTGCTATGTAAAGGACATGAAAGATCTTGGTGCTGAATAAAATGGTAATGGTAATTTGAAGATCGTCCTGATTTCAAGATTTTCCCTGGCCCCTAATAGGTTGAATGTAATCATATGGAGACTGTGGTGGGAAGAGTTTGCTGAACAGTGGAGCAGAGCACAAAGGAAGATGGGAATCAGAGTGATTAGAGCTAGAGGGAGGGGACACACCCAGGGAGACAGATGTGCTTATGAATGTTGGTTTCTGGGAAGGCTAAATGATAGTGTGGCTCCCTAATGTGTTATGGTGTATTAACTTCTATGTTGCTATGATGGATTTGACTTTCTGTTGTCTAAATAAGTGTTTTGCTTCTTTATTCTATATGGAGAGTCTGTTTTATTTTGCAATTGAGAACTATGCTGGCATATTTACAGTCACCATTGGAGCTGTGAATATTGTGTTGGCACCACAAATGATGACCCCAAATCTGCAAAATATGAAACAACATACACATAAGATCCCAAATATTGAGTATTGGACTGTGAGGCAAGATATTCCAGCAATGTATGCAGGAACACCTGCTTCAGCAGGAGATGATTTACATTGTTAGATGACTTTTGGATCAATAGAAAAGAAATAAATACAATGTCTACTGGAATATGTGTAAGAATCCCTAAAAATCATTTTGGATGGATATTACTTAAATCAGGTAATAGATTCTAATTATCCAGGAGAAATTGTTGGAGGGAGATGGAAAGAGAGGAAAAGGAATACACAGATGGAAAGGAAGGTGAAGAAACATTATCTCACATAATGATGGACATTAGCAAACATTTATACAAACAAGGAGGGAGAGGGTGGGAACATCTGATGTCTGAACCTTAGTCCTCTAGTCAAAGGAAGGAGGGACACAGACCACAAAAAGTTATATATAGAAACACACTTGACTCACTAGTGAAAAGGAGGGAAAGGAAAGGAGAGGGGGAAGTAGGAGGAGGATGGATTATGGAGGGGATTAGACCTAAACAAAAGAAATTAATTTTTTACAATTTTTATCATTCTTTTTGAGGTGACAAAGAAGAGAATCTGAGGGACTATTCCTAAATAAGGTAGGGATGAATAAGTCTAACAAATGTAAAGGGATACAACTGCATTGATCTTGAATTAGCATAGGGACCAAGGAAGACTCCAGAGGGCCAAGGATGAAGAAACACGCTGCCTGTCACCAAGAAGGGAAGGGCTCAGGGAGAAAAGAAGAAATATTTTCTAGGGCACAGCACAGTGGATTTTATTTTTCAGATGGACTCTACATTGTGTATAATGGATTTTGTTTTTCTTGTATTCTCAGTGTGGGGGAGGGCCCAGCTGGGGGGATTATCAGGTGGACCTTGAATGATACAAAGGTCTGTATTCAAAGGTATGTGTTATACACACATTGGAAATCTGATGAATGCAATGACCAATAAATTCTTGGGGAACCATGAGGACATGGTGCTTAACTCTTTTTTTTTTTTTTTAAAGCAATTGGGGTTAAGTAACTTGCTCAAGGTTACACGGCTAGTCATTATTTATGCGTGGGTGCTCATTTTCTGAGGCCGGATCTGATCTCGGGTCATCCAGACTCCGAGGCCGGCGCTCTTACTCACTGCGCCACCTAGCCGCCCCTTTAGGGCAATTGGGGTTAAGTAACTTGCCCAAGGTTACACGGCTAGGTTTTTGTTTGTGCGGATTAAGTGTCGGAGGCCGGCTCCGAACTCAGGTCCTTCTGATTCCAGGGCCTAGCCGCCCCATGGTGCTTAACTCTTAATAGCAAGGTGGGAAGTGTGCTGGTTCATATAATTTTTTTTAGGTATAACCACTGAGATTTTTTTTAGCTTGACTACAATTCTTCTAATAGGGGCTAGTTTTTCCTGCTTTCTTATGGCTGGGGGAGGGGGCAGTGAAAGAGAAGGGAGAGATGGCCAATTTCTGATGTAAAAAAAAATCTGAATTAAAAATGAGGTAAGGGCAGCTAGGTGATGCAGTGACTAAGACACCAGCCCTGGAGTCAGGAGAACCTGAGTTCAAATTGGGCCTCAGGCATTTGAGACTTATTCTCCCTAGGACCTGACTTACATTAGGGGGCAAAGGCTCCACATGCCTCCCTTCAGTCAGTGTTCTGAGGGTCTGGACAAAATAATGTGGCTGCCAGGCAACCTAAAGGACTAAAATTCTCCCCATGTGGAATCAGGGTCCTTTAGATATGACAGGTTTCCCCAGGTGCCTCACAGCCACACCTTGCCCTGGTAACCAGATGAGCTCCCATGTGGAGGGGAGGAAGCCTTGTCTATTCAAGCTATCCTTACTGAATGTCCGTTTTATTGGACACCTAAATAAAGCTTCTTTTGCTTGTTGAATGACCAGAAACTCTGGTTTTTCCTTACCATTCTAAACTGAGTATTGCCCTGGGTCTGTCTATTTCATCCATTACTCCCTTCCCAGGTGAATCCCGGACCGGACCTGCTCCAGCTTATGGGAGATTCAGATTTCCCAAGAAGCTTTCTGAGGTAACTTAACACACTGACCTCACTCTGTCAAACCTTCCTTTTCCCCTTGTTGCTCTCATGGTCTGTGCCACAGCAGGCAGTCAGCACAGGGTAGACCAAATTATCCCACCAGGAAGCCAATCTGCACAGTAATATTGTATGAAGTGAAGCCAGTCCTGGTGCCCAGAACTAACAAAGCCAAGGGTGAGAATCCCATGAGCCTCTTTTAAATAGCAGAGAAGCTGTCTGTTATTCAATCACTGTGCCAGGGCAGGTCTTAGACACCCATGAGCAGCAGGATGGCCCAGAGCAGCCTGTACAGGAAATCTGGGCTTGAGTATCTAGGGCCTTTCTAAATGCTCATTGACTTGACCTAAGAACTGGTAAAGGGGAACTCAGAGGTGATGGGGTGCTTGGGGTGTCTGTAACATCAGTTTGTAAAATCACATTTCCCACTCCACCCCAGCGTCAGAGCATTAATTCTGCCCCTTCCCCCTGCCAGCATTCTGCCTAGCAACAATTCATAAACTGTTTATGTCTCCTTAGTAAAATGGCCAGCTGCACCTATGGACCTTTCCATGCACTATCTGCAAGTTAACTCCTCAGCCAATTAGGCACATCCTGAATCCGTTAGCTTTGGTTCCCAACATCCATCTTGTCAAATGTAACACTGATGGGTGGCAAACTGGGCACTTCTCAGTTGAGCACTAGTTGACTTAGTGGCCTTTCAAGCCTAAAACCACACCTCCAGGTAGCGCCCCCTTGGGCTATTTCCCAGTGAATTATGGGCAATACACCTGTGCAGTAGATCCTAAAAGTGCCTGGTCCTTTAAGCACTGACCACTCCTTAACTCCTCCCTAACCCCACCCTTACTCACCTAGTTAGCATAATTGACACCTGATTCACTATTGTTAACTCTTTATAAACTATACCTATGACTTTCTTGAGGTCGCAGGCTCCCTAAGAACTCCTGCTGTAACGTGTAACAGTAAGTTTTTACCAACTTGACTCAGAAGGCTTCGGTCCTGTGAATTCATTCCAGGCTGCCCACCCAGGGACTCTGGTCATTGAAGCCCCTGAAATACCTATCACCCCCAAATCAGAGGGACCTGGGAAGGCTTGTGTGAGCGAGGCCAGGAGGACACTAGCAGCACCAGCTGCACAATTTCTCCTCTGATGACCACACAGCCAAGGACAGGAGCTGGGAGAGCCTTCAGGGCTCTGCTGCAGGCCTGCCCAGACAAGACTCAGGGGGAAGGGTTTCCTGGAGCTTCAGTCACTACAAGGGAGAGCTTGGCCATCAGGAAGACAGAGGAGGGGGAGGAGCTGTGTGTAAGGGGAAAGGCTTCTGGCTGGTACTAAGAGAGCAAAGACTGGGGCCCTGGGTGATAGAGAGGAAGGAGTGAAAGGGTCACCCCTGTCAGGCAGCTATAATGAAGTTAAAACCAAATGGCGAACAACAGAGAACTGACCATGGTGTCAGCAGGACCTGAGGTCAAATGAGCCCTCAGACATTTGAGGCTTATTTGCTGAATGACCCTGGGTAAGTCACATAATTCTGATTGCCTCACAAATAGAACCCGGGAGGCCAGGATGGGGGAGAGGGGGCCAGGCTGGGACATGCCCAAGACACCAGGGTGCCAGGGAATTAGCTTAAAATGAAGATGGGAGCAGGGCAGTGTTGCCACTGCTGGAATCACTTTCACAAGTATTTTTGTAAAGAAACAATCCCTGAGGCAGGTATCTCCAGCTTTACAGACCCTCCTCTATGTCCATGGAAATGGCTGGGCTGCTGATGTTGGTCAAGCCTGAGGAGGGGCTGCACTCACCTGGGCTGGGGCTGGGCTGCTCCCAGGGGCCATTCCTGCAGAATCCAGGCTCCCTGTGTAGGTAGCAAAGGAACCAAAGTGACTCCCTTTGGGAAAGCTCCTCCACCTTATCCCTGGACATTTTCTGCCCCAGGGACCTGCTCTCCCACCCTCCAAGGCCCCAAAGTGGGAGCAGCAGCCAAAGCTCTTCCTCATGGACCTCCCAACTGGTCATGGAATGTCCCAGTTCTAGGCCTTTCTGATACCCAGGAGACAGCCTGGAGCCACCTAGAAAGTCCATCCCTCCTCCACCTCAGCACAGAAAAGCCTGCCTGCCCCACCTGGAACCTGAATCCCAGGCTCACTGCCTTGGGGCTCTCTCTGGGGCACTGCTATTTGTTGTACCTCATAATAAATCTCCTAATTTCCCTCCAACTTTGGTGTCTGGATTGGCCCCAATAGCTGCTGGGGCCAGGCCTTAGTCATCTGTACACTGAGCTGGGAGAGAGAAGGATCTCAGAGGGGAGAGTTCTTGCCCCTCTCCTCCTAGGCTGGAGGCTGCCCAGCAGGGGTTTACAGAGGGGGAGGTCCCCCTAGGGGTTAGAAAGACCCAGGCCCTGCCCTCAGGGGAAAGACTCCAACCTGTAGAGGGAGAGAGGCAGCAGGGAGGGTTGGGCTAGAAATGAGGGGGGTCTGAACAGGGAGGTTCCTTCCCTCCCTCTTGCTCCACTTCTGGCCCCCTCCCCTCCCCATCCTCCTCCAGAGCCCCAAGAAGCAGAGGGGGCTGGGGACTCCAGATGGGGTGAGACCAGGCAGAGCCTCCACAACCCTGTGCCAGAGCTCTATAGGGGGGGGTCTGGGACAGCCACCAAGGAATGACCTGAGAAGCCTGAGTATGGAAAGAAACCCCAGTCTGGGACTCAGCCCCTGCAGGGGACCTGATGGCTCCTAGAGAAGTGGAGGCAGGGTAGCTGGAGGCCTGGGGAGGGGGGCAGGGCAGGCTCTGGGAGCTGTTACATTGTAACCACTCCAGACAGGCAGGTCAGGGCCCCTGTGGGGGCAGGGACTGAGGAAGCAAGAGGACGGTGTTCTGAGGTCTAACTAGGAGCCAGGGAGCTCTCTTGGGACCCCCCCTGGTGAATGAATGAACCCCCCCCCCCCAGGCTCAGCATCAGTTAAGGAAGTTGAGCTCTAATAATTCACACCAATCTTTGAAGGATGTTTTCACTGCTTTATGTAATTTGAATAGACACTTGGGAGGCAGTACATCTCTAGCCAGAATGATTCCCCCAAATCTGCAAAGTAGAAAAGAGCAGACACACAAGATCCCAAATATTGAATATTGGACTGTGAGGCCAGGTCTCCCAGGACCTCATCCAGGAACACCTGGAGCAACAGACTATGATTTACATTGTTAGATGACTTTCGCTTGGATAGAAAAGAAATAAGGAAACTCTCTCCTGGAATATGTATGAGAATCCCTAAAAATCATTTTGGACGGTCATTTCATAAAACAGGACTAGCAGCTCAAGGAATTCATGTGTTGGATGGAGTTAACAGATTCTAATTATCAAGGAGAAATTACTGTGACAATCCAAAATTTAGGTGAAAAACCCATACAGTTTTGTAAAAGTGATAGAATAGTTCAAGTGATCATTGTTCCTTGTAAACAACATTCCTAGTGGAAACAATAATCAGAGGAGCTGAAGGATTTGGTTCTACTGATAGAATGAAATTGGGAGCTAAAGTATGGGTAAAGCAGAAACCAAATGATGTTCCAAAGTCTCAGAAAATTATAGTACATGGAAAAATTAATACTTGGATTTTTGTTTATTCAGGAGAATTACCAAATTTTACCCTGAACTCACGTATTCTACTGTGATTGAGGTTATGATAGTGATTTCATGAACTCCAGAGGCACAACTGATCCTGTGTTTCTTTTTGGCTTTGTATCTGCTAAATTTGTGAGATTTGTTTCCTGTATGTTCATTACCCTTCACCTGCAGATGCCCAATTGCTTAAGCTGAATGTCAAACCCTGTCTACAACTGTGATGTGTCACCCCTGGAACTGTTGTTGATCAAGGTCCAGATGCCAGCTAAACAACTGACCTCTCAAATGGGACGTATTAGGGCAGGGAAAGCTCTACGTCCAATTTCAGCAGGCAGTAGCTACAAAAGAAGACACCTTTGCCCCATAGCCCAAGATTTTGAGCCCCACTCATTTGAGGGGGGAATGGTGGGATGCTTCTGCTTAACCCCCAAGTGTAAGATATTGTTTTACAGGCTTATTTTGTGTTATTCTTGTTACACTATTGTAAAGTTCTTTTGACACCAGTTACCCCTAAACTACCATTAATCTATAATAAAATACATTGCTAATGTACTTTTGCTCTGTAAAGGACATGAAAGATGTTAGGGATGAATGTAATGCTGATGGAAATACAAAGATCTTCTCTGCTCCTTAATAACCCTAAGGGGTTCCTAAAGGATTCTGCAGATTCCTTTAACAGGTCAAGGAATGTAATCACATGGAACCTGTGACGGAAGCAAAGCTCACAGCAAGCTGGGAGTCAAAGATAGCTTAAATGGCTGGGAGGAGAGTATGTTTCTCATGCAAGGACACAGACAGACTTGAGTAAAAGTTTTTTTTTTTTTTTTTTGCCACCTGCTGTGACACCTAGGCCTATGTTGGTTTATGGGAAGGCTAAAAGATGGTGTGGTTCTCTCTGCTGTTATGGCTTATTCTTTGCTACTATGACGGAATCTGCTCACTAGTTTTGGGATTTGGTTTTGTGGTGCCTGAATACAGAATTTGCTATATTTCGTGATCAAGCACCATGCAGGAATGTTTATACTCATAGTTGGTGCTGTAAGAGACCAGGCACCCAGGTAGGCAGCTAGGCTTCTGTCTGTGGGAAGGCTAAAGGATGGTGTGGCTCCCTGCTTTGCTATGGTCTATTAACTTCTATATTGCTATTATAGACTTAGTTTCCTGGTGTTGGCATTTGGCTTTCTGGTATATGAATAAATGTTTTGCTTCTGTCTTCTCTGTGGAGATGTCTGTTATATCCTGTAATTCAGAATTACATTTGCATATTCATAATTGCTACCAGTGAGGATTCTCGTATTCAACAAGCCTGGAACTGTCTCTAAAAGCCTTCCCACACAGCATTCACAAGGTTTCTCTCCAGTGTGAATTCTCTGATGTTCATTAAGATAATAAAAGCCTTTCCACATTGATTAATTCATAAGGATTTTCCCCAGTGTGGATTCTCTGATGTAGGTTAAGGCTGTCGCTCCATCTACAAGCCTTTCCACACTCATTACATTGATAACATTTCACTCCAGTGTGAATTCTCCAATGTGTGGCAATATTTGCCCCCATTTTCCCCAATGATTATATTCATAAAGTTTCTCCTTAGTGTGGATTCTCCCATGTTCCACAAGACTGAAGTGACTGCTAAAACCCTTTCCACACTGACTGCATTCATAAGGTTTCTCCCCAAGTGTGGATTCTCTGATGTAGGGTATAAGACTGTCTCTCCATGTAAAAGACTTTCCAAATTGATTGCATTTATAAGGTTTTTCTCCAGTGTGGATTCTCTGATGATTAATAAAATTGGAACTGCCTCTGAACGTATCTCTGCATCAATTATATTAATAAGATTTCTCTCCAGTGTCTGTCTATTCTCTGATGTATGGTAAGATTGGACATCTTTCTAAAAGGTTTTCCACACTAATTATATTCATGTTTTCCGTCCAGTATGGATTCTCTGATGTTCAATAAGATGAGTCCTCTGTCTAAAAGTCTTTTTGCAATGATTACATTCGTAAGGTTTCTCCCCAGTGTGGATTCTCTGATGTACTGTAAGACTGGACATCTTTGTAAAAGTTTTTCCACACTGATTACAAGCAAAAGGTTTCTCCCCAGTGTGGATTCTCTGATGTTTAACTAGACTGGAGCTGCCTCTGAAGGCCTTTCCACACTGATTACACTCATAAGGTTTTTCTCCTGTGTGGATTCTTTCATGTTCCACAAGGCTGGACTTTTCTCTGAAAGACTTTCCACACTGACTGCACTCATAAGGTTTCTCTCCAGTGTGGATCCTCTGATGTAGGATAAGACTGGCTCTCCATTTAAAAGCCTTTTCACACTGACTACATTCATAAGGTTTCTCTCCAGTGTGGATTCTCTGATGCACAGTAAGTTGAGCCCCATCTGTGAAAGCTTTCCCACACTGATTACATTCATAAAGTTTCTCTCCAGTGTGGATTTTCTGATGTCCTCTAAGACTGGCACTCCGTGTAAAAGCCTTTCCACACTGATTACATTCATAAGTTTTCATTCCAGTGTGGATTCTCTGATGTTCATTAAGATGAGGCCTCTGGGTAAAAGCCTTTCCACATTGATTACATTCATAAGGTTTCTCCCCAGTGTGGATTCTCTGATGTAAGCTAAGACTGTCACTCCGTCTAAAAGCCTTTCCACATTGATTACACTCATAAGGTTTCTCTCCAGTATGGATTCTCTGATGCATAGTAAGATTGGTCACCTTTGTAAAAGCTTTTCCACATTGATTACATCCATAACGTTTCTCCCCAGTGTTAATTCTCTGATGTTCAGCAAGATGACTCCACTGTATAAAAGCCTTTCCATTCTGATTAAATTCACAAGGTTTTTCTCCACTGTGGGTTTTCTGATGTACTCTAAGACAGGCACTCTGTGTAAATGCCTTTCCACATTGTTTACATTCATGAGTTTTCGGTCCAGTGTGGATTCTCTGATGTTGAATAAGATGAGTCCTCTGTGTAAAAGCCTTCCCACAATGACTGCATTCATAAGGTTTCTCTCCAGTGTGGATTCTCTGGTGTACCGTAAGATTGGACATCTTTGTAAAAGCCTTTCCACATTGATTACAGTCATATGGTTTCTCTCCAGTGTGGATTCTGTGATGAACAGTAAGACTGGCCATCTTTGTAAAAGTTTTTCCACACTGATTACATGCATGAGTTTTCTGTCCAGTGTGGATTCTCGGATATTCATTAAAATGAGTCCTCTGTGTAAAAGCCTTTCCACACTGATTATATTCATAAGTTTTCTTTCCAGTGTGGATTCCCCAAGGAAGAACAGGCATTTCTCTCCAAGTGAAGTCACAGGGACCATCACCCATGAATCTTTGCTCCTGAGTTTCTTCCACAGAAAGGCTTAGCTCTGAAGGAGTCTCTGTCACTTCAAGTCTGATCCCTCCTTCTGAAAGAAACAAGCAATTAAACATATACACAGAGACACATATAAAATTATATCCCCTTTCCTCCACTGGCAGAATGTAAACTTCTTTACATTCTCTCCCCAGGCAAAGAGAAAGGTCTTCAAACTTCAAAAGTTCTTCAAATGGGCAGAACCAAATTATTTCAAAATGCCATTAGTTCACATCCTAAGGATGATTTAACTTACAAAGATGTTCACATGCATATACACTGCATCCACACATCAGACCTGTGACAGAGGCAGAGTGTTCTTGTCCCATTCACAACTCAGGTTTTGAGCTCAGAATGGCTGAGTGACTAGACCCTAAATCCCAGATCTGAGATGTGAACTCCAACCTGCTCTGTCCACAGTACTAGAAAAGTTGCTTCCACTCAATCTTTCCTTCCCACTTTCATTGTTTGTACTTTCAATCATTTCTTCACAGATATTATGCCATTTGGTGCATGTATATAATAAATATTATTATATTTAATAAATATTTACATTATTTTATGATTTCATATTTTTAAATATAATGTAATGTATGCAGTAATAAGTTGGAATCTTTTTTTCCTGTTGCAGTAGTTGAAGTTAAATGAAGAATACCAGCACTGTTTTTTTGTATTTACCAAAAAGGGAACACAGCTAGTAAGTGTCAATTGTCTATTACTGGATTTGAACTCAGATCCCACTGATTCTAGGGCTGGTACTCTCTCAACTACACTAAGTAGCTGCCCCTTTGGCCTACTAATTTATTTTGATAGTGATTACTTATTTCCTTTTTAAAGAAAAGTTGCTTCTAAATGCTTCTATTCCTTAAAATAAAAATAAAACCCTTGTCATAGAGACTGGACATGTATAACCCATGTAAGACTGCTCACCATGTCATGGAAGGGAGAGGGGAAGGACAGAAGGAATTTGGAATTTTAAATTTAATTAATGTTTTTAAATTGCTTTAATATTTAATAGGGGAAAATAAGATATCATATTAAAGAATAAAATCTGCATGTACTAAAAAAGAAAAAACCTGTATAATAAACACATTTTGGAAAATGCATGGCATTTCTGATGTCTGAAAATATGTGTCTTGTATACAAATTTGGGTCTATCATCTTTTTCTAAGGAAATGGACAGCCTATTGCCCTATAAGTCCTCCTGAAGCTCTTAGCCATGTAGGGGTTCACAGACCCCTTGGAGGTTCTAGACAGTGCTCCAAAAGGATTTGAACTAAAAATCTGTCAATGGCACCTTAAGCCATTTATGGTTCTCTCTCTTGCACCCACTCACCTCTAAATAGTCACCTATGCTAGGTTCTAAACCTGATGGAACTTGACCAGAACAAATACCAAAGGTAACAGTGGTTTCTTTCCAAGCTCCTGGAGGGTCTAATATCATGAGACACCTTTAAGGCACTAACACCCAGCTCCCTAAACTGAGGTGTTCATCACCTACATGAAACTAGTCAATGATTCTCCAAGAACAGAGGAGAGACTGAGTCATAGAAATCAGGAAAGGGACTTCCACTGATAATTAATGCAAAGGCTGGCCTTCAATTACTTCCAGGTAAGGCAGCAACCTTCACTCCTACTCATGTGCTGCTGGATGAGAGGGAGAAACCATAAAATCAGGCTGCCTGGGTCCACTAGACATTTAGGCTGCACAATCTCAGCTGGATTGTGGCAAGGCAATCCTTGGATACCTTCCTAAAACTTCCCATCCCACTCACCACAGCAGCTTTTCCAAGTCTTTTCATTCATTCCCAACCCTCCCTGGTCGCTTTTTCTGTCTCCCCGCCCCCCCCCCCCACCCTTTTGCCGAAGAGCCTGGACTTTCCATTCGAACACCGGACATTTATCAAGAGCCGGCTTCTTCTCTTTATGCCATGTGACTCAAGACTTCTATCCTTTTTTGCCTCAGAATCAGATAAAAAGGTCATCCTTTTGCTTCTTAATGACAAACATTTTATACATACAAATAAACTAATTGCAACCCCCCAGTCTACATAGGTAAGTTCTTCCCCCAGTACTGGCATTTCCCCCTTACACTCTCTCCCACACTAAAGACTTCTTTCCTATTGTCACAAAAAAAAATTAATTTCTCTCCAAACACCCTCAATGGGCCATGGATCCCCCTGAGATATTGTCCAACACTTTCCTCCTTTTCATGGCAAAATGCCTAGAGATGGCCATTTACAAATGGTGTCTCCAACTCCTTCCCTTTGCTTTCTTTGAATAGCTCTGCACCCCAAGTTCAGGTCCCCATCCCCTCACACCTGAGGTGTCTCAGAGCCTGCTGGCTCTTCTGGCTGCCTCATGTCCCCCCAGTCCAGTCCATCCTCAACCCAGTTGTCAAGTTCATCTTCCTAAAACTCTCCCCTGACCATGTCACCACCCACTCAAAAATCTACAATGCTTCTCCAACAAAAGGATCCAATATAAAAACCTCCCTGCGAAAGCACTTTATAATCTCCCCCTCTCCTACTCTTCCAGTCTTTGTCCACCCCATCACCCCCAATACATGTTATAATCCATTGGTATGGGCCTCGTTTCTGTTCTGGTAACTGGACACTCCTCCTCCTGACTCCCTGGGATTTTCTTACTCTCCCTCTTGCCTAGAATACTCCTCCTGGATTCCCTGAAGCCCTTGCTAGAGCCCTCCCTTCCATAACAAGCCTTTCCCAGTCTTCCCCATGTTAGGGCCTTCCCTCTCTTGCCCAGTTCCAACTTAACCTGTCCATATGAGCTTTCTGCACAGTGGACGACTATGAATCTCATACCAGAGAGCCATAACCTTTTTGGTAGTTTTAGGACATCTGACTCCCCAAATCCCAAATAGTAAATTCTTATGAATCCAGAAGGGAGCTGAAAGGCCATTAAGTCCAACCCCCTCATTTACATATAGGGAAATTGAGGGTCCTTGGCTCTGTGACTGGACAAGGAAATCACTGCTAATAAAAAAATCTGAAAAAGAATTCCAAGGCAGGCCTTCCTGCCCCCAAATCTAGCACTTCCTTCACCACAGCACATAGCAGCCTCTCATAATCCCAGCTCTCATATGCCTGCTTTCACCTCACTCACCTGGACAGAGGCTCCTCAGGTCTTCTCCATGATCCATGGTGCTTCCCTTTGTTCAAAATAAGAGATCACATCTTCTCTGGGAACTGGAAGCCCTGGGGGTGGGGAATCAGGGATGAGGAAGGGGAGAGACTTATAGGGAAAGGGGTGTGGATACAGAGCTGCTCCATTTGGAGATCACTCCATTCTGGTCACATGTAGGAGTCTGCACTGACCCCTTAGTGCTTGTGATGCAAAGAACCAAAGCAGGATGTGCTGTAGAACCTGTTCTGAGGAACATCCAAACCCTCTGCCCCCAGCCTGTCATGCTCCATTCTGGCAGAAACTCCTAGACCCACAACTGGGTAAAAGGGTAACTGTGTCACATCAGCCTCAAGCCCCAGCACCAGGGACCCTGATGCATCATCCTGTGCACTGTTCCCCTGCCTGGCTACCTACATATAAACCCTGGGCACTATTCATTCATGGGGTGTTTCCTTCATTGGGTGAGAGTCTCCCTTGTTGTTCCAAATTCTATTTCTCAGCCAGTTTGCAACTGCCAATACCCACAGGGGCATGCAAGCAAAGACCCCAGGGTGGTTACTAGGAATCCTGAAGGAAAGTTCCCATAGCATTAATTTTGATGAGTTCTGGGGAGAAAATCACGGAACCACTTTAGAGTCAGAGAATTTGATCCTGTGCACCTTCTTCAGGGAAGGATAGACCCATGGCATGGTTTCCACTGTCCAGAAATCAGAGGCAGCTGGTGGTGCAGGGGAGAGAGCCCTGGGCCTGGAGTCCAGAAGGCCTGGGTTTAAATACAACCTCAGAGAGTTGGGAGCTGTGTGCCCCTGCACAAGTCATTTAACCTCTGCCTGCCTCAGTTTCTCAAGTTTAAAATGGGCATAACAATGTCACCTAACCTTTAAGGTTATTATGAGGATGAAGTGACATAATATGGTAAAGAAAGCCCTTGGCCCAGCACATGGCAAATAACAGGTGAATGTAAATGCTCATTCCCTTCCCTTTCCCACCCTCTGTGTGGGAAGTTTGGGGCAACATGAAGGAGGATTAAGGACGAACCTGCCACACCACCCACAAGTCAAAGTTACCAGCTACCAATGTGTGCTTGTTGAATAGCAGAATATTCCAAATATCAGGCCCATCCCAAAGAGGAAGGGGATGCAAGGAAAAGCTGCCTCAGCAGTTTTCAGAAGTTTGGCAGGAAAATTTATGTCGAGGCAGAGGTTAGACCCAACAACCCGAGTCTGCTTCCCTAAACAAGACCCTCCATCCCTCGGCTCCACACACTTTCAGTGCCCCCCGCTACCCCCCACCCCATGTCACTGGACAGCCCCACTGTCACACTCTTCCTACCACCTTCCCTAATGCTGCTCTTCTTGTTCAGTCATGCCCACCTTTTCATGATTTGGGGGGTTTCTTGGCAAAGATCCTAAAGTAGTTGGCCTTTACCTTCTGCAGCTCATTTTACAGAGGAATCTGAGGCAAACAGGGTCAAGTGACGTGCCCAGGGTCATACAGCTTATAAGAGTCAGAGGCCTGATTTGAACTCAGGTTTCGACTCCGGGCCTGACAGTCTATGCCCTGCACCACCCAGCAGCCATATTGGCTGCAGTGACTTTCTTCTGTCCCACCTTCAGTTTCATCTATGGGAAGCCTTTCCCGACCCTCTTAATTCTAGTGCTTTCCTAATTCTTATTTTATACCACTCCCTAGTAGAGTGTGAGATCACTGAGTAACTGTATTGTCTCTTGTCCCTTCCTGTGTCCCAAGCACTTAATGGATGTTTCTCCATCATTTATCTTTTTTTTTTATTAAGCAATTGGGGTTAAGTAACTTGCTCAAGGTTACACGGCCAGTCAATATTTGTGTGTGGGTGCTCATTTTCTGAGGCCGGATTTGATCTTGGGTCATCCCAACTCTGAGGCCGGCGCTCCTACTCACTGTGCCACCTAGCTGCCCCCTCCATCATTTATCTTAGTGCCAGATTTCTTGCCAGAGCTTTTCACCTTGCCCCTCTGCCAAGAGCTCTGGTCCAGCAGTCAGGAAGACTGATCCTTGGGGAGCCCCAGGGCACACATGAAGCCTGAGATACTAATAGCCATGTGATGCTGGGCAAATCCCTTACCATCTGGGAGAGTTTGCTCAAGTTATGTAAACTGAGGATAATGTCTGTGGGCATAACAGAGAGTGTGAACCAAGGCAGTGAACTCTCTACAAACAGCTAAGAGATCTGGACAATGTACAAGACCAAATCCTGATGAGAAAAACCAGAAAAACCTGTGAGCCCTCGATCCAGGTTGGCACAGGGGGAAAGAGGAGGTCTGTCGACCCTTGGAAGAAGTCTAGAGAGGAAGACACTGCCCAAGGAGCATTCCCACAATGAAATCCTGAGTAACAAGGCAAGAAGATTCAGACCCATGTCAGTGAACTGCAACAGGATGGCTGTCACTGGAAGCTCTCTCTCCTATTACCCAGGCCCAGCTCACATAACCAGGGACAAGGGAATCTGTGCCAAGCAGTGGAATTCCTGGTCCATAGGCCTTGGGGGATGAAGCAAGGAAGTACAGAAGCCTGCAGAAGCAGGGCTGTGGTTCAGACCTGGGACAACAAGCAGGTTCTGGCTTCCAAGGTCTAGCCCAGCCTGCAGTGGAATGATCAGGGCAGGAACCCCAAAACAAAGAGAAACTTACAACTCCCTGAGCCAGTCAGCAGAGCCTAGTAGATGGCCAATAGGGAGAGAGCCTGGCAGTAGTCCAGTCCTGTAGAGACTCAAACCCAGCTCACAAACATGAAGAGCCCAGAACAGGAGGGCAACATTCTGATTTTATTCTGGATCAGACCACTCTGGGAACACTGAGAGCTCAGTGGCCTCTCTCCTGCCCCTGAGATCCTGGAGTAAGACAACACTCAGGACCCCAAGGAAGCAGCCACAAGAGCAGCCCAGACATTCCCTCCTGGGTGCTGCAGAGGAAGTAGGCTGGAAGAATGAGCCAACAAAAGAAGAACAACATCACCATAAAGAATGGTTATGGCTGCAAAGGAACTGGAGTCACAAACACAGAAGAGTGACCCATCTCTCCAAGCACTGCCTCCCAAAAAACACAGCTTGGGCCCAGAATGTCTGGAAGCACTGGAATAAGAGTTTCTAAGTGGAATGAAAGTGCTTGAGGGGAAAAGAAATGGAACAGAAATGAGAGGTGAGGAAGAAAGAATCAAGGAGGTAACAGACTGGTACAAGTGATACAAAACGTTGGCCAAGCAACAAACTCTCTGAAACTTGGAACACAACAAACAGAAGCCACAAGGCAAAAAACATATTCAAAGAAATTCAAATGATTTTCTAAAAAAAAACCAACCAAACAAACAAAAAAAAACCAGAAGAAAATGTCAGTTTCCCTCATATTAAAAAACTTATAGAAAGAAGGGAAAATATAAATAACATTAAACTATCCAAACACCATTAAAAGAATTAGCCTCCATGTGAGATTTCAAGAAATTTTAGAACTGCCCAGATGTCTCACAAGCAGAACAGAAAGTCAAAAATGAACCACAGATCATTTCCTGAAAGCAATATCTAAGTGAAAACTCCCAGGAACACCATTGCCAAAAAGATAGAGCTAACAGGTGAAGAAGGAAACTATAGCAAGCAGTCACAAAAACAGTACAAATGCCAAGGAGCCACCGGGTCACAAATAATTTGGCAATAACCATCGTTTAAAGAGCACAGATCCTGGAAGAGAACATGCTAGAAACTCAAGGTTACAGTCTTATAACCCAGAGTCAGCTACCCAACAAAACCAAGCACAATGATATGGGGGAAATGACCCTTAAGGAAAGGACTTCCAAGCATTCTGGATGAAAAGGCCATAACTACAGAGAGCTCTTGAAGTTCAAAGACAACTGAAGAGGAACATCAGAAAGTAAAGAAGGATGAACTAGCCTAGGGGAATAAAAAAAAGGATAAACTGCTTGTATTAAAATGTGGGGAAGTGATATGTGTCCTCTGTGATCTCTCTCAGGGCTCATAGAGGGAATCAAATCAGAGAAGACCGGGGAGGGAAATTGAAAGAGGAAGAGTAATACACTGAGGTGGGTAGATAGAAAGGAAGGTTATGAAACAGTATCTCACATACGGATGGACATGAGAAGACTTCTATACAAACAAGTAGGAGGGAGTGGGTGGGAACATCTGATGCCTGAACTTTAGTCCTCCAGTCAAAGGAAGGAAGGGCACAGACAACACAAAGTTACACATAGAAACACATTTGGGGAAGGAAAGGAGAGGGGGAAGCAGGATGATAAGCTACAGGAGGAATTAGGCCTAAACAAAAGAAATTCATGTTTTCTAATTTTTTTATCCTTCTTTTTGAGGTGGCAAAGAGAGAATCTGAGGGATTATTCCTAAATGGAGTATGGATGAATAAATTGAACAAATGAAGATGCGACTTTTCACTAAGTCCGCTCCGGAGTTCTTTTGATATAGGTTGCATTTAAAAGGATGGTATTTGAGTTCTGAGGCTAACAGGCTCTGCCCCAAGATATATCTGATTCCACACTCTGGTATCTTTGGGTGGCCAGCTCTAAACATGATGTCTTTTGAGGATTGCGCTTCAGCTTTGAAGTTTGCTCTCAATTGTATCTGTTTGTGACTGCGGCTGCATTAGGAAGTACTGGAGAACCAGACCTAAGGCTCTTCCCCAAAACTATTAGTTGTCCAAAACATTTGCAGGAAGTCAGTTCCTATGCAGATGTTCTTGATGATGCGGCCTTGGCCATTAGGCTTTGAGGCTAGCTCTCAAGAGCATCCTTTGAGATGTAACTGACTGCATGTGATAAGAGATAACTGACTTTTCCTAAGACTTTATGGCACCTAGGGATCAATAGGCCTTATTACCATGCTACTTCCACTATACAACAGACTAAGATAATGATTCCTCTTCCTTTCCGTCCTTTGTCTCTTTGCTCTATAAAAATCTTTCCCTGAGTATCAATAAACGGAGTTCATGGTTCTTCCTTGAGCTACCCACATGGCCTGGTCGTTTCTTATTCACGTCTCCGAATCATGCTAAGTGCTGGACACTGAGCAGCCCACGGCAAGGAATCAGTGAGAGAAGGACAAATATGTTCTAGGGCATCGAACAGTAGGTTTTGGGGGGTTTTTGTACTGACTATACATTGTGTTTAATGGGTTTTGGTTGTTTTGCGTTCTCAGTATGGGGGAGGGAACAGGTGGGAGGATGATCAGGTCGACCTTGACTGATACAAAGGTCTGTATTCATACACGTGTTATACACACCTTGGAAGCCATGACAAACCAACTCCTGGGGAGACATGAGGACAGAGATGAGGAGAATGCTGGTTCACATAATTTTCTTTAGGTATAACTGCTGAGACATTCATTTTAGCTTGACTTCACATTCTTCTAATGGGGGCTGGTTTTTCCTGCTTTCTCATGGTGGGGGGTGGCACAAAGAGAAGGGAATGATGATTCGCTTTTGATGTAAACGAATTTTAATTAAAAATGAGGTAAGGGCAACTAGGTGATGCAGTGAATAGAGTGCCAGCCTTGGAATCAGGAGGACCTGAGTTCAAATCAGGCTTAAGGCACTTAAGACTTACTGTGTGACCTTGGGCAAGTCACTTAGCAAAATTGCCTTGCCTTACTCCTCAAAAAAATAGGAGGAAAAAATGTTTTCCCCAAAATATTCCTAAGTACTTAGGTAAAAATAAGACAGGGATAAACATGCCTCCCTTCCAGGACTAGTTGTGAGGGTCAAGTGAGATATTTCTAAGGTGCTTAACTCAGCACCTGGAGCTTAGTAAAGGGTTAATCCTAAATGCTGGTTTCTTCCTTCAGCCAGTCTTGAAATGAGACTAAGCACTCCCTTGAAGGCCATTAAAGGCAGCACCCTCCCCATGTGGGAAGGGGCTACCATCTCCTGGCATTCTGTCCTTTCCCTTTCATATGGTCAGAATAGTCAAGTTTTTTTCCACCTCAAAGGTGACAAAGCTGTCCTGAGAACCTGACTTACATAGTGGGCAAAGGCCCCATATACCTTCCTACAGTCAGTGTTCTGAGGGTCTCTAGAGAAATGACTGTGGCTGCCTAGAAACCTAAAGGTCTAAAAGTCTCCCCATGTGAAATCAGGGTCCTTCAGAGAGAAGAGATTTCCCCAGAAGGCTCATGGCCACACCTTGTCCTTGTGACAAGAAGAGCTCCCACGTGGAGGGGAGGGAGCCTTGTCTATTCAAGCTAAAGGACTAATATCCTTAGGGAATATCCTTTTTATGCTGCACTTAAATAAAGCTCCATTTCCTTGTTGAATGACCTGGGGGTGTCTGATTTTTCCTCACCATCTAAACTGAGTATTGCCCTGCTTCAGTTCCATCCATTACTCCCTTCCCAGGACAATCCAGGACCTGCTCTAGCCTATGGGAGACTTAGATTTCCCAGGAAGCTGTCAGAGGTACCTGGACACAGGGACCTGACTCTGTCAAACCTCCCTTTTCCCCTTGTTGCTCTCATGGTCTCTGCCAGAGCAGGCACTCAGCACAGGGTAGATCAAATTATCCCACCAGGAAGCCAATCTGCACAGTAACAGTGTATGAGAGGAAGCCAGTCCTGGTGCCCAGGACCAATAGAGGTAAGGGTGGGAAGCCCAGGAGCCTCTTCTAACCAGCAGAGAAGCTGTCTATCATTCAATCACTGTGCCAGGGCAGGTCTTAGACACCCAGGAGCAGCAGGGTGGCCCAGAGCAGTCTGTACAGGAAATCTGGGCTTGAGTATCTAGGGCCTTTCTAAATGCTCATTGATTTGTGCTAAGAACTGGTAAAGGGGAGCTCAGAGGGACCTGGGGAGGCTTGTGTGAGCTGGGCCAGGAGGATACCAGTAGCACCAGAAGCACAATTTCTCCTCTGATGACCACACAGCCAAGGACAGGAGCTGGGGGAGCCTTCAGGGCTCTGCTGCAGGCCTGCCCAGACAAGACTCAGAGGGAAGGGTTCCCTGGAGTCACTACAAGGGACAGCTTGGCCCCAAGAAGAGAGAGGAGGGGAAGAAGCTACGTGTAGGGGAGGGGCTGCTGGAAGGCATTAAGAGAGCAAAGACAGGAGCCCTGGGTGATAGAGAGGAAGGAGTGAAGGGGTGACTCTTGTCAGGTAGCTATAATGAAGGAGAAGTTAAAAATAAAAAAAGTAAGTGGTAGGTGGAACAGTAGAGTACCAGCCATGTAGTCAGCAGGACCTGAGGTCAAATCCAACTCCAGGCACTTGAGACTTTACTACTGGCATGACCCTGGGTAAGTCACTTAACCCAGATTGTCTCACTTGGGAGGACACCGTGGGGATGGAGGAGGGGAGACAGCTCAAGTCACCAGGGAGCCATGGAATTAGCTTAAAATGAATAAGATGGGACTAAGGCAGGGTTGTTATTAGTGGAATCATTCTCACACCTATTTCTGTAAAGAAACCATCCCTAAGGCAGGTATCGCCAGTTTTACAGACCCTCTTCTATGCCCATGGAAATGGCTGGGTTGTTGGTGTTGGTCAAGCCTGAGGAGGGGCTGCACTCACCTGGGCTGGGGCTGGGCTGTTCCCAGGGGCCATTCCTGCAGAATCCAGGCTCCCTGTGTAGGAAGCAAAGGAACCAAAGTGACTCCCTTTGGGAAAGCTCCTTCACTTTATCCCTGGACCTTTTCTGCCCCAGGGACCTGCTCTCCCACCCTCCAAGGCCCCAAAGTGGGAGCAGCAGCCAAAGCTCTTCCTCACAGACTTCCCAACTGATCATGGAATGTCCCAGTTCTAGGCCTTTCTGATACCCAGGAGACAGCCTGGAGCTACCTGGAAAGTCCTTCCCTCCTCCACCTCAGCACAGAATAGCCTGCCTGCCCCACCTGGAACCTGAATCCCAGGCTCACTAACCCTAACCTTGCCTTAGGGTTCACTCTGGGCCATTGCTATTGGTTGTGAAGAGGGAAGGGTGATAAGGAGGGGGGGAGGGTAAGTGGTTCTTCCAGGGATACCTCTCCTGGCATCCAGTCTGGAAGGAATTCACCAGGCTCAAGCAGACTTTGAAGCCGAAATTGTAAAGTTTATTGTTACGCTGTAGAGAACAGAGGGCTAGATTCTTATGGAACCTGCAAACTCGAAGAGGCCCCAAGCATAGTTTTAAGGGGTCAGTTATGCTAACTAGGTGAGTAAGAGTGGGATCAGGGAGGAGCTAAGGAGTGGTCAGTGCTCAAAGGACCATACACTTTTAATATCAACTGCGCAGGTGTATTGCCCATGATTCACTGGGAAATAGCTCAAGCGGGGCTAGCTGGAGGTATGGTTTTAGGCCTGATATGTCACCAAAGAGTGCCCAGTCTGCCACCCACCAAGGTCATCAGAGACAGTGTGGGTCTATAATTGACTAAGGAGTTACCCTATAGATAAGGTATTGAAGAATTTATGGTGGGGCTGGCCACTCAAACTAAGGGAGATAACATTTACATAACTTATTGTTTCAAGCAGAGATAAACAGGTCATGAGTTGTTGCTGGGCAGAGTGCTGGAAGGGGGAAGGGGCAGAGTCAATGCTCTGAGGCTGGGGAGGGGGAAATGTGATCTTACAGACTGCTTTTACAAATTGATTTTACAGACATAGATCCCAAAGCACCCCATTTACAAACTGATGTTACAGATTGATACTATAAACATATATACATCACAAGGACCCCATCAGTTGTACCTCATAATAAATCTAATTTCCCTCTAACTTTGGTGTCTGGATTGGCCCCAATAGCTGCTGGGGCCAGGCCTTGGTCCTCTGCACACTGAGCTAGGGGGGAGAGCTCTTGCCCCTCTCCTCCTTGGCTGGAGGCTGCCCAGCTGGGGTTTACAGAGGGGGAAGTCCCCTAGGGGTTAAAAAGACCCAGGCCCTGCCCTCAGGGGAAAGACTCCAACCTGTAGAGGGAGAGAGGCAGCAGGGAGGGTCAGGATGGAAATGAAGGGGGGTCTGAACAGGGAGACTCCTTCCCTCCCTCTCTTGCTCCCCTTCTGTCCCCCTGCCCTACCCATCCTCCTCCAGAGCCCTAAGAGGCAGAGGGGGCTGGGGATCCCAGATGGGGTGAGACCAGTCTGAGCCTCCATGACCCTGTGCCAGAGCTCCATAGGGGGGCTCTGGGATGGAGGCACCAGGGAATGACCAGGGGAGCCTGAGGCTGGAGGGAAATCCCAGACCTGAGGGCTCCCAGGGAAGTGGGGGCAGGGCAGCAGGAGGCCTGGGGGAGGGGGCAGGGCAGGCTCTGGGAGCTGTTACATTGTAACCAGGAGCCAGGAAGCCCTCCTGGGACCCCACTGGTGAAGCTTAGGCTCCGAATCCCTAAAGGGTACGTTGAGACAGGGAGCCACAGGCCCGGGATAGGAGAGGGCAGCAGCCCCCAACTGCGGGTCCAGGAAAGAGCTCTGGTTCCTGCCTCCAAGGTGGGGTCCTCAGGGCAGGCAGAGCTGCTGGACCCCTACAGGGTCCTGGGGCTGGGGGCAGGGAGGCTGGAAACAGCACTCCTGGGTCCCTGTGGGCAAAGTCTGGAGGTTGGGAAAGTGTGAGCCAGTGAGAAATCTGGGGAGAGGGACCCTGGACACTGGGGAAGTGACTGGGAGTCTGGAGGAGGGGGGGAGGGCGGCTCGTCCAGTGGCCAGGGCAGGGAGGCAGGTGTGCTCCTGGCGGCCCTGGAGGACACTCACCTGAGGTCAGAGAGGAGGAGACCCAAGGGCACCTGCAGCCAGCGGGAGGCAGGACGTGGGTGGGACGTGCAGGGGCCAGAACGGGCTTCCAGGAGGCAGAGATCACTGTGGGGGAGGAGGCAGGGAGCCCAGACTTGGCTTCCGGTTCCTGGCTTCCGGCTCCCGCCCGCCCGGGCGCTCTGGGAGGGGTCTCCTCCTCCTCCCCAGACCCCTGACCTTGCCTAGCCCCTCCCCTCCCACGCCACCCCCGGGCCCCAGAGGACACCTTTACTGCAGTCCCCGCCAGGGCCTCCCCTGCCTTCTCTCCCAGGGAAGGTCCTGCCCAGAATCCTCCTAGCTCCAGTTTGGGGCTCCATCCCCCGGGCTACGCCCACCTGGCTGCTCCGCCCAGAGAGCACCCTCCCCCCTCTCCTTCCCTCCTCCCTGTTCCCCCCTTCTTTAAGTCCCTCTTCCCCCCTATCCCCTCCCTGCTCCCTTTCCCCCCTCCAACTTTCTCTGCCCCCTCCTTCCTCCCTCCCTCCATCGTCCCCCTCTCCCCACCCTTCTTTCCCTCTCCCCACTCTCCCCTCTTCCTACTCTCTCCCCTCCCGCTCCCCAGCAGGAAGGGGTGAGATCCACGTGGCCCCAGGCTGAGGGAGGGGGGTGGGGAATGGGACTTGCCCTTGCTGCCCCTGGGCTGGGAAGGTGAGCCTGGAGAGGCCTGCTGGAGGGAGGGTTCTTTGTTCCCTAGAGGCAGCCCCGGACCTGGCTTTCCTTAGTTATTCACCAACCATCATTAGCAAAATTATTAATTAGGGGAATCTAAGCCTCTCAAAGCCTGGTTGGTCCCAGTTTGACAGCAGTGAAGGGCCCCTGCTGTGCAGGGCTGACCTGGGCAGAGGGGGTGAGGTTGGGGTGATGTGTAAGAAAGCAGAATGTACTGGGCCAGTGACCTGACAGAAAAGAGCCGTTTGGGAGAAATGATTACTAAATAGCCACTTTGTCCCTTCTGTTTCCTCATTCTCACCTAGATCCCGTCAGCCTCTGAGGACTAGGGCTGGGGCTGAGCTGGGATTGAACACTGGCCTCAGTCTCCTTCGGACCTCAGCCCCCTGGGGAGGCCCATTGGGTTCTGCTCAGGCTGGGGGTGGGGCTGGGAAGATCCTTTGGATTGCCCAAGCCTGGGCCTGGTCTGGGGGTAAAAGTGACCCAATCACACCCTGTCACCCCCCCACTCCCACCATGGCCAGCACTGTAGTGCTTTCCTGCTTGTTTCAGCCTCTCCCTTGGATTGGATCAAGAGTCTTTGTTGCACACAGTATACAATGTGCTGCCCTTAATAGGCCTAGAAGAATTTGAAGGGGTTTCCTGCCCTTAAGAGATGGCATGTAATTACATGGAGCACACGGTGGGAGGAGCTTGCCAAAAGAGCTGGAATAGGAAGGAATAAAGCTGAAAAAAATCTCTGGCAGACTTGTGTTTGGCATGAGTCCTCATACTCACACAGGGACAAACACTCACATTTCTATCAGCCATGATTCACCTTCTTATCCTACACCTGCCGCCTCCTCCACATTGAGAACACGAAAAACAAAACCCATCGCACACGATGTATATAGTCAACCTGAAAAAAAATGCACAGTGCCTCTGCCCTAGAAAAGAAGCTTTGAGCCAAGGTGTCATGCCTCCTGTGCCAAGCTGCTAACACCTTGATTCTTTCTTCCACCCCACTCATTTCTTTTCCATTTATAAAACACTATATAAGAACAGCAAAATGGTATTGGGAAGACTCTCTACCAAAGGACTTGGCACCCAGTAGTTACTTAAGAGTCTTCGAGATCCTGTGATTATTCTCATTTGCAGTGAGGGTGCATACAGGCTGTATAGTTGTTAAGGAGTTAAGGAGCTGACACATCCAGAGGCAGGAGAAGTTTACTCTTGGGGACCAAGACTTTTCTGCCCAAATCTTGACGTTTTCATATTTCTTCATTGTGTGAGAATTGTGCTTAGTCTAGGAATAAATAGTATTTATTAGAAAGCCAGGAAGGTTTTCATTACATTTCTTTTACATTTATTCTTTCTGAATCAATGGGTAGCTCCCTTAATGGGCACAGGGACTCAGACAAAGGCAAGCCCTTTCATGCTGCTCCCAATTTGAATTTCCACTTTGTTCTCCATTGGCTAGGTGCAATCTCCTGAACTGCCCACAATGCCCATGTCATGACCCACTCACCTCCTCAAGCATGCCTACAAGCCTCTCACCCCCTGCCTGATCAGAAGCCTGGCCCTGCTAGGTCACAGCTCTGATTAGATCAAGTCACCCCTGACCCACATTCTGCTACTAAAGACAGGAGCACTTTTAATTGTGTGGAAACAAAATTCCTCCCCTCGTTCTCCACAACTGTGTATGGTCTATTCTTCTATTTACCTAGCCAGCCATTCTCAGATCTTAGACTTTGCTGGACTCACTTGGTCCCCACTTGCTCTCTTGGATGAGTTGAGTAGGCCTTATTGGCTCCTGTTCTCTCTCTAGTCTGAATGGGGTGGCTGCCTTTTTATTGAACTTCCTAACCTTGGTCTGTCTCATTTTTGTATAATGCCCAGTTGAAGTTGGTTGTCTCCTACTGTGGTCATGAACTCCCAGTCCAATGCTGAAGATCATACTGGTCCTCTTCTCCAAGAGGCCAACAATACACCAACAGAAACCATCTGGCCAGTCAAGCCCCTTCCCTGGCTCCTTGAAGATGAATCAACAGTCCCTGCTGCCAAGCCTAGAGTCAGTACAAACTGTTTGATTGATACTCTACAGTAGATAATCAATGGGGAAGGCAAAAGACAATTCCTGCTATAGAGAAGCCCCCAGTCCAGTAAGGGAGAAGACAATCATAGCCAAGCACACTATATGCTGAACCAATAGGGCATGATCAGAGAGATGGCAATAGAATGGACAGGATGGAGAAAGACTTCTTTTTTTCCCCCCAAGGCAATAGGGGTTAAGTGACTTGCCCAGGGTCACACAGCTAATAGAGAGGCTTCTTCTAGATGGCTGAATTTCAGCTGGGACTTGATTGAAGGCAGGAGGTGGAGATGAGGGAGGGCATGCCAGACAGCCAGAGTCAGGACAGAGGTTCTGCTGCAAGGACCTCACTGAAAAGGCAGTACCACTGGATTCAAGAGTATGTGGAAATAAGCTATAGGAAGACTGGAAAGGTTGGGTAGGGACCAGGTTCTGAAAGGCTCTGAATGCTACAGACGATTTTCTGTTAGATTCTGGAGGGTAATAGGAAGCAACTGTAGTTGATGCAGGGAGAGGATATGTGGTCAGACACCTTTGATCAGTTTGACAGATGACTTGGGGATGGGCTGGAGAGAGTTGAGGCAGGCAGACTCCCCAGCAGCTATAGCCATATATGGTGGAAAGTGATGAGGGCCTGCCCCAGGGTGGGGGTGTATTCCCAAGGTGGTGAAAGGGTGAATTTCATGATGCTCAACTATGGATTTGATATGAGGAGTAGGGGTGAGATACTGAGGTGTGGAAGATAGCTCCCAGAGTGACTGACTAAGGGCACTGGAAGCTGGTACCCATTAGGAAGTTACAGGAATCTGAAGAGGGAAGGTTCTAGCAATAAAGGAAAGCCTCACACCTGGTGCTTTGTCCTTTAGGCGCCAGCTAACTCCCTCCTGGAGACACGTGGGGTAGCTTGGTCTCTAAATCTCCATGGTGATGTGAATACAAGGGTGCTCTAAGGGTTAATAGTAATGATTACTTTCCCAGGCCCCCTGAGGGAGTTTGAGGCTTATTCTTAGCCCATCCTGTAACTAGAGGGTGCCTTAGTGCCCCTTCCCCTTATCTCGATATACCATGCAACCTGTACCAAAGGAATTGCTTTTGTTCCTCTTATCCTGTGCTCCCCATACTGTATCATCAATTTCCCCAACCTTTGGCATTAATTTCCCCATCCTGTGTCATGACAACCTTTCCTTATCTTGCAAGCAACAACCTTCCTCACCTTGTTTGTGCCTATTGGGTCCCTAAATCTCCAACCCATTAGAAACCCTAAAATTACATCATCATTCTATAGGCTATGCAACTTTTTAGTGTATGTAAGTCTGGTCCTTTTCCTATATCGATGCCTTTGTTTAGCTCTTTGCCAAGTCTCAGGCCCACAAGCTGTTGCGTCAATAAAGCTCCCTTTGGCTAAAGAGAAGGTCTGGTTGAATTCTTTCAAAACTAAACCAGCTCTCCCTAGTCTGGCTTCGTCAGTGGTGTGGAAATGAATTTTTTACAAAAAAAAAAAAAAAAGGCCACAAAACCTCTTGTTACATTGGTAGCATTGAGAATCTTGAGATGGGGTGGGGCACAGCAGTGGGGTGTGGAAGACCAGGGTTCAGATTATAAATTTATAGGATCTTTTAAGAAGTTGTTCAGTGGCTTCAGTCATGTCTCACTTTTTTCAAAATTTTTATTTACTAAAACTTAAATACACAATAAAGAAAAAGAAACATATTGTGACTGAACTATTGAAACTTAAAGACCAAATAAGAAGAGGGAAAAGCATGTCCTGTGTACAGCAGAGCATGAGAAGATTCTACATATGTAGTAATGTTTCCATTTCAAAAAAGCCTGTGGAGTAAATTCTACCCATTATCTGGAAAACCCTCCTCTTTCCTTTTCTTCCTTCCTTTTTCTCTTCTCTGCTGTGCACTCTTTGCTTTGTTCTTACTTCCCCTACCAGAAGTTAAAATTAAGCATGGGTGTATTTACATATAGATGCACACACACACGCACACACACATACATATACTGATAATAATTTAATATCATATTTTGACCGAAGTCTGAATTAATGAGACAGACTGCTATGCCTCATTTTACGAAAAAGACTCTATCTCAGCCATTCCAGAGACCAGATGAGGTTGGGAGGAGGATCATAATTTCCAAATAGACCCAGCTTTGTTTTGCTCTCTGAGTGAGCCTGGATAATACCTCCTTTGATGTCAACACACCAGAAGAGGCCTACTTTATGGCCCTTCAGAAAGAGACCCTCAACTCAGGGCATTAACTGGAGAAATGGGACTTTTTCTTACCTTAAGATTTTCTGGGCATATACCATGATTGTTAATGGTAAAGAAAACACAGATATTTTGGATCATAATTTCAATGGACACTTTGTCATCTCTCTTGTTTTTCTGTATTTGTCATTTATCCAATTAAGAAAATTCCTTTCTCATACAATGATTAAACCATTATGGGGATCATAACTTTGTGTGACTCAACCACCCTATATTGGGGTGGTCCTAAAATGTGCTTAAGCTCTCTCATCCTTTTGTTCATCAGTCAGGACTCTAATCCTACATTCCATGTACAAGTAATAAAGCTAGCCTTAAGGAAATATGAATAAATGTTGTAATTACCATTTTTGTTTGTCTCCTTTAGCCAAACCTTTGAAACAGGTCTACAATACATACATACACACATACTCACATACATAAACATGTATTTTTCATACCAGAATCTAACAATCTTTGTTTTTATGTGTATCTCTCGTCTCCTATCCCTCCTGTCTCCTCTACTTTACTTCTACTCTACTCCTTCTTGACCAACACCCCCCAAAAATCCTTCCCTTCTGTCGCCATTCTCATAAATCTAAACACCCTTTCATACCCCCCTTTAACATATTCCCTCACCCTCCCCTCTAAAAATTCATCCCTAATCCTCACCCCTCCACCATCCCTTAGTTTTTAATTCATTTCTGAATTTAGAAGACATTTATGCTCTTTTAGATAAATATATGTATTGTTCCCTCTTGAACCCATTCTCAGTGAAAGTGGGTTTGCAGAACTAACAGTCCTTCTCTACCATCTAATTCCTCTGTGTTGGTTCTTCCTCTGACACCTCATTTGTATAAGATAATTCCTTTTCTTAGCTGTTCCTGAACGGTTTTACTTTTAAAAGTCACATCAGGCTCAGGTATACCCCCAATCTTTATTATGAACAACCCAGTTACCAATAATAATCTTAGACCTAGGTTTTACATTTTACATACATAAAAGGTAACAGAGTTTCTTTAATGAGACCCTTGTGATTGGGCATTGGTATGTACCTTATGTTTCTCTTGGCTCTTGTATGTCAAATCTTCTATTAAGTTCAGTTTTTTTTTTCTGCTGAAAAAAAAAATCCTTAGTCTGAGAATTCATTAAATATCCTCTTTTTTTTTCTCGTTTGGAATTATACTTAGCTTGGTGTAGTGCCAATGCAATATTTACAGTGCTAAAGATCACAATAAAGACAGTGACTATAAGTATGGCATGACAGTCCATCACAAAATATACCAGATTCTCCAGATAGAGGATAGAACTGAAGCATTTATTTAGACACCAGAAAACCAAATCTCAAAACCAGTAAGCTGATTCCATCAGAGTACCAAAGATATTCAGAAGCCATAATAACTCTGAGAGCCACAGCATCCTTCAGCCTTCCCACCAACCAATACAAGATCAATATTTACTCAAGAGCTTATCTGCCACCTTACTTGAGTGCACTCTTTCCCCCACACACCCATCTGGCTAGCTCTGAAACAGCTTCCTGTGGGCTCTGCTTCCCTTCAGCAAAACTCCTCCCACCGCAGGCTCCATGTGATTATGTCCAGCCTATTAGGGGGTAGAGTTTACTTTCAAAGAAGGGGAGATCTTCAAACTCCCCCCTAAGTCTATTAAGGGTCAGAGAAGATCTTCAGATTCCCATTCCCATTACATTTGGCTAGGTAGAATTTTTTAGAGCTAGAATCCTAGCTCTTTTGCTCTTTGATATATTCCAAGACCTTTGGTCTTTTAGAGTCTCCCCTGCTAGGTCTTGTATGATTCTAACTGTGGCACTGCCATATGGAAATTCTGTTTTTTCTTGTTGTTTGTAGTATTTTGTGCTTGAGTTGGAGCTTTCAGAATTTGGCTATAATATTCTTATGGATTTTCCTCTCAGGATCTCTTCCTTGCCCCCTGGGGCCTCTGCAGCACAGCTGGGTCTGACCTTCCTTGTCAGCAGAGATTCCCTCCATCTTCCCTGGTTCAGACTCCCAACTTCCCTCACTGTCCCAGGGGTAAAAGTTCCTGAGACTCTGGCAGAGGCCACTCCCGACCCAGTTGACCCCAGAGCTTATGACTTATTGTTTAAGCTGACCAAGAACCTAGCCTGGAAGCCCCCTTCACAGGGACATAATGGAATTTCTCTTCAGATTTTCTCTGATTGTCCTAGGAGGACTCCTGTTCAGCCCCTGTTTTCATTTATTTTCACCTTTCTATGTATGTTCACTCTAAGGCACTCTTTTACCTTTTCTGTGGAGCAAAACCTCTTTTAAAAATAAATTTATTTATTTACTTTTAGTTTGCAGCATTCAGTTCCACAAGCTTTTGAATTCCAAAATCTCTCCCCATCCCTCTCCTCCCCCTTCTCTCTATGGCAGCATGCAGTCTGATATAGGTTCTGCAAATACCTTCACATTAAACATTACTCAAGGTGTAAAGAAGGATTATAACCAACAGGATGTAGCCAACAAGAAAGAAGGAACAAGATAAAACCAAAAAGAGAGAGCAAGTAGTTTGCTTCAATCTGCAATCAGACTCCATAGCTCTTTCTCTGGATGTGGATAACCTTTTCCATCATGAGGCTTTTGGAATTGTCTTCTACCCTTGCACTGGTGAGAGAGCCCAGTCTCTGAGTCAGTCATCACAGATACAGTGTGTCTGGAATTGTGTACAATGTTCTTTGTGGAGGAAAATCTTGAGAGCTTGACATTTTATGTCCCACTACACCATCTTCCTGGAATCTTCTCCTTTGACTCCTAAGTAAAAAACAAGTTACCCAAGGGACCTTCAAGGAAAGACAAGATTTAGGAATTCTCGGGACTCTCAAGAAGTGCCACAGAACCGTAAGTTCCTCAATTGTTCCAAAGCAAAATAATAGGATAAAGGAAGTGAGAGGTGAAACATGGATTACAAAGAGACCCTAAATCAGATGCTTTAAAGAAGAAATCACAAAGTTGAAAAATGAATCAGCAATTCAATGCACAAGATGGAGGATTGTTCCCAAACATCAGAGTCTCTGATAAAGTGAATCCTATGCTTATTACTGAAATGGAAAATGAAATGGAAGACCATCAGATTCCAAGCTCTTTGGCCAAATGTGTGGTGAATGTATCAGATTGGAAACACAGACAGCCCCTCCCAAGTATCAGGATATTGGGAGATCTGGCCAACCTCTCCTATATATGGCCTTAACTCATTCTCTTGAATTTTGTTCACCCAAGTTTCTAGATTTCAAGGGGTGTGTTTAGATCATTTATTTCTCATAAAAAAGCTGGTTAAATTTTTCTGATGAATTAGCTGAAACAAATCCAAGGTAATGAAATAATGCTTTGTTTTGAAGTAATAAGGAAGCCTTTACTTCTCCATCATTGTTGTTCACTTGTTTCATTTATTTTCAACACTTAGTAAACCCATTAGGGCTTTTCTTGGCAAAGGTACTTGAGTGGTTTGCCATTTCCTTGTCTAGTTCTTTTACAGATGAGGAAACTGAGGTATATAATATTAAATGACTATCCCAGGGTCACTTGGGTAATATTTGAACTCATAAAGATGAGTCTTGCTTATTCCAAGCTCAATGCTTGATTCACTGGACTCCCTAGCTTGCCATTCTCCATTTTACTCTGTTTACAAAATAATTAATTATTTAATTAAGGAATATATGCTATAGATAAAGGAAAGCAATCCTAAAGAAAAGGCATGAGCTGTTTTGGCTAGGACAACCTCATGCCCAGAGTGGTCTCAAGCCCTCAGTGTAATAACAGATGAGGCTCCTTCACTTGCTGGGAACTGTCTCATCCCACTCAGTGCAGTTCAGATTCTGAATATCTTTTCAGAATCCTCTTCATCTTTTCTTCTAGATAAGTCTTTATTTCAGCCATTGAGGAAAAAAACTAGATCTTCTCTTTAACTTTATCCTCTTTTCAGTGATCATATTAAATGTTTGGTTTTTCACCCAGAATGTATCATTACCTCCTGTGTTCTCAAACTTTCTTTAGAATATATCCCTTACACCTGTTCTGATAAGGAAGAAATTTCACATCACCTATTCTCTCTTTTTCCTCCACCAATGAACCTGCCTCATAGAGAGAACACACAATGTCTCCCTGATTCCACAGGGAGACACATACATAATAAGACATTTCTCAGCTTTATTCCAATTGATGATATAAAATGTTTTTCTCAAAACTCCATTGACTGGTTTCATGAAGTGACTCTGACAGTCATAAAGGGTATGAACTTTGGGCAAATCCTTTCCCTGTGCTCCAATATACTCCTATAAATTAATGGGTAATGGACTATTTAACTCCGAAGTGTCTTTCAGCTCTACATTCTATGACTTTTGATGATGTAGGAGATGATGACATTCAAGGACGTGGCTGTGGACTTCACCCAGGAGGAGTGGGGCCTCTTGGACCATCCTCAGATGGAGCTGTACAAGGAGGTCATGCTGGAGAATGCCCAGAACCTGCTCTCCCTGGGTAAGGACACTTCCCCTGCTCACTCAGAGTCTGCTACCAAAGGGAATGTCTTCATTCCCTGGTATACAGGCTTTGGAGCATCTGTCAGTTATCAGAGAAGAGCTTTGGGCTCTTGTGTCCAACAGAGAGAATCCTCATGCTTGCTGGTTTTCCCGTAGAAAGTCTTTGCATTGTGTGATAGGAAGCTGAGGCTTTCCTTTGTTGCTCCTGAGGCAGTCTCTTAGCAGTTCTAGGCAGCCCCAGGTCAAAGGTCCAGTCAGTGTGGCAGAATCTCAGACTTGGAACTAATCTCAGGGGTTATTAGGTCTAAGCTCTGCTGGACATGGATTTTGCTGCCCAGTCTCTGAGAACTACAGAGGCAGCTTTTCCTTGCAACCCCTTCCTTTTGGGGATGGGCCTGATATTTGGAATATTCTATTTAACAAGCACACATTGGTAGTTCATAGCTCTCACTTGTGGCTGATGTGGCAGGTTTGTCCTTAATCCTCCTTCATGTTGCCCTAAACTTTTCCCACAGATGGTGGAAAGGAAAGGAATGAGCATTTATATTCACCTGCTATTTGCAAAGGGCTGAGGCAAGGGCTTTCTTTACAATATTATGTTACTTCATCCCCATAATAACCTTCCAGGTTAGGTGATATTATTATGTCCATTTTACACTTGAAAAACTGAGGGAAACAGAGGTTATGTGACTTGTCTAGGGGCACACAACTGCTAACTGTATGAAACCACATTTAACCTCGGGCCTTCCAGATCCCAAGCCCAGGGCTGTGTCCACTGCACTATCAGCTGCCTCTGATCTTTGGACAATGGAAACCATGCCATGGGTCCATTCTTTCATGAAGAAGTTGCACAAATTAAATTCTCTGTCTCCAAAGTAGTTCCATGATTTTCTCCTCCACCTCTCCCAGAACTCCCCAAAGTTAATGCTGTGGAAACTATCCTTTGGGATTCCTTGGAACCACCCTGGGGTCCTTGCTTGCATGCCCCTGTGGGTGTCAGGAAAAACATACTGGCTGAGAGAGAAAGTTTGGACCAAGTGTAATGGCAAGCACAGAAGTAGTTCACATCTTGTTTCAGCTATTGAATTAACACCTTGTTTCAGTTCATGTTTCTTTTGAGCCTTGTATCAAGCCTGTTAAGAAACAGAACATGTGGACGCCATAACTTGGAGCCCTAGAACTCATAAACTCTTGCAATAGGAAGGAGAGGATCTAATACCTATATAAGCAAGAGCACAAGCCGAGAAAGTCAGAACTAATAAGAGGACTCTTGTGGTGGCAGAGTCAAGAAGGAGAAAACTTGTGATATCCTAGCACTCTGTTTTCTCTGTGTTGATGTTTGTTTGTGATACTTTGTACAGATACTTTGTACTGGGACCTTACTGGAAGCTCTGAAAAAGGATTTCTTGGTTGTATGTTTACAGAAGTCCTATAGGAGGGTTTTGGAGGTCCTGGGACTTTACTGATTATTTGTGCTGACCTCTTGGACCTTGTTTGTAGGTCTGTGCTGATTTATATGCCGATGATTTGTGTTGAGTTCTCAGATCTTGTTATTGGGTCTGAGCTTTGTCTTCCCAGAAACAGGAACTGTGAAGGACTTGAGGTGGACTGGACACTGTGAGCTTCAATATGGAATGGGAACAGGACAAAGAGCTGGACAAGGAGCTGGAGCTGCCTGCCTTTGAACCCAGGTGACAGTTGGAGCTGGGATCATGGAAGAGGAACCATGGAAGCTGAGAGCCAGCCTTGAGTCAAGCTGAAAGAAGACTTTACTTGGATACTGTGTACTGACTGAGGAGATTATGATTTACTGTGACCTGGGGTGGAGACCTTTGACTTTTGTACTGTGTGTCCCTTAATGAGGCAAGTCTCCTTAAGGGTGATTGAACAATTGAGTTACTAAATGATTGCACTTTGTTGAAAACCATTTAACCACTTTGGTGAAAACTATGTGGCCATTTTGGTGATAAGTTGTTGAGTTGTGACGTGATGAATGCTGTATTTTGATTTTCTGTGGTAAGTTGTAACATTGTGAATACTGTATCTTAATTTTCTGTAAATGTTTTGCGCTGATTTGTTATTGAATCAATAGAGAGTTTACTATACTATATAATCAGAACCTTGAAAGCTGTTCACAGCAGAAGTCCTATGAAAAACTGCTTGTGCTTGGCTTTACACCAAGTAGGGTTTGTAGAGTTTGACAGCAGGAGACTCTCCCCCAAGGAGGCAAACATCCCCTGAATGAACAGTATACAAGGTTTATGTGGGGGTCAGGGAGTGAAGAGCCAAGCAGGGGGCAGGGCAAAGGATGACGCATCAAGGTCCCTGTCACTTGGGCTTGAGGCTGATCTGGCACAATTACCCTTTTACCCAGTTGCGTGTCTAGGAGTTTGTCCTTGAATAAAACATGAGGGGATGGGGGGAAGAGGGTTTGTCTGTTTCTCAGAACAGGTTGTACAGCCCTTCTTTGGGTTCTTTGCATCACAAGCACTAAGGAGTCAGTACAGACTCCTGTGTGAGACCAGAATGGAGTGATCCTCCAAATGGAGCAGATCTGTATCGACACCCCTTTTCCTATAAGTCTCTCTCCTTCCTCATCCCTAACTTATTCCCCACTCCCAGGCCTTCTAGTTTCCAGAGATGTGATCTATTTTGAACAAAGGGAAGCACTATGGATGTGGAACAAGAAGGCCTGAAGAACCTCTGTCCAGGTGAGTAAGGTGAAAGCAGATATATGAGCTGTGATTAGGAGAGGCTGCTATGTGTTGTGGTGAAGCAAATGCTAGATTTGGGAGCAGGAAGACCTTCTTTGGAATTCTTTTTCAGATTTCTTCTTAGCAGTGGCTTCTTGGGCCAGTCACTCAACCATGAAGCCTCAGTTTCCCCATCTGTAAAAGGAGGGGGTTAGATTCCATGGCCTTTCAGCTCCCTGCTAGCAACAAACATTTAAGCATCTGCTACATGCCAGGCCCTGTGCTAAGTACTGCGCTAAGTTAAGAGGTGCACGGGGCATGCCTAGCACTCAAAAAGCTTGCTGCCTGGAGGGGCAGACAGCATTCCAACAACTATGTAGCATCTCACTCTGGACAGGATAAATTGGAGCTGGTCCAAAGAGGGTAGGCCATAAATTAAAGGAGGACTGGGGAAGGCTTATTGTAGAAGGTGGAATCTGCCTTGGGTTTCAGGGAAGCATTCCAGGCAAAAGTGATTAGGAGGAAAACTCTCAGAGTCACAGATTCTGGAGGTGGAGTGTCCTGTTTCCAGAACAGAAAGGAGGCCAGTACCACTGGGTTACAGCATATATGGGAGTGGGGGGATAGGGTGAAAGAAAACTGGAGGAGGAGCAGAGGGAGAGGGGTAGAAGTGCTTTAGTTGCCCTGGGCAGGACCTTTGACCCTTTTGCTGCAGAGCCACTGGAGGTTGTTGAGTGGGTGACAACATGGTCAGGTGAGAGCTTTAGGAAGATGAACTTGATAATGGGGTGGAGGATTGAGTGGACTCTGGGGGGAGACTTGAGGCAGGCAGAACAACCATCAGGTTTTAAAATACCTCAGCTGTGAGGTGACTGGGGTTTGAACCAAGGAAGTGACAGTGTTGGGAGAGAAGGGAGTATTTGGGAGAGATATCATGCAGGTGGAATCATGGGACTTTGCTCCAGAGCAATATGGGGGTCAGGAGTGTGAATGTTTGAGAGCAGATGGGGAGAGCCTGACCCTTCTTCTCTGAGTCTGGGCTATTGAGGGATGCTTTGAATAGCATTAGGAATGGAGGCCTATGGAAGGGTTAGGGGAAAGAGAATGAGTTTCATTTTGTGTGTGGTAAAAGGGGTCCAAGTGAGAATCTTAGTGAGGAGAGTATCAAGAAAAAGGGGTGACTGACAGTGTCAGAGCCTGCAGAGCTGTCAAGAAGAATGAGGATCAAGAAAAGGCCAATTAATTTAGTAACTTCCAGACTACTGATGATTTTCAAGGAAGAAGTTTCAGTTAAATGATGAAATTGGGAGCCCGACAGCAGAGAGTTTCTAAGACGACAAGAGAACAGAGTGACAGACACCAGTTATAACTGGCCATCTCTAGGTATCCGGTCATGAAATGGAGTAAAGCTGTTGGACAATATCTCAGGGGGATGCAAGGAGCATTGAGTGTGTCTCGAGAGAAATGGTTTTATTTGGGAGCACAGGAAAGGAGTCCTTAGTGTGGGAGAGAGTGAAAGTTAGTGGAAGAAATAGAGACACTAGGGGAAGAGCATATGAGGTAGATAAGGGGTGCCATGGGGTTACTTACAAGCATCAATGATTTACATTAGCAAGCAAAAGGAGGACCTTTTCATGTGATACCCAAGCAAAAAGGGAAAAGAAGGCATCTGATTTCTGTGAGATAAGGAGATGGAGGTAGTTCTTGATAAATGTCCGATTTTTTCAAAGAAATCAGAGGCCAAGTTCTTTTTTTTTTTGCTTTTTATAAAATTTGTTTGTTAGTTTGTTTGTTTCTTTGGCTAAGTTCTTAAGAAGGTGTGGATGGGTTCCTGGTAGGTGGGCAGAGAACAAGCTCCAAGGGAGGGGTGGTGATGAATGAAAAGATTGAAAAAAGCTGCTGTGGGGAGTGACCTGGGGTGTCAGGGAGATGGGAAAGGATTGCTTTGCCACAATGAGGGTCCAGCTGAGATGGTGTAGCCTGAATCTGCAGTAGACCCAAATGGCCTGGTTTCATGGTTTTCTCTCCCATCCACAGCATGAGTAAGAGAGAAGGCTGCCGCCTTACTTGGAAGTAATGTGAGGCTAAGCTTTGCAGAAATCACCAGCCTAAGTAAGTCCCTTTCCTGATCTCTGTGACCCAATCTCTGTTTCATTCTTAGAGAATCATTGACCAAATTCATGGAAAGAACTGGGAGGTAGAGATTTGAAGGTGTCCCATGGTATGAGACCCATCAGAAACCTAGAAAGAAACCTCTGTGATGTTCAATATGGGCTCTAGTCAGGTTCCAACAGGTTTAGAACCTAACAAATGTAATGACTTAGAGGTGAATGGTTGAAGAAAGAGACAGAACCATGGCTGAAACCAGAACATGTATTTGGCAAGTAGGAAAGAGACCAGGATGCAGGGACTGAGGTCAAGGCTGGGGCCTGCTGTCAGCCCTGGGCCCAGCCAGGCCTAGCAATAAACACTTAATGCATCTTGTGTTTTAAGCACTGTGCTGGGCTCTGAGGGTTCAAGGGAAGGCAAAAGAAGTCTCTACTGTCAGAGAGCTCACAATCCAGTAGACAAACCTGGGGATGGTTGGAGAAGAAGCAACAGGAAATGAACCTCCCTCTTAGCTGATCGACATGAAAAGAGATTGTTTTGGAATGGAAACACATTTAGTTCAACAAGGAAATGAGAGAATACCAGGAGTGAGGCTAATGACAGTCTGATAAGCAGAGAATGGGGGAAATATTCTATATCAAAATCATCATGATAACAGAATAAGGAGCATCTATGGTCATAGGAAAAATGCCGTAAATGTCTGCTGATCAGAGAAAGGCAAATTAAAACAACTCTGAGGTACCACCTCACACCTATCAGAGTGACTGGCATCATGAAAAAGGAAAATGTTGGCTATTGGAGGGGATGTGGGACGACTGGGACACCAATGCACTGTTGGTGGCGTTGTGAACTGATCCAACCATTCTGGAAGACAATTTGCAACTATGCCCAAAGGGCTATAAAACTGTGCATCCAGCAGTACCACTGGCAGGGGTTTATATCCCAAAGACATCAATAAAGGGAGTGGGGGGGAGGTCCTATTTGTACAAAAGTATTTACAGCAACTCTTTGTTGGGCAAAGAATTAGAAATTAAGGAGATGCTCATCAATTGTGGAATGGTTTACCAAGCTGTGAGATATAATTGTAATGAAATATTGTTGTGCTATAAGAAATGAGAAGCAGGATAATTTCAGAAAAACCTGGAAACACATGAAGAGATTCATAGTGAAATGAACAGAACCAGAGTATTGTACACTGTAACAGCAGTTACAAAGAGCATCATGATTTGATGAAGTACTTTGAATGACTTCGTTATTCTCAGCAATACAATGATCTAAGAAAAGTCCAAAAGACTACTGATGAAATGCAGTATCCACCTCCAAAGAAAGAACTGATATTGATTGAATACAGACTGAAACAGGCTATTTTTCACTTTCTTTCATTTTTTTCTATTATTCAACTCTTTTTGTACAAAATGACTAATTTCAAAATGTTTTACATAATTGCACATGTATTACCTATCTCTGCTTACTTATGACCTTATCTCATTTACAAGGTGAGGGAGGTCAGAGGGAGAGGTAAATGTGGAATTCAAAACTTAAATAAAAATGTTCAAGAAATTGAGAAAAGTAATAGCTTGCATTTACATAGCACCTCTGTGCCATTCACTTTAAAAATATTATCTTTTTTGATCCTCATAAGAAGCCTAAGATTTAAAGTTTTATTATGCCTATTTTCCAGATGAGGAAACTGAGGCAAATATAGGGGCTATGACATGGCTAGAGTCACAGTACTAGAAAGTTTCTGAAGTGGGATTGGAACTCGGGTCTTCCTGACTTCTTTTGCACAACCAACTCTATTCTGATTTTTAAACAGAGTATCATGAAAAAATGTTCAAACATGTATGAGGTAGAAAATGGGAGAAGTGGAGAAGCTCTCTTCTGAGGGACAGAAATTCATTATTTTTTAATTCCCTAACCTGTCAATAAAATGAATTGCTGGTCAATATATAGATTTATTTTTCTACACAAATAGTGTATTAAATGATCAATGTACTTAGAGGTCAATCACCTAGATTACTACTTTTTAAAGACATTGTTTGTATTTAAAACCACCTCTGTAAGGATAAAATTTCTTCAGACTTAACTTTTTTCTTTCTACCACTGGGAAAACAGCTATACTCTCACTGAAACTCTGCTGAGTGATTAATCTGTGTTGCCAAACAGGTTCTTTGACAAACTGATGGGGAGATCAATAAGAATGTAAGTTGAGGATAGGTTCAAATTAGAGAAGAGCTTTGGCATTCTGGTCAGGGGCACTTGAAGGTCTCTTTTTGTAGAAAGGGCTTTTTTTAGGGGGTCCATGATGGTTTAACTGTGGCCTCTACTGTGCATCATAGAAGTCATGTTTCCAAAGTGTCTGCTATCTTTGCTGCAGGAATGCAGACCTGAGAAACGTCTTGATCTGGTCATTATAGCTTTGATGAGATGTGATTACAAGGTAACCTAGGAATGAGAGGACTACTCTGGGGCAGTGACAGACAGCCAGGGAGGGTCTGTGCATGCCTGTGACTGAATGTCTAACATGAATGTCTAATCTTCCTTCAAGCTGGGAAACAATTTGATGTCAAATTGAGAAACTTAAAAAAACAGTGTGCTGTTATCATTGTATGAACCCAAAAGCATGATAGACCTGACCATATTGATTTGGAATCACTGCAGAAAGAATCCTGTTATGATTGGAATATTCACATGATTGTTGTGCCAGAGGATAAGTATCTTAGGAACATATTTGGGTGATTATTTATTACTTAAGTTGCCATTGACAAATGTTTAATTCAAATCCTTTGGACCACTGTCTAGAAATTCCAAGGACTTTTGGGAGCCCTAATGGGAAAGGACTTAAAGAGGACTAATAGTGAAGTATGCTGTCTACTTCTTTACAAAAGAATGATAGACTCAAATTTGTGTATGAGGACATGGGAAATGCTATGACTTTTTAAAATTATGTTTATTATGAATTTTTAGTATAGATTTTACTTTTAGCATATCTTATTTCCCCTATTAGATATTAAAATACATTTTTAAAAGTTTTTCAATTTTGAATTCTAAATTCTATTCCTCCTTCCATCTCAGTGGGGAAGGGGATTGGGGGTAGTGGTAAGCTATCTCATACAGGTTGTCCATGTGCAATTATTATTACAAAGATTTTATTATAGTGAGCAGAGACATTAAAAGCAACGTAAAAAAAGAAGTAATGGCTATCCACCAAAATTAATAGGCCAGAACAAAATATTTTAGGTCTTACATAAATACAACAAACAGTAGTGGAAATCTTGACATCACATACTGCAATAGAAGATCAAAAAGACTGAAAGTTATTACTAGGGAAATTACATTACACTTACAAATATTATGCATCATGAAATAATTGAATATTTATGCGCCATAAATGGCATAATATCCATGAAGAAAGTATTGAAAGTGCAAATGATGAAAGTGAAATTGAAAAGGAAAGCTTGAAAGTGGAAACAATCTGTCTAGTACTGTGGACAGAGCATGCTCAGCCACAGGTTTGAGTTCTTGTCTCGGCTGCTGGGGTTTGGTCACTCAGTCACTCAGCTGTTCTGAGCTGATGCCCTGTGTTCTGAATGGGATAAGAATGCCTCACCCATTGCTTAGTTTTTTTGTGAGGATCCAATGGAACTCTTTATGAAGCCCTTTGCAAGTTAAATCATTCTTGGGATGTGAGATAATGGCATCTTGAAGTAATTAGTCCTGCCTCTAAGTTTGAAGACTTTTCTCTTTACCTAGGAAAAGAGAATGCAAATTGAGTTTATGTTCTTCTGTTGGAGAGAAGGAGATATAACTATATGTGCCTGTGAATATATGTTTTAATGCTGGTTTCTTTCAGAAGGAGAAATCAAATTTGAAACGAAAGAGGTTACTGCTATATATCACAGAATCCACCCCGGAGCAAAAACTTATAAATATAATCAATGTGGAAAGGCTTTCACACTCATCTCCAATCTTTCTAAACATCAGAGAACACACAATAGAGGGAAACGTTATGAATATAATCAATGTGGAAAGGGCTTGTATGGAGGACTCATATTACTGAACATCAGACAATGCACACTGGAGAGAAACTTTATGAATGTAATCACTGTGGAAAGGCTTTTATGTGGAAGAATAGTCTTACTCAATATCAGAGAATCCATACTGGAGAGAAACCTTACAAATGTAATCAATGTGAAAAGGCTTTCAGAGGCAGCTCTGCTCTTGCTAGCCATCAGAGAATCCACACTAAAAGGAAACCTTATGAACGTAACCAATGTGAAAAGGCTTTTACATGGAGGAATCAACTTACTGAACATCAGAGAATCCACACTGGAGAGAAACCTGATGAATGTGATCAATGTGGAAAGGCTTTTAAATCTAGGACTGCTTTTACTGAGCATCAGAGATTGCCCACTGTAGAGAAGCCTTATAAATGTAATCAATGTGGTAAGGCTTTCAGAGACAATTCCACTCTAGCTAAACAACACAGCAACCACACTGAAGGGAAACCTTATAAGTGTAATCAATGCTGAAAGGCTTTGACAGAGACGTACAATCTTATTGTAATCAGAGAATCCACACTGGGGAGAAGCTTTATGAATAATTAGTGTGAAAATCTTTCCCACAGATGACCAGAATTGCTTTAAATAAACGAATCCACCCTGTAAAGGAACCTTCTGAATGTAATTGAAGTGGAAAAGCATTTGGAGAAAACACCAGTACTGGCTAAACACCAGAGATTTCACACTGGGGAGAATGCAACCAATGTGGTAAGCCTTCAGGCAAAAGTCAGCCCTCCTTTCACATCAGAGAATTCATATCAGATAGAAATCTTTTCATTGCCATGATTGAAGAAAGATATTAAAATGGAGTATGGAGCTTCTTAGACAGCAGAATATTCTGGGTATGTTCCATCTATGGACTCAATGTGAGAAGACCTTCAGTCAGAGATCATCTCACCCTCTCATCAGAGCATTCATACTAATGGGGACATGCCTTTCTCTGAAATATGGAGGTCACTGGTGAAGGTTAAAGTTTGTGTTTGATTGAACAGAATGGTGAGATAAGGAAAAGTAATTCATGCCATTCCACTAGGTTGCCAAACCAAAAAAGGAGGAAATAGGCTCATAAGTTATAGGACTGAGTGAAGGAAGACATCTGGATGTTTTCCAAAATAGAATATCTTCAGGATAAGAAAATAAACTCACATCAATATTACATGACTGGGGGAACAATGTTTGGTATATTTGAAAGGAATGGAAAGTTGTGCATAGTAGATTTCAGTTTTGTGTACAATCACCTTTATTCTACTATGATATGAAAATGATTGATTCCATACGATGATTTTTTTTTCAAAAAGCTGGCTTAAAGATATATATATATATGTAATCTCACATTTATACACACACACACACACACACACACAGATCTTGGCAACTGATCCCATCCCTTCCTGGAAAACAGAGTGGAGAAGACATGGAAATAATTTCAGATCTTATATTCTTGGTCTAAAACATCACTGCAGATGGTGACCATAGCCATGAAATTAAAAGATTCCTAGGGGCGGCTAGGTGGCTCAGTGAGTAGAGCGCTGGCCCTGGAGTCAGAAGGACCTGAGTTCGGTTCCGGCCTCAGACACTTAACCCATACAAACAAAAACCTAGCCGTGTGACCTTGGGCAAGTTACTTAACCCCAAATGCCCTCCAAAAAAGCAAAAAAAAAAGAAATTAAAAGATTCCTGCTCCTCTGAAGGAAAGTTAAGACAAATCTGGACAGCGTGCTAAAAAGCAAAAACATCAATTTGCCAACAAAAGTTCATATATTCTTGCCCAGATTAACTGAAGAGGAAGTAAATTACTTAAATAACTCCATCTCAGAAAAAAGAAATTGAACAAGCCATCAATGAACTCTCTAGGAAAAAAATCTCCATGTGCAGATGGATTTACTAGCTAATTCTATCAAACATTTAAAGAACACTTGATTCCAATACTATACAATCTATTTGGGAAAATTGGAGAAGAAGGAGTCCTACCAAATTCTTTTTATGACACAAATATGGTACTGATACCTAAATTGGGAAGAGGCAAAACAGAGAAAAAAATTATAGACCAATTTCCCTCATGAATATAGATGCAAAAACGTTAAATAAAATATTAGCAAAAAGACGACAGCAACTTATCATGAGAATAATACACTTTGATCAGGTAGGAATTATTCCAGGAATGCAAGAGTGTTTCAGGAAAAGTATCAATATAATTAGTCATATCAAGAATAAAACTAGCAGAAACCATATGATTATCTCAATAGAGGCAGAAAAGACTTTTGAGAAAATACAACACCCATTCCTTTAAAAACACTAGAAAGTATAGGAATAAATGGAGTGTTCCTTAAAATAATAAGTATCATCTATCTAAAACCATCAGCAAATATTTTATGTAATGGTGATAAGCTAGAAGCATTTCCAATGAGATCAGGGTGAAACAAGGAGTCCTCTATCACCCCTCTTATTCAATTTGGTACTAGAAATGTTAGCTGTTGCAATAAGAGAAGAAAAAGAATTGAAAGACTTAAATCAGGAAGAAAAGACTAAGGTATCACTCTTTGCAGATGATAAACTTAGAGAATCCTAGGGAATCAAGTAAAGACTACTTGAGATAATAAATAAATTTGGCAAAGTTGAAGGATATAAAATAAACCCACATAAATCCTCACCATTAATAGATATTTCTAAGGAAATCCAACAGCAAGAGACAGAGAAATTCCATTTAAAGTTACTGTAGACATTATAAAATATTTGGGAATCTACCTGCCAAACAAACCCCAGACCTATATGAGTACAATTACAAAACACTTTTCACACAAATAAAGCCAGATATAACTAATTGAAAAAACACCAGTTGCTCGTGGATAGGTGGAGCTAATATAATAAAAATGACAATTTTGCCTAAATTAAATTATGTATTTAGTGCCATGCTAATCAATCTACCAAAAAAATTTATAGAGCTAGAAAAAATAGTAACAAAATTCATTTGGAAGAACAAAAGTTCCAGAATATCAAGGGAATAAATGAAAAGAAATGCTAGGGAAGATGGCCTAGCCATATCAGATTTTCATCTGTATTATAAAGCAACAGTCATCAAAACTACTTGGTACTGGCTGAGGAACAGAGTAGGGGATCAGTGGAATAGATTAGGTACAGGAGACACAGCAGTCAATGACTATAGTAATTTACTTTTTGAAAAACACAAAGACCCAAGTTTTGGGGATAAGAACTCACTATTTGTCAAAAACTTCCCGGAAAACAGGAATATAATATAGCAGAAACTAGGCATAGACCAATATCTTATACTGTATACCAAAATAAAGTCTAAATGGGTGCATGAACTAGGTATAAAGGCTGATACTGCAAGCAATCTGGGAGGGCAAGGAATAGTTTATTTATGAGATTTACAGAGAGGGGAAGATTTTATGACCAAACAAGAGTTAGAGAGAATTATAAAATGCCAAATAGATAGTTTTGATTACATTGAATTGAAAAGTTTCTGTACAAATAAAGCCAATGTAACCAAGATTAAGAGGGAAGTGGAAAATTGGGAAAGAATTTTTACAACCAGTGTCTCTCATAAAGGCCTCATTTCTAAAATATTCAGAGAACTGAGTCAAATATATAAGAATACAAGTCATTCTCCGATTGACAAATGGTCAAAGGATATGAACAGGCAGTTTTCAGAGGAAGAAATTAAAGATAGATAGATATATAAGCATATGAAAAAATGCTCTGAATCACTATTGATTATAGAGAAATGCAAATCAAAACAACTCTTAGGTACCACATCTCACCTGTCAGATTGGCTAAGATGATGAAACAGGAAAATGATAAATGCTGGAGAGGGTGTGGAAAAATTGGAACACTAATGCATTTTTGGTGGGTTTGTGTACTGATTAAACCATTCTGGAGAGCAATCTATATCTATGCCCGAAGGGCTATAAATAAGTGTATACCCTTTGATCCAACAATACCACTTCTTGGGTTCTATCCCAAAGAGATCATTGAAGTGGGAAAAGGACCTGTATGTACAAAAATATTTATAGCAACTCTTTTTGTGGTGGAAAAAATTTGGAAATCAAGGAGATGCCCATCAATTGGGGAATGGCTAAATAAGTTGTGCCATATGAATGTAATGGAATACTATTGTACTATAAGAAATGAGGAGCAGACAGACTTCATAATAACTTGGAGACTTATATAAACTGATGTTGAGTGCGAAGAGCAGACCCAGGAGAAATCTGTACACAAGCTCCCTTTGATAGACTGGGCTCCTCTCAGCAATATGAAGTTATAAGCCAACTCCAAAAGACTCATGATGGAGAGAGACATCCACATCCAGAGAACGGAGTACAGAGCCTGAAGGCAGACTGAAGCAAACTACCCGCTCTCTTTCTTTGCTTTGTTTCTTCTTTCTCATTGCTCACTCCATGGGTTATAATCCTTCTTTACAACTTGACTAATGTTTAATGGGAAGGTATTTGTAGATCCTATATTTGATTACATACCGCCACGGGGAAAAAGGGGAAAGGAGAGAGGGGGAGAAAATTTGAAACTCAAAGGATTGTGGAACTGAATGTTGTAAACTAAAAGTAAATTAATAAATTTAATTTTTTTAAAAGTGCATATATTTAAAGCTATGGGTCTTCTAGCAGTATGGCCGTCAGAGTTACAGTATAAGGAAAGCTAAGTGGGGGCGGGTAGGTGGCGCAGTGAATAGAGCACTGGCCCTGGAGTCTGGAGGACCTGAGTTCAAATTCAGCCTCAGACACTTAATACAAAACTAGCCATGTGACCTTGGGCAAGTCACTTGACCCCAATTGCCCTGCCCTCCCCCCTCCCAAAAAAAAAGAACATAAATTGCAGAAGAGTTTGCTCATTGGAAGTTCCTGACACCAGTGAAATCACAAGTCCAAACAAAGAAATAAAATTAAAAAAAAAAAAAGGAAAGCTAAGTGCCACAAAATCAACACTTTTAAATTGTGGAGAACATTTTTGAAAGTCCCTTGGACAGCAAAAAAGATAAAAATCAGACAAAATGTAAAGAAATTAATGGTTATTCACTGGAGGGTAAAACATAGAAACTGAAATACTTTGGCCACATAATGAGAAGGCAGGTTTCTTCAGAAAAGACACCAATGTTTGGAAAAATCATGGTAAACGGAGAAGGGGAAGGCAGAGGATGAGATGGATAATGTCCTGGAAACAACAAACATGATCTTGGACAAACTCTGACATAGTGGAAGATAGAAGGACCTGGCATGCTATTGTCCATGGGGTCACAAAGAATTGAATGATTCAACAACAACATATTCTATAAGCTTGTTTGATTCCATAAAATGATTTTTTAAAAAGAGCTGGCTTGAAGCTTCCTTTAAGGTGAGGCTAAGGGCAGGTAGGTGGTGTCATAGTGCAAAGAACACTTGACTTGGAATCAGGAAGACTCAACTTCTTGAGTTCATATCCAGTCTCAGAAAAATACTTACTAGGTATGTGAACCTGGCCAAATCACTTCACCCTGTTTGCCTGTTTCCTCATTTGTAAAAAGAGCTGGAGAAGGAAATGACAAGCCACTCCAGTATCTTTGCCAAGAAACATCCCCCCCACAACCCCACCCCCCCAAGGAAAACCTCAAAGAGTCAGACAAGACTAAAATGACTGAACAAATCAGGTGAGACTGTCATGGTGGCCTAAAGACAGCCACATCTAATTTGGTAATGATGGTTCCCATGCATAGGTTCTATAAGCTAAAGTATTTCTTCAGGGGAGATTGCATTGGTGGTCTCAAGACCACAAGGCCTAATTGTCACAAGGAAAAGCAAGTCAACTGAGGTGCAAGCTCTGAGCACTAGCAGCTTATTAGTCAACAGGAATTTGCTAATAAAGAGGGACAAAGGGACAACCCCCACTGAGCTTAAAGACATGGAGGAGGAGAGGCAGCTTTGTCCATCATTAGGTTTTTAACTTGCCTTGTATGTTTTCTAGAGGTGCCAGGGCCACATTTTTACACTGAACTCTAAAGATGTAAAAAACAGACAAACCCAACACCACCAAACAACACACCACACATGTTTCACAAAAGCAGTCCTTTGTCATTATCATGTTTGTCATTACATGTTTGTATACTTTTGTATATTAATTTATGAAAGGTTTTTTTTTTCAGTAAAAAAGGATAGAACAAATAACAGAAGTTGGTATGTGGGAAAGACAATATAAATAGTTAAAGGACTGATAACATCACAGGGGCAGGGGGTGGGGTGGGGCGGGGGGCGGCAGGGACAATGTGATTGGTTGAAAGTCTGAAACGTGGGATTGAAATAACCCTTTTTTTTTTTATCTTGAAAATGTTGATACTTTCCACCTGGATCTTGAAGAAATAATTAATGACAGATAACAAATTTCCTTTAACTGTACAACAATACCTAAAGGCATTATTTCTAGGAATGGCAGGATCCTGGCTGGTAGAGATAATAGCAGATGGCCTAGAATTGAATCAGGATCATTAAAGGTATAGAAGATAATAAATTTCCTTGACATGAAGTATGGTGTGTGTTATGGGAATGGGAATTTAAGATCTTCACTGCCCCTAAGCCCTTTGATAGGCTTAAGTACACCTGGAGCCTGTGGCAAAGGCTTGGTTTTCGGGAATGCTTTTTGATTGGACAGTGGGTCAAGAGGGTTATTACATTCTCTGAGCCAGGAGAAGACTATATATACCCTGATGTGGGATTTTGTTTTGGGGCTTGCTTTAAGAAGAGTTGTGTGATTTGATCAGACGAGACTCTGGGCAACCACTGAGCCCCCCGGCTTTGAAAATGCAGTTTGGTGCTTCTTTCTCTGGTAACTCTGACTAGGTATGGATGTAATGGTCAGACAGTTGGAGGCCTATCTGCTGAATTGTTTCTCTGTTTGTAAATTCTGCTTGTAACTTCTGTTTGTATGCTCTATAGTTTGGGGTGCTGACCTTTTCCCCCTGAACTAGGTAAATGACATATGTTTGATTAAAGCAAGATTATTAACCTAATTTGAGTTGCTTTCCTTTAAAAAAGCAGATCTAAGAACCTGTGTTGGCAGCCACCCTGGGGATGCTGGAGTGCTTGCTGCTACAGTGTGAGATAATTCCTTTTGAATTAAAGTGTTTTTTTGAAAGCACTGAACTTTTATATTTACCTGAGTTTTTCTCTCTTAAAAACAACTGACAAGAAAACTGTACTTTTGCATTTAAATGAGAGAGGAACACTGAACTTTTGAACTCATAAGTATCTTCACCCAGATTGTTGTTCGTCCTTTGATCTTGAAGAGGACCAATGACATTAGGGGGTGATATCTCAACTTGCAAGTGAGTAAGATTTAAATGAGGCAGAGACTCTCACCTCCAGAGTTATCAGAATCCAGTGGCAAGCCATAGGTCAAGACAACTAACTGGTGATGACCCCTCCCTTTCTCCCTAATCTATAAACATATCCACAGCTGACAGATTTTAAGGTCACAAAAATCATGTTTCCAACATTGTTAGCAAAAACAGATTATGTAATTATCAGATTTCACAAACTCATCTATAATCCCATTTGGTGTCACCTTTGGCAGCTCCCTCTCTCCATTTGTTCAGGAAGTCAGATGCTTGCTGCTCAGTGCACTTTCTGAACTTTCTTGGTCTCTGTTGTGATAGTTGACACTGCTTATGTGTCTTATTAAGGAATTGCATGATAAGAACAGATGAGCTGGCCATATGGCAAGGAAGAGGGCTGCTAGGTGGTGAGCCAGAACACTCCACAAGTCCCCTTGGGATGTCAGGAGAAAGTAAGGAGGGGCTCCATCACACTGGATGGATCCTCTGTGGTGAACATAGGTCAGAGTCTCACAGGATGGAGAGAGACACATGTATGATTTGAGATCTACATTGCTGGAAGGAGCTTCCACATTGAAGAGATAGCAGACCTGGCTGTTGTAATATTTGAGTGAGTCTGTGTATGGTGTTTTTCTTGGTTTCACTTACTTTAATCTGTCTCATTTCATTTATAGGTTCTCATATTTCTCTGAATTCTTCTTTTCCACTGTTTCTCATGGCATAAAATTCTAATATAGTCATGTACAATTTGTTTAGACATTCTCCAATTAATGAGCATCTATTTTTTTCTCTTTTGCATCTACTTTGTTTTCTGCTACCCTCCTCCCCCCAATTCACTGTAATAAATATTTTAGTGTGTGTGGAACCTTTCTTTCTCTGACTTCCTGAAAAGTGGGGTCTCTGTGTCACAAAGTATGGTTTTTTGATCACCTTTTAAGAAATCATAATTCCAAATGACTTTCCAGACTGGTTTGACCAATTCATAACTATAGCCCCCCTACACTACTTCTTTCATCATCTCTGCCAATTTGATGGATGGGAGGTTTAACCTTAGAGTTGAAACTTTTTATTCTTAAAAGCATCTTAATAAAAGATGTTCTCTGCCTGAATAAATAGAGCAAAAAATCTACTTCACAGGTTGCACGTGATAATCACTTATGATCGAAGGGCAAGAGCCTGAACTAATCACCAGAAGAAGCACCTCCACCTAACAGACATTGTTTTCTTTGTTCTCCAAGTAAACCCAGAATGCCTCTTCCTTGAACTACAAGGTCAGATGAAGCTAAGAGCACTCCTCTGTTCGTAGCCTTTAGCGATTACTATATACAATGTTTTTTTGGTTGGGTTCATTTCACTCTTCATCATTTCATGCAAGTCAGTCTGTGTAAGATCATTGAGCTCATCATTTCTGTTTTTGAAACAGTATTTTGTTTTTTCCAATTACATGCAAAAGAAGTTTTCAACATTTACTTTTACAAGATTTTGAATTCCAAGCTTTTTTCTCCTGCCTTCCCTCACCTCCCCCCTCCACAGAATGGCAAATAATCTGTTATAGATTACACATGTACAATCATATTAAACATATTTTTTTTATTTTAAACACATCAATCATGTTCTTATTGAAGAATCAGAACAAAAGGGGAAAACCAAGAGTAAGAAAAAAACAGAAACAAATAAAAGAACAAATCTTGTGCTTTGATATACATTCAGACTCCAAAGCTCTTTCTCTAGATGTAGATGGCATTTTCCATCACGAGTCTTTTGGAATTGTCTTAAATTGTTGTATTACTGAGAAGAGCACAGTTACTGTTACTGTGTACAGTGTTCTGGTTCTATTTGCTTCACTATCCATCAGTTAATGTAAGTCTTTCCAGCTTTTTCTGAAATCTTCCTGCTCATCATTTCTTATAGCACAATAGTATTCAATTACATTCAGATGCCACAACTTGTATAACCATTCCCTAATTGATGGGCATCCCTGCAATTTCCAGTTCTTTGCCATCACAAAGAGAGCTGCTATAAATATTTTAGTCAATCTGATAGATATGAAATTAATCTGAAGGGGTTTTTTTTTTTGCTTTCCATTTCTTAAGTTAAAATTATTTAGAGCATTTTTTTAGATCACTATAAATTTTTTTATTGTCTTAACTGGAAAGCTTCCTGTTTATACCCTTTGACCATTTATCAGTTGGGGAATGGTAGAGATTTGACAAAGTTCTTTATATATTTCAGTGATACTCTCAATGAAAATGCAAATGGCATCAAGGTTAGCTACCACAATGACAGTAGTTTCTTTTTTATTTAAATTTTAAAAATCATTTTAAACTAAAATGCAAAGCAAAAAAAGAAAAAATTCATATGCATAGAAAAACATGAGAGAGGATTCAGTATAAAGCAATACATTTCCACTTCATATTGTTAACCTTGTAAAAAAAAAAAACCCGTGTGATAAATACTCCATGTTGTCTTCAAATCTGCCGGCTTTTCTGTGCTTTCTTCTATGTCTTCTTTTTTTCTCAATTGTATTCTTTTTCTTTTCTTTTTTCTCCCTTTCTCCCCCTCCCTGCCCTAGAGAAGGATGCACTTAAATTGGAATACACACACACATATATCTATAATGCACAAATATATCTATAACATATATACACACGTGTATATATATAATACACACATATCTATAATACACACATACATATATCTATAGTGCACACACATATCTTATCAGTGACATGATTGAGGAAAGTCATTGGAGCTTCTTAGACAGTAGAACATTCTGGGTACAAGTCCTTTATGGACTCAATGTGAGAATGTCTTCAGCCAGGGATTATGTCTTCTCCTCTTGTCAGAGGATTTGTAACCTTACTAATGAGCTCCATGGAGACATGCCTTTCTCTGGAAGATGGAGGTCACTGGCAAGGTTACAAGTTGTGTCTGGTTGAACAGAATGGTGAAACAAGGGGAAATAAACCATTCCATCCCACCTTTCCTTTTCTAGAATCTAGGAAAGAGGTGATGAAGCTGATGGCTACATGAGTATAGTGAAGGGGACATATAGAGGAGGAGTTACAGAGTTTAAAAAGCAAAAATATGACAACTCATCAGATATGGGGCGTGAGTTAAAATGAGGAACTGAGGATGACATCCGATTGTAACACTGGATGACTAGAGAAGGGTCATGTTCCCCTTGACAGTAATAGGGAAGACTGGAAGAAAGGTGAATGGGAGGGAGGAAGATATATAATAATGAGTTTTGTTTTAGACATTGAAAACCTGAGATGCCTAAAGGACATTCTTTTAGAAATGTCCAGTTAGTGATACAGGACTAAAGCTCTTTAAGGCTAGATCTGAGAATTTGCGCAAAAAATTATCATTGGGCCCAAAGGAGCAAGAGATCATCAAGTTAGAGAAAAGAAAGAAGAAACAGTAGAGTATAGAAAGAAAAAAAAAGAATGTCATGGGTGAGGAGGGAATACTGAGAGAGGCAGTGGTCAAAAGGAAAACTCTTCAGGGGAAAAAATAAAAGCATAAACAGGGGGGAATAGGATGGAGGGAAAGAGACAGTAATCATAACTGTGAATGTGAATGGGATGAACTCTCCAATAAAACAGAGGCAGATAGCAGAATGGATTAAAAACCGTAATCCTACAATATGCTGTTTACAAGAAACACATCTGAAACAGGGGGATACACACAGGGTAAAGGTAAAAGGCTGAAGTAAAATATATCGTGCCTCAGCTAAACTAAAAAAAAAAAAAAGCAGGGGTAGCAATTCTTATCTCAGACAAAGCAAAAGCAAAAAATGATCTAACTAAAAGAGATAAGGAAGGAAACTATATCCTGCTAAAAGGCACCATCAAAGATGAAGCAATATCATTACTAAACATTTATGCACCAAGCAGTACAGCATCCAAACTCCTAAAGAGGAAGTTAAAAATGTTAAGAGGAAGAAATAGATAGCAAAAGTATACTAGTGGAGGACTTCAATCTCCCCCTCTCTTAGCTTGATAAATCTAACCTCAAAATAAACAAGAAAGAAGTTAAGGAGGTAAACAGAAACTTAGAGAAGATACATATTATAGACCCCTGGAGAACATTGAATGGGGATAAAAAGGAATATGCCTTCTTGTCAGCGGTATATGGCACATATACAAAAATTGACCATGTACTAGGGCATAAAAACCTCACAATTCAGTGTAGAAAGGCAGAAATATTAAATGCATCATTCCCAGATCATGATGCAATAAAAATTATATGTAGTAAAGGGCCATTGAAGGATGGACTAAAAACTAATTGGAAACTCAATAACAATCCTAAAGAATGAGTGGGTCAAACAAGAACTTATAGAAACAATAAGCAACTTCATTCAAGAGAATGAAAAGAATGAGACAACATACCAAAACTTGTGGGATACAGCAAAAGCAGTTCTTAGGGGAAGTTTTATATCCCTGAATGCATACATAAATAAAATAGAGGAAATGGAGATCAGTTAATTGGGCATGCAACTGAAAAATCTAGAAGAAGAACAAAATGCAAACCCCCAATTAAATACTAAATTAGAAATAATGAAAACCAAAGGAGAGATTAATAAAATTGAATTTAAGAAAACTATTGAATTAATAAATAAAACTAAGAGCTGGTATTATGAAAAAAAAAAAACAATAACATTGATAGACCTATACTCAATATGATAAAAAACAGAAGACCAAATTACAAGTATAAAAAATGAAAAGGGTGAATCTACCTCCAATGAAAAGGAAATTAAAATAATAATTAGGAATTATTTTGCCTAACTATGTGCACATAAATTTGACAATATTAGTGAAATGGATGAATATTTACAAAAACATAAGTTGCCCAGACTAACTGGAGAGGAAGTAAACTACTTAAATAACCCTATCTCAGACAAAGAAATTAAGCAAGCCATCAATGAACTCCCTAGGAAAAAATCTCCAGGGCCAGATGACTTTACTAGTGAATTCTACCAAATGTTTAAAGAACAATTGACTCCAATACTTTACAAACTATTTGGGAAAATTGGAGAAAAAGGAGTCCTACCAAATTCTTTTTATGATGCAAATATGGTACTAATACCTAAATCCGGAAGAGACAAAACAGAGAAAGAAAATTATAGACCAACTTCCTTTATGAATATAGATGCAAAAATTCTAAATGAAATATTAGCAAAAAGACTACAGCAACTCATCACGAGAATAATATACTTTGATTAGGTAGGATTTATTCCAGGAATGCAAGGGTGGTTCAGTATCAGGAAAAGTATCAATATAATTGATCACATCAACAACAAAACTAGCAGAAACCATATGATTATCTCAATAGACATGGAAGAGGCTTTTGTGAAAATACAACACCCATTCCTATTAAAAACACTAGAAAGTATAGGAATAAATGGAGTCTTCCTTAAAATAATAAGTAGCATCTGTCTAAAACCATCAGGAAGTATTATATGTAATGGGGATCAGCTAGAAGCATTTCCATAAGATCAGGAGTGAAACAAGGATGTTCACTATCAACCATCTTATTCAATCTGGTACTAGAAATGTTAGCAGTAGGAATAAGAGAAGAAAAAGAAATTGAAGGAATCAAATTAGGCAAAGAAGAGACTTATCTATCACTTTTTGCAGATGATATGATGATATACTTAGAGAATCCTAGACAATCAAGTAAAATACTACTTTGGGGGGGTGCGGGGTCAAGACGGTGGAGTAGAAACTGGACTTCCAAGGGGCTCTGGCTCCCATCTTCTCCAATTCATGTAAAAGGTGACTGAACAAACTTTGGAGCTACAGAACCCACAAAATGACACAGAGAAGCTAACCTCTCACTGAGGATAGCCTGGCAGGCCAGCAGGAAGCAACCAGCCCACTACTCTGGGAGCTGAGCCCAGACATGCTTGAGCCAGAGGTCTTAGCCCCAGGGCAGCCTGACCAGCCACTGGCTGGAGGGAACAGCTGTGGATGTTTCCAGAATTATCAACCCATAGATGCTAAGGACAAAATGCAGTCAGTGCAGTGTGGACTTTGGGATCCAGTAGTTTGGGAGTGTGGTCGGCCTTTTCCCCCAGGGTGATAAGCTCCTAGTAATGTTATAGCCAGGTTCCTGAATTCCCAGATGAAGGAGAAAATATTACAAGCAGCTAGGAAGAGACAATAAGAATATTGTGGAAACACACACACACACAAAAAAGAATATTGTGGAAACACAATCAGGATAACACAGGATCTGGCAACTTCTACAATGAGGGATTAAAGGGTTTAGAACATGATATTCTGGAGGTCAAAGGAGCTGGGATTAAAACCAAGAATCATCTATCCAGCAAAACTGAGTCCCATATTTCAGGGGAAAATATGGTCATTCAGTGAAATAGAGGACTTTCAAGCATTATTGATGAAAAAAACAGAGTTGAATAGAAAATTTGACATTCAGATACAAGAAGCAAGAGAAGCATGAGGAGGTAAACAGGGAAAAGAAATCATAAGGAACTTAGGAAATTTGAACTATTTACATCCCTACAAGGAAAAACTATAATTGTAACTGATGAAACTTTTCTCTGTGTGACAATAGTTGAAGGGAATAGAAATATCTATCTACACACACACACACACACACACACACACATGTGTATATATATATATACATATATGTGTATATATATATATATGAGGATATATGGGTGTATGAATATATATGTGAATGTGTGTATATATGTGTACAGGGATACATAGATAGAGGGCACAAGGCCAATTTAATAGGAAGGGATGATACTTAAATTTAATAGGATTAAATTTAATAAATTTAATAGGATACTTAAATTTAATAGGAAGGGATGATACTTAAAAGGTGAAATTAAGAGGTGAGAGAGGAATATAATGAGAGGAGATGGGGAGAGACAGAATGGGATAAACTATCTCATGTAGAAGAGGCAAAGGAAAATGGTTACAATGGAGGGGAAGAACAGGAAGGCAAAAGGTAATGGGTCAACCTTATTCTCATTGAATTTGGCTTAGGTAGGGAATGACGTACACACTAAACAGGATGTCTCATTCTCTAGGAGAGTAGGGGGGAAGGGAATTAGAGGGGGGATGATGGAAGGGAGGGAAGTTGGAAGCACCCACTTTTGAAAAGGGACAGGATCAAAGTGGAGAATAGAACAAGTGGGATGTGGGATAGGAGGGAGGGAAATACAGTCAGTCTTTCACAATATATCCACTATGGAAATGTTTTGCATAGCTACACATATACAACCTATATTGAATTGCTTATCTTCCCAGTAAGGGTGGGTGACAAGGGAGGAAGGGAAAGAACCTGGAATTCAAAGTTTTAAAATCAAATGTTTAAAATATATATAAATATATATACATATTTATATATATTCTATATATCATATTATATATATATATATACTATTATTATTATTATTTTACATGTAACTTGGAAATAACATATACAGGCACTAGGACATAGAGATCCACCATGCCCTACTGGAAAGTCAGAGGGGGTATGGGAGAAGATATGGGAGACAGCAGATTGGAAGAGAGGATATCCAGTGGGATAGTTAATTTTGGGGTGGTGGGTAGGGGGAAAAACAGGGAGAAAATTTCTAACTCAAAATCTTTCAGAAATGAATGGTGTAAATTAGAAGTTAATAAAGCATTTGATAAAAACAAACTACTTGAGATAATAAACAAATTTGGCAAAGTTGCAGGATATAAAATAAACCCACATAAATCCTCGGCATTCCTATACATCCCTAATGAAATCCAACAGCAAGAGATAGAGAAATCCCATTTAAAGTTACTGAAGACATTATAAAATATTTGGAAATATACCTGCCAAAACAAACCCAGGATTTATATGAACACAATTATAAAACACTTTTCACAAAAAATGAAGTCAGATCTAACTAATTGGAAAAACATCAATTGTCCAGCTAATATGATAAACTGACAATTTTACCTAAATTAAATTACATATTTAGTGCCATACCAATCAATTTATCAAAAAATTACTTTGCAGAGCTAGAAAAAATAGTAACAGAATTCATCTGGAAGAACAAAAGGTCCAGAATATCAAGGTAATTAATGAAAAGAAATGCTAGGGAAGATGGCCTAGCCATACCATATTTTAATCTGTATTATAAAGCAGCAGCCATCAAAACTACGTGGTACTGTCTGAGGAATTGAGTAATGGATCAGTGGAATAGACTGGGTACAGAAGACTCAGCAGCCAATGACTATAGTAATCTACTATTTTCCACAGACCCCAGTTTTTGTGATAAGAACTCACTATTTGACAAAAACTGCTGGGAAAACTAGAACATAGTATGGCAGAAATTGGGCATAAACCAAATATCTAACACAGTACACCAAAATAAAGTCAAAATGGGTGCAGGATCTAGGTATAAAGGCTGATATTTCAAGCAATCTGAGAGAGCAAGGGATAGTTTACCAGTCTTTTTTTTCTTTCTTACTTAATCTCCTTTTAGGAAAAACAAATTTTAAGTATTCCTGAGACTTAGTAGACATCAGAACCGTAGCAAAGCATTTGTGTAAGGAATTTGTGGAAGACAGGGTGGAAGAGCCGACAGCGGCCAGATTGTGGAAGAGCTAATAGATTGTTGTACAAGCTAACAGCATCTCAGTTCCTATCTCAGATGCAAAGCAGAAGAAACCTAGAGTAAAAGACATGTGTGGAGAGCAATGCTTAGAGAAGTCCTACTTCTAAGCAAGGACCCTTGGGTCAGAGCCCAAAATAAATCAGGCTGTGATTTAAAAAAATGCTAACTAATAAACATAGAGCTGCTCTTTGTATTCAAAGATGAGGTTGCAGACAGTGACCATGGTCAAAAACCCATAGATGACAGTCAGTCACATGCACACTATGCACACATAAAAGCTACCCTTTGGTTGACAGATGCAGTGTTATTTTCAGAATCTGGCCCCATATGAAGCTCAGATTTTGGGGCAGATTAGGTCACCATTTGTGCTGTGGAGTTTGAAACTGATTGAAGCGTCAGTGTATTAAATCAGCTGGGGCTCTCCTGCTGCTGGGAGCCAAACCCAAACACTGTTTCTTTTTATCTCCCCAATTTAGTTTCAAAGGCTACTCGTTTTCGATTCACCCAACTAGCACAGCAACCACAGGTTGGCATTTTCATGCTACCATATGCTGTATTTATTTGCTGCTGTTATTGTAGGGTACACTTTAATTAATCATTTATTTTTTTAATTGATGGTTAATTTTAATTGGTGTTTCAATTTAATTAAGTCTTGTTCTAATAGGGTGTCTTTTTTTGGGTCACTTTTCATTGAGTGCTCATACATAAACAAAGAAGGAAAAAAAATTAGAAGAATTGTCCTGAAGAAGAAAATCAATCAATGACTGTTGAACACAAATAAAATACCCTTAACAAAGAACCTAACCCAATGCGGGTGCAATGGTTTTTTCCTTTGGGTTCCCAGGGGTGCATCTCAATAAAATGCATCCTTTGATGTAACCCCTTTTCCCATGCAATATTCTCCCTTAGGTTTTAAGAGTTGGGTCATAATATAAAATGTCTCCCTTTGGCTTAAGTTCCTACCTAGGACTTCTTGAACTCCAACCCCGCAACTATTTGATGCAATGCAAGCAAGACATGGCAATAGGCAGAGTGGGATAAAAGTGTAGGGGAAGAAGAAGCTTCTAATCCAGGGGTGGGGAACCTTCAGCCTCAAGGTCACATGTGGCCCTCTAGGTCCTTAAGTGTGGCCCTTTGACTGAATCCAAACTTCACAGAACAAATCCCCTGGTTCAGCCAAAAGGCTGCACCCAAGGACCTAGAAGGCCACAGGTTCCCCACCCCTAGTCTAGTCTCACATTGTCACTAGCAAGTTGACACCATTGCCACGTGTTTACTAGGGCCCCAGGATCCCTGAAGATCTTGTTTGGATTATGAGAGACAGCTAGGTGGTGAAATGTGCTAAGCTTGGAGTCAGAAAGACCTGAATTCAAAGCCTGTCTCAGACACTGACTAGTCCTGTGACCCTGGGCGAGTCACAATCTCTGTATCAGATTCCTCAACCATAAAATGGGGATCATAAGAGCTCCCAAGACTGCTGTTAGAATAATAGGAGAGACCCCCTATAAAGCACTTAACGCGTGCCTGGTACACTGTACTCGCTGCATAAATTCTAGCCATTATTGTTATTGTAAATTTCTCTTATGCGTCCTGTTTAAACCCACTCAGAGGGCGTGCGTTTTTCAGCCCCCTTCTTGCTCTGATTCTCACATAACTGACTCCCCCCACAGCAGCCAGAGGGGGTGTTTGGTGAGGTGGTCTCCAGCCTGGAGGCTTCTGGTGGCTTTTTCTGCTTTGTATTCCTCAGTGAGTTTCTGCACCAGATGCCATCAACAGGGGGGCAGAGTGAACCCTAGCCTGACTTGCCCAAAGACAGGGACCCAGAGGGAGTAGTTTGGACATCACAGAGCCAAGGTGGAATGTGAAATGACAATGTAGCCGTCGCACACTGCTTCATATTCTAATGGTCATCTCAAATTCCTGAGAGAGTGTGACCATAGCAGTTGCTACTGCTTTCTGCTAAGCACTTCATTTGTGTGAATGAAAAGAAAATACCTGCCCCATGCCTTATTCACACTGTTTGCACTTTTCTAGTCCCCTTTTTTTGAGATTGCTTACTTCTGTTACCACTGAGGCTCTCCACAGGGTGGAGACACTGACCAGGAAGGGAGCTCCTGGGCTTTAGGACTCCCTGAGGGGATTAGGGTGTTATGGCCTAAACTAATATGTGGTGTTAGATGCATTTAGCATTACAGTTAGAAAGTAATGGAATAATAAGCCTGAGGTCACACAACTAGGAAGTGTTCGATGCCAGATTTGAAATCAGGGTATAAACCCAGTCATTGAATAACTGGGTCAAAGGGTACAAACAGTTTGGTAAATTTGGGGATATGATTCCAAATCACTTTCCACAATGGTTGGGCCAGTTCGTGTGCCCGTGTACCTCTTTTCTCACAGCCCCCTCCACAGTTCTTTGAGTTTCAAGTTTTCTTACCGCCCCCCCCCCTTACCCCCCTCCCCAATGGCAGCATACAATCAAATATAGGATCTGCAGATACTTTCACATTAGACATTAGTCAGGTTATAAAGAAGGATTGTATCAGATGGAATGAACAATGGGAAAGAGGAAACAAAACTAAACAAGAAAAAGAAAGAGAGCAGGTAAGTTGCTTCAATATGCATTCAAACTCTGTTCTTTTGAGTTCTTTCTCTGAATGTAGACATCTCTCTCCATCATGAGTCTTTTGGAGTTAACTTATAGCCCTGAATTGCTGAGAAGAGTCCAATCTATCAAAGTTGGTCATCACAGATATGTTGTGTTTGTAATTGTGTACAGATTTCTCCTGGTTCTGCTCTTTTCGCTCAGCATCAGTTTGTATAAGCCTGTCCAGGTAAATATGAAGTCCATCTGCTCCTCGTTTCTTATGGAACAATAGTATTCCATTACATTCATATACCATAACCTGTTTAGCCATTCCCCAATTGATGGGCATCTTCTTAATTTCCAATTCTTTGCCACCACAAAAAGAGTTGCTATAAATATCTTTGTACATATGGGTCTTCCTCCCACTTCTATTATCTCTTTGGGATACAACCCTAGAAGTGGGTCAAAGGATATGAAATTATTTATAGCCCTTTGGGCATAGTTCCAGATTGCTGTCCAGAATGGTTGAATCAATTCACAACTCCACCAGCAATGCATTAGTGTTCCAATTTTTCCACATCCTCTCCAGCATTTATCATTTTCCTGTTTTGTCATCTTAGCCAATCTGACCAGTGAGATGTGGTACCTCAGAGTTGTTATGATTTGCATTTCTCTAATCATTTGGGATCTTTTTAAAGAGGCGATTGATGAATTCTTTCAATTTCTATTTTACCCTCTGGTTCTAGACTATCAGGGCAGTTTTCCTCGATGATTTCTTGAAAGATGATGTCTAGACTCTTTTTTTGATCATGGCTTTTGGGTAGTCGATTAATTTTAAAATTATCTCTCCTGGACCTATTTTCTGGGTCAGTGGTTTTTCCAACAAGATATTTTACATTGCATTCTACTTTTTAATTCTTTTGTATCTGTTTTATAATATCTTGATTTCTCATAAAGTCAGTATGCTCCATTTGCGCCATTATAATTTTGAAGGAATTATTTTCTTCAGTGAGCTTTTGAAGTTCCTTTTTCATCTGGATAATTCTGGTTTTGAGGCATTCTTCTCCTCATTGGCTTTTTGGATCTCTTTTTCTATTTGAGTTAGTCTATTTTTAAGGTGTTGTTTTCTTCAGTATTTTGGGGGGTCTGCTTTAGCAAGCTGTTGACTTGTTTTTCATTATTTTCTTGCATCGCTCCCATTTTTCTTCCAAATTTTTCCTCTTATTCTATTATTTGATTTTCAAAATCCTTCTTGAGCTCCTCCATGATCTACGGCCAGTTCATATTTTTCTTGGAGGCTTTTGATGTAGGAGCTTTGACTTTGTTGCCTTCTTCTGGTTGTATGTTTTGATCATCTTTGTTACCAAAGAATGATTCTGTGGTCTGATTTCACTTCCTCTGTTTGCTCATCTTGCCAGCCAATTACTTGATGTTTGAGCTCTTTGGCAAGTTAGAACTCTGCTTCCAGAGTGGAGAGTGTTGTGCCGAAAATTTCTGGGGCTTTGTGCAGCTATTGTTAGAGCTTCTTCTAGTCACCTGCCTCAGAACTGTGAGGAGGACTGCCCGTCCACAGCCTCAACAAGCTCTGTCATGCCTGTGCTCCTCACTCCAGGATTGCCACCCAAAACTGTTATGCAGATCCAAGCATGAAAAAGCAAGAGATTCTTGCCTCAGTGCCAGCAAAGAGATTCCTGCAACTGCCTTCTTGTCAGCCACTTGGTCCCCCCATTATCTGTGGGTCTAGAGCTCCAGAAACAGCCACCACAGCTGCAGCCATGGCCATCTCTGCCTCCCTGGGGGTAGGAGCTGAATGGTGTTCCTCTTTCACTCAATTCCAACAGAGTTTTCCCACTGACCTTTTAGTTTCTCTTTGGTGTTTATGGGTTGAGAAATCTGGAAACTGCCACAGCTGCCAGTGATTTAGACCTGAGGTCTTCTCTTGCCCATCTGTACCATTGCTCTGTGCTGGTGCAGGCTGCAGGACCATGCTCTGCTTCTAGCCCAGTGAGCTAGACCCTTCCTTTTCAGCTTGCCAGGCTCTCTTCAGCAGGAGATTTGTTTCTGTATGTCACTTTGTGGGTTCTGCAGCACTAAAATTTGTTTAGAGTAATTTTTTACAGGTATTGGAGGTGGTTAGAGGAGGAACTCAAGAAAGTTCCTGCTTTTACTCTACTATCTTGGCTCTGCCTCCAATTTTTGTTCTATTTAGTTTTTAAATAAGTTTTTATTTATCCTTCTCCATTTCCTTTCCTGAGAGCCATCCCATATGAAAAATAGCATATTTTAAGGAGGAAAAAAAAGCAGCACAACTGATTGAGACATTGAAAAAGTCCAAAAATGTGTGCAGTGTGTATTATACCTGTGGATGGATCCCAGATCCAGGAAGGGCATGCTGGGATGTCTTCTAACCTCTCCATTCCAATCCCTCTTGATCTTTGTCATTTTCTTTCATTCATATTTAATCTTCTGGTTAGTCATTCTTTACTTCGACATGGTTGTGGTTACTGTGTACCCTTGGTTCTGCTCACTTCACTCTGCATCAGTTCAGGTAAGTCTCCCCAAGCTTCTCTGTAGTCATCACACACATTTCTTGCAGCTCAGGAATATTTTAATACACTTATGTTCCAGTTTGTCGATCCATTTCTCAACCAATAGGCTTCTACTTAGTTTCCCTTTCTCTGCTATCACAAAAAGTGGTGCTATAAATAATTTGGTGAATGTGGGGACTTTCTTCTTATTAATGGCTTCCATGGGGTATGAGCCTAATAAAGGAGTTTCTGGGTCAAAGGGTTTGGACATTTTGGTGACTTTATTTGCACAATTCCAAAATGATTGTTCCCAGCTCCACCAACAATGTATTAGTGCACCCATCATTTCACAACATTGTTGCCATTTTTGCTATTTTCTCCAATTTTCATAGGGTAAAGTGAAACCTCAGGGTTGTTTTTATTTGCATTCCTCTTATCATTAGTGATTTGGAGTATTTCATGAGGTTGTGAGTCAATTCTTCACTTCAGAAGTGGTTGTTTCTATCCTTTGAGTTTATATATATTGGATACTAAACCCTTATCAGAGAAATTTGATACAAAGATTTTCTCCCCATTTGACCACTTCCCTTCTTATCCTAGATGCATTCATGTTGTCTGTGCAGGAACTTTTCAGTTTCATGTAATAAAAATTTTTGTATTTCATCTTTTGAATTTGCCTCTACCTCTTGTTTGGTTAAACATCGTCTCCCCTACCCAAAGCTGTGACAGGTATATGATCTCTCTTAATCTGCTTGCCTCAGTTTCCTCACCTGTAAAAGGAAGATAATAATACCACCTATCTCTCAGGGTTGCTGTAAGGACCAACTGAGATAACTGTAAAGTCCTTAGCCTGGTTCCTGGCACACAGTAAACAGTACAGAAATGCTAGCAATTATTGTTCATTTAATGTTATTAATTTTGTATAGTGTGACATTTAGTGTTACAATTGCTTATCTACTTATAATGCACCACAGAATGAAGGGCAAGGCATTTTCCCAGCAGGTTTATTAATCAAATAAAGAGCATTTTCCTAGGTAATTTTTGTTTTCCACTTTGTCACACCCTGGGCTCCTGAATTCCATTGTTTCTGATTCCCATCTAGTCTTTAGAGCTACAGAACCCAGAAACTGACAGAGAGAAACAAATTTCCTGCTGAAGGAAGACTGAGAGGCCGGCAGGAAGGGTCCATTGCAGTGTGCTGGGAGTGGAACTCCAGTCCTGCACGAGCCATGGTTTTAGCCCCAGGATGGCCCTGACTAGCTGCAGCTGCAGTAGCCTTCACAAGAGCAAATCACGAGCAGCTGTAGTGGTCTCCAGACTTCTCAATCCATAAATACCAAAAATAAAGTAAAGGGTCAGTGTGAAGCTTTCTTGGTCCAGGGGAGATAGAAGAGTGCACTCTGACTGGTACCCCTGGAGCAAGAAGCAAAAGAGGTGAGGTGGCTGCAGCTGCTGCCATGTGGCTGCTTCAGAGCTACTGGCCTGCAGATTGTAGGGGGATCAAGTGACCATTCACAGGATTATTGCTCTTGCTTTAACCTGCTTGGATCCCAGTCAGGGTCTTGGGTGTGGTCCTGGGGTGTGTGACCAGTGAACCAGAGAATGTGGGAGTTATAGAGAGGGTGCCCATCTAATAGCTGCAAAAACCCCAGTGATTTGGGACATAGCTCTCTCTATTCTGGAAGCAGAGTTCTACTACAGCAAAGAGCTCTAAAGTCAAGTAATTAACTGCCAATACAAGCAAGCAACAGAAGCACAAACAGATGATAGAATCCTTGAGGAAGACAGCGAAGTCAGAACTCCTGCATCAAAAGCCTCCAAGAAAAATATGAACTGGTAGGCCATAAAGGAATGCAAGAAAGCTTTTGAAAATCAAGTAAGAGAGGTGGAAGGAAAATTGGGAAGAGAAATTAAAGATGCAAGAAAATCATGAAAAGCAAGTCAACAGCCTGCTAAAGGAGACCCAAAAATACACTGAAGAAAATAACGCCTTAAAAATAGATTAACTCAAATGGCAAAAGAGATTCAAAAAGCCAATGAGGAAAAGAGTGCTTTAAAAAGTCAAATTTCCCACATGGAAAAGTAATTTTAAAAACACACTGAAGAGAATAACTCCTTCAAAATTAGATTGGAGCAATTGGAAGCTAATGCCTTTATGAGAAATCAAGATACTATAAAACAGATACAAATAAATGAAAAAAAAATAAGGCAATATGAAATATCTCATTGGAAAGACCACTAACCTGGAAAATAGATCCAGGAGAGATAATTTAAAAATTATGGGACTACCTGAAAGCCATGATCAAAAAAAGAGCACAGACACCATCTTTCAAGAAATTCTCAAGCAAAATTGCCCTGATATTCTAGAACCAGAGGACAAAATAGAAATGAAAGAATTCACTGATTACCTCTTGAAAAAGATCCCAAAAAGAAAACGGCTAGGAATATTATAGCCAAATTCCAGAGTTCCAAGGTCAAGGAGAAAATACTGCAAGCAGTCAGGAAGAAACAATTTGAGTACTATGGAAACAATCAGGATAACACAAGACTATCTAAAAGGAGCTAGGACTAAAACCAAGAATCACCTACCCAGCAAAACAGGATAATGCTATGGGGAAAAATATGGTCATTCAATGAAACAGAGGACTTTCAAGCATTCTTGACCAAAAAAAAAAAACCTGAGCTGAACAGAAAATTTGACTCTCAAATACAAGAACAAGAGAAGCATGAGGCTTCTCAGGAAAAGGAAATAATAAGGAACTTATTAAAGTTGATCTATTTACATACTTACATAGAAAAATGATAAATGTAACTCATAAGACTTTTCTTCGTATGAGGATAGCTGAAGGGAATATATATGTATGTATATATACGTATGTATGCATACATATATGTATAGGAGGATGTATGTGTATATAAATATATATGTAAGTATGGGCATTTGGATGTTCATGTATACATAGACAGAGGGCACAGGATGAGTTGAATATGAAGGGATGATATCTAAAAAATAAGAGGTGAGAGAGGAATTTATTTGGAGAAGAAGAAAGGGAGTGATAGATTAGGATAAATTATCTCATATAAAAGAGGAAAGAGGAAACTGTTTCAATGGAGGGAAAGTGCAGTAAGGTGAAAGGGAATGGGGCAACTTGATTTTCATTGAATTTGGCCTAAGGAGGAAATAACATACACAATCAATTAGGTATATTACCCTATAGGAAAATAGAGGGGTAGGGGATAAGAGGGGGAAGGATAGAAGGGAGGGCAGATTGGGGGAGAGGGTAGTTAGAAGCAAACATTTTTGAAAAGGGATAGGGTCAGAGGAGAAAATAGAATACGTAGGGTGCAGGATAGGATGGAGGGAAATATAATTAGTCTTTCATAATATAATTACTATGGAAATAATTTGGGTAACTACATATGTATAATCTATATTGAATTGTTTATCTTCCCAGTGGAAGTGGGTGAGGAGGGAAGAAGGGGAAAAAATCTGGAACCCAAAGTTTTAAAAACAAATGTTTAAAATTTTGCTTTTCACATACAACTGGGAAATAAGATATACAGCTACTAGGGTTTAGAAACCCATCTTGCCCTACTATAAAGCTAGGGAGGGGTAAAGGGGGTACAAGAGAAAAGAGATTGGGGAAAGGGGTATTCAGTAGGCTTGCAATTTTGGAGTGGGGGTAGTGGAAAGATGGGGAGAAAAAATTGTAACTCAAAATCTTGTGGAAATAATGTTGAAAACTAAAAATTAAAAAAATGAAAGGTGTGAATTTGTCACCAGTGAAGACAATTGTTAGGAGCTATTTTCCCAAACTATATGCCAATAAATTTGGCAATCTAAATGAAGTGGGAGGAATATCTACAAAAATATAAATGACTGTGATTAACAGAAGAAATAAAATAATTATGTAACCCAATCTTAGAAAAAGAAATTGAACAAGCCATCAATGAACTCCTGAAGAAAAAATTCCCAGGGCCAGATGGATTTATAAGTGAATTCTACCAAACATTTAAAGAACAATTAATTCCAATGCTATATAAACTATTTGGAAAAAGAGGTGAAGGAGTCCTACCAAATTTCTTTTATGACACAAATATGGTGCTGATACCTAAACTGGGAAGAGATGAAACAGAGAAAGGGAATTATAGACCAATTTCCCTAATGAATACTGATGCATAAATTTTAAATAAAATATTAGCAAAGAGATTATTATAGCACTTTATCACCAGGATGATACACTATGACCAAATGGGATTTACACCAGGAATGCAGGACTGGTTCAATAACAGGAAAGCTATTAGCATAATCGACCATATCAAGGACAAAACCAACAAATAATATAACTATCTCAATAGAAGCAGAAAAGGCCTTTGACAAAATACAACACTAGAGAACATAGGAAAAATGCAGCTTTCCATAAAATAAGTAATACTTCTCTAAAACCGTCAACAAGCATTATCTGTAATGAGTTTAAGTGGGAATCTTTCCCAATGAGATAGTGGGTGAAACAAGGATGCCCGTTATCACTACCATTATCCCGTATTGTACTAGAAATGTTAGCCATAGTAACAAGAAAAGAAAAAGAAATTGAAAGAATTAGTATAGGCAGTGAGGAAACAATGCTATCACTCTATTGTTATGATGGTTTACTTAGAGAATCCTAGAGAACCAACTAAAAAACTACTTGAAATAATTAACAACTTTAGCAAAGTCACAGGATATAAAATAAACCACACAAGTCATTAGCATCTCTATATTTTATATATTACCAACAAAGCCCATCAGCAAGAGAGAAAGAGAAATTCCATTTAAAATAACTGAAGACAATATAAAATATTTGGGAGTCTACCTGCCAAGATAAATTCAAGAACTATATGAACATAATTACAAAACACTTCTCACACAAATAAAGTCAGATCTAACCAATTGAAAAAATATCAGTTGCTCATAGGTAGACTGAGCTAATGTAATAAAAATGACAATTTAACCTAAATTATTTTAGGTATTCAGTGCCATACCAATGAAACTACCAAAATATCTGTTTTATAGAGCCAGAAAAAGTAATAGCAAAATTCATCTGGAAGAACAAAAGGTCAAGAATATCAAGGGGAGAGGGTGTCTAGGTGGTGAAGTGAGTAAGAGACCCAGCCCTGGAGTCAGGACCGGGAATTAGTCCCGGCCTCAGAGAATGAGCACCTACACATAAATAATGACTGGCCGTGTAACCTTGAGCAAATTACTTAACCCCAATTGCTTTATTAAAAAAAAAAGAATATCAAGGGAATTGATGGGAAAAAAAGGCAAGAGATGGTTGGCCTAGCTATGCCAGATCTAAAATTATATTCTTATTGAAACTATTTGGTACTATCTAAGAAATAAGTGGTGGATAAGTGAAATAGATTAGGTACATAAATGACTATAATAATCTACTATTTGAGAAACCCAAAGACTCCAGCTTCTGGGATAAGAAGTCACTATTTGACAAAAACTGCTGGGAAAGTTAAGATAAGGTTCAAATAGCAACATGATTTAGACATAAAGGATGATACCATGAGCAAACTGAGAGCGCAGGAAATAGTTAACTTTTCAGATCTATGGAGAATGGAAGAATTTATGAATAAACAAGAGATAGAGAGCATTATGACATAAAAATGGATAATTCTGATTACATTAAATAAAAAAGTCTCTCCCCAAATAAAACCAATGCAACCAATGTTAGAAGGAAAGCAAAAAGTTGGGAAACAATTGTTACAGCCAGTGTTTCTGATAAAGGCTTCATTTCTCAAATGTAGAGAGGAACTGAGTCAAATTTATAAGAATACAAATCATTCTCCAGTGCCTCAATAGCCAAAGGATATGAACAAGCAGTTTTCATATGAAGAAATTAAAGCTATCTATACTCAGATGAAAAAATGTTCTAAATCACTATTGAATAGAGAAATGCAAATTAAAACAACTCTGAGGTACCACCTCAAACCTATCAGACTGACTAATATGACAAAACAGGAAAATGATAAATGTTGGAAAGGATGTGGGAAAATTGGAACACCAATGCATTGTTGGTGGATACTGATCCAACCATTCTGGAAAACAATTTGGAACTGAGTAAAAATCAAAACAACAAAAGTGGTTATTATTCTTTAAACAAAATAATACAGTGAAAAGGGGGGGAGGGTTTAGAACATTAGCAGGCACAGTTTGTTGCTAACTTGTAGGGAAAGTTGAGCCAACACAGTTTGCAACAGTGGAGCAGAAAAGGAGTGGGCAGCTTTCAGAGATGTGGTGTACAGAACTACATTTACTCTGGTTCTGAATGTTGCATATCGGTAAGAACACTTGCAAATATCAAGACTGGCTTGACAAAGTAATGATGGGGAAATTCAGAAGCTGCTAAGTGAAAAATGAGACCTGCACAGGGTCTACCAGCAGAATAGTTCATCCATCTCTAAGAAGGCAGCATTCAACTCCATCAAAAGTAGAGTACTTGTGAAGCTTAGAGAGATGCAGGATTCCTGGCTCAGGAAGCATCATGCTGATAGTAACAATCCAAAGCGCTTTTATGATGCCCTGAAGGCTATTTATGGGCCAAAGTCCTATGGTGCATCTCAGCCACTCAGTACTGATGGACCCACTTTGATTAGTGATAAGGACATGATTCTGGAGTGATGGGCTGAACACTTCCAGAGTGTTCTCAACAGACCATCATCAGTCAATGCTGAGGCCATTGACTGTTTACCTCGGGTTGAAGTCAATCCTTCTCTAGCCAAACTTCAGAATGAAGAAGAGGCTTGGAATGCTATTAGGCTCCTCTCAAGTCGCAAAGCACTTGGTGTTGATTCTATTCCAACTGATCACACAAAAGCTGTCTGGAATTTTCTAGGTTATATGGCAAGAGGAGGTTATTGCCCAAGAGTTCAAGGACGCCTCTATTTTTTTTTTTAAAGCAATTGGGGTTAAGTAACTTGCTCAAGGTTACACGGCTAGTCATTATTTATGCGTGGGTGCTCATTTTCTGAGGCCGGATTCGATCTCGGGTCATCCCAACTCCAAGGCCGGCGCTCTTACTCACTGTGCCACCTAGCCACCCCCAGGACGCCTCTATTTTCCATCTCTGTAAAGGTAGAGAAGATAGATTTTCCTGTGACAATCACACTGGCGGGGTCTCTCTCTTTCTTACTCATTGCTGGTGAGATTCTTCCCAGAGTCCTTCTTAATAGGCTGATCCTTCACCTGGAAGACAGTCATCTGCCTGAGAGCCAGTATGGCTTCAGAAAGGGCCAAGGAACAGTCAATATTGTGCTTGCTGACCAACAACTCCAGGAGAAATGTCAGGAGCACAGCAAAGGTCTGGACACACGTTTGTACACCTGTCAGTCACAAGCGCTTGTGGAACATTATGTTAAAACTTGATTGCCTGGGGAAGTTCCATGACATCATGCTCCCCTGGGTTCTAGATAATTGGCCAATGCTCTCTTGCCTTCCCAGTCACCAGTGAAGTGAAACAAGGCTGTGTGCTTCCTCCCATGCTTTTTAACATGATGTTTTCAGCCATGTTGTCAAAGGCCATCAATGAGGACAAACATGGCATCTAGGTCATCTGCTCCACTGAGGGTAAACTTACTTTTTTTCTTTTTGGGAGTGGGAAGGCAGGGAAATTGGGGTTAAGTGACTTGTCCAAGGTCACATGGCTAGTAAGTGTTAAGTGTCTGAGGCCAGATTGGAACTCAGGTCCTGACTCCAGGGCCAGTGCCCTACTCACTATGCTACTAGCTGCCGCAGATGGTAAACTATTTAACGTGAAAAGGCTACAAGCCAAGATTAAAGTGGGGGGAGAGTTGGTGCATGATGTTTTTGTTCACAGATGACTGTACCATAAATTCAGACTCTGAAAGTGAGGTGTAATGAAGTACAAATCAATTCTCTGCTTATTGTGCTAATTTTGGCCTAACAATCAACAGAAAACACAGGCACCGCACCAGCCAGCACCGCACTATCCATTCATGGAACCATCAGTTATGGCAAGTGGGGAAGCTTTCAAGGCTGTGGATAAGTGCATTTACCTTGGCAGTGAACTTTCCAGGGATGTACATATTGATAATGAGGTTGATGCAGGCATTTCCAGAGCTAGCCCAGTGTTTGAGAGGCTCGGGAGGAAAGTGTGGGAGAGAAGAGGCATCAGACTGACTACCAACTGAAGGCCTACAGAGCCATCGTGCTGACCTCATTGTTGTATGTCTGTGAAAACTGCACAGTCTACCAGCACCAGGCCAGGAAACTGAACTACTTCCATTTGAATTGTCTTAGGAAGATTCTGAACATCACCTGGCAGGATAAGGTGCCAGACACTGAGGTCCTTACTCAACTAAACTGCCAAGCATTCAGGCTCTGCTTCAGAGAGTGCAACTATGATGGGCTGGCCACGTTGTTCAAATGCCAAATACATGCCTGCATGGTCCAGGACCACCCAGCATGGAGTGCCCACATCAGAGAAGGGGCTGTGCTCTATGAGCAAAGCAGAACTGAAACAGCTCAAAGGAAAGGTGAGATGTGCAAGTTTAGAGAATCCACCCCAAATGTTCACATGGACTATTCCTGCCCAACCTGTGGTAGAACATTCCAAGTTCTTATTGGTCTTCTCAGCCACAGATGGCTGTATCAGCTCACACAAGAAAGGGGAGTAAAAACTAGATAAGAAAAAAAGCCAAAGCAGGCAGTGGCCCAGCATTGGATAAACCCAAGAACACAAATGGCCAGGTGAAGGATTCCCCTTTTCCACAAGCACTGCAGAGAAACCAGAAAACAGTTTGAGATAAGTCAGGTTTAGACACCCAGCTTCCACTCCCTACTACACGACACTCAAAATGGAGACTGTGCCTGACCATAAAAGTCACTGATTGAAAGACTTAAGCAGGAACATGGAGGAGGAGAAGGAAAGAGAACCCCTAGCTTGGTACTTCCACTTCTAAAAGCAGATGGAGAACTCCTTAGGGGGGCAGAGCCAAGATGGCAGAGTAGAAACAGGACTTCCTCGAGGCTCCTGCTCCCACCTCTTCCAATTCATGTAAAAAATGACTCCAAACAAACTACAGAACCCACAAAATGACAGAAGCTAACCTCCCACTGAAGACAGCCTGGCAGGCTCAGGGTGGCCACAACCAGCTGCTGGTGGGACTTCAGATCACCAGCAGCTGTGGAGGTTTCCAGAACTATAAACCCATAGATGCTAAGGACAAAGTGAGAGGTCAGTGCAGGGTGAACTTTGGGAACCAGGAATTGGAGAGTGCAGTCCAGCCTTTGCCCCCTAGAGGGAGAAGTGGCTCAGGCCCGCTGCCACCTTGCAGGTACCACTTCATGGCTGCTTCAGAGCTCGTGTCCTGCAGATTATAGGGGGACCAAGTGACCAGTCTGTGCCTGTGCCGCTCACTTGCTTTCAGTTCAGTGTGATAGACCCTTCCTGTTGGCCTGCCAGACTGCCTTCAGCTGGAGATATGTTTCACTCTGTCATCTGGTGGGTTCTGTAACTCTAAAATTTGTTTAGAGTCATTTTTGTAGGTATTTGAAGGGGTTTGGGGGGAAGAGCTCAAGCAAGCTCCTGCTTTTACCAACCTGATATCTGTACATAATAGATTTGCAGTTTCTTGTGCAGTCATCATTTTTTAAAAATTCAACTATGCTATAGAACTGCTTGTTTTATTTCATACATTCAAAATAAAATCCACAAAATTACAAAAATATTAAAGCCACCCATAGTTCCTGTCAACTGCAGGTTAGGTATCATTTAGGGAGGCCGGGAGGTCACAGTTTTGTCAGTGTTGGGGTGTTCAGTCTGTCAAGAACCCAGTTCACTAGGACCACTCTGAGTGAGGACAAAGGAAGGAGATGAGGGGACAAAGAAGTCATAGGGAAAAGACATGGGACAAGGGGCCTGGCTTTGGGCTTTGGTGTTTTCACCCTTTCCAGTGATTCTCTGTACTCTCTCTGGGTCCTTATTCTTCCCAAAGATATTCAGGATCTGGTCCCCTCTTCTTGTTAGGGGTATACTTAGCAACAAGTTTCTGATAGTTCAGGTTTAACATTGGAATGTAATGAGGCCTTCACAAATCAGCGAACACTAAAACAAGTCTGACTTTGCCCTAACACAGAAAGGATGTGCACCAAGGACACAGTGACACTTTTCTGGATGGCCCCTCTCATGTCCAGGTGAAACCTTGTCTGGTCAGCAGGGCAGGGCAGGGTGACTCCAAAGAAGCCACATGTGGAAGGGGACACAACTCCCTGTGAATGGGACTTTAGGTACCCTTAGGGCAGCAGTTAGCTACCTTGAGGGAGACAAGGGCCAATCAAATCCTAGGGACAGCTTTGTTGTCTTGTTTGAGGGAAAACTAAACCCAGTTTTGGGTAAATCACAACCCTCTGATCCCATTCCATACCACCCCCAAAGGCCCACAGATCTTCTAAAGGACCTTTCACCATTTCCTAATTTTTAGGATTTGACTGGACAATTGTCCTGGCCCAGGGAATAAAAGAAGTGAAGAAAATAAATACTTTGCCTCAATAAAGAATAACCAAAAGAAAAAGGGGAAAAATGAGGATGAAAAACCCCAGGAATTCTAGACTTTCTCTTTCTCCTTTGGGTGAACTGAGCCTCAGATCTTAATCATCCAGTCCTGGTGTCAAATCCAGCTGGGACCACCTTAAAACATAATTGAGAAATATTTTACAAAATAAAGATGTGATGAAAGATAAATAGTGTTAATGTGTGGTTTTCTAAGCCAATGTGCAGCCCAAGGATCCTTACATAGAGAGCCTGGCAGGTAGAAAGTGCTTGTTAATTCATTGAATGACTGATTACAGTATAATTGGTCAGGGAGCTAACTGTGAATATGATGAACAGGGAATGTGTCCTGGCTCCCCCAGAAGAGACTAGGTGACACATGGTGCACACTTCTGGATGGGGGAGGGGTGGGAGTTAGGAGCCAGCTCTCAGAGCCTGGGCCTAGAGGCAAAGAGGAGGGGAGGGAGAAGGGCAGGTTAAAGAGAATGAAGATCTTTAGGTAAGCCCATTGTGACCAGGAAGAAAACACTCCTGGGAGATAAAGAGATGCTGTGTCTGCTCCCCTAGCCTTTCTCCACTCTATGAGCTGTCCCTATTATGATTCCAGTTGACTGTGCTGAAGGCTTCATTGCTGAGCTCAAGAGGTCAGGGTGTGTGGTCCCAATGATCTGTGCACTTTGTCCAGCTGAGGCCTCATTGTCTAGGATCTGGCCGCAGCCTGCCCTCCCAGCCTTATTCCCCACCAGTGCACCTCTCAACTTCAGTCAAACTGTCCTATTCATGGTCCCTCCAGCAAGAAGGAGAGGACCCAAGGTCAAATCTCTTTCTGCTACTGATGTTAGGATATGGGCAGGTCCCATCACTTCTCTATTCCTCATCTTCTTAACTGTAAACTTATTTATCTCTAAAGTCCCTGTATCAAATTCAGTGTCCTGTATGATCCCCAGGGTATTATGGGTAAAGGAGTGGGGAGACTTTTCTTCTAAAAGGGTTAACTCCTCCCTTATAGTAAGTGAGGTTAAGGGGCAGAGATTCATTTCACTGAGGAAAATTATTGCCTCCAGAGGCAAGAAAGTGCCCCGATTAGGCAAGTCCCTGAGCCTGCATAGCTCCCCTCTATCCAAATTGTTAGCAAATGAGGAACCTTTCCAACTCCCATGGAAAAAAGTCTATCTCCATTCTATGAGGCCATACTTTCCTACCTCTATACCTTTGTCCATAGCATTCCCTAGGTCCAGAATGCTCTTCTGTCACTAAATCAATAAAAATTCTGTTCATCCTGCTCAACAAATGCCTCCTTTTCCAAGATGACTTGCCACACCACCTCATTTGGAAATGATTTTCCATTCACAGGCCTCAAATAGCACTTTGTGGACACTTCTGTTTGCTGTATTACAGCAGCTTGTATGTTAGAGAGATTGACTAGATTGGAAGCTCCTTGAGGGCAGGGCCCAGGTTTTACTTGTTTGCTTCTGTCACCACCCAGGGTCTCCATTGGATGAGGGCTCTTGGGTAACACTGACCATGAAGAGAGTTCCTGGGCATTGGGAGGAGCTGCATCCTCTGGGTCCTTGGTGAGCCCCAGGGCTGCCCCGGCCTCCAGTCGAATGGTGGCAGTGACTGCAGACTGCTGGCAGCCTCCCTGCCTCTTCCTGTTCATCTTCCCCAGACCCTGGATCCAAGGACAAAGTCCCCCAGCCCCAAGCATCCCTAGACTAGGGAACTTCCCCCATTTGCCCCCAGATCCGTCTGTCCCCTCACAGAAGCAGTCAGGGTGATGACTGATGATTCTCAGACAGATTCTCTCCCCCCACTCCATTGTAAGACCTCCCCTACCCAGGATACAATTCCTGCAGACCCGGACTCTCCTGCCCACGCAGGATTCCCCCTCCCCCACCGCCCCCGACGTAGTTTCTCTTCACCCAACCTCCCCTCCCTGTGGTCCCAACATTCCCAAGCCCAGCAAAAGTGAAATGGCTTGGGAGCCTCTTTCCCTAGAAACCACTGCCCAGCCGGGACCCTCCCACCCCGCACTCATCCTTTCCCCCAGCCTGAGTTCAGTGGGGCGGGCGCTAGTAGAAACGGCTTCACTTTACCGCCTCTAAGCTCTCAGGCCCAGCCAGACCCCCCCACTTCTGAACCCGTTCCTCGATCCCTCTTTGATCCTGTCAGAAATACCCATTTCTGCTGCCGTGCATGTCTCCTGGCTCCAGGAAAGTGCCCAGAGCGCTCGCCCTCCCGCCGCGTGCAGCCCCCCACCCTGGCTCCTTGAGGCCCCAGCTCTGCTCTCGGACTCGGGGCCTGGAGCCCACACCAGGCAGCTCTTCCTGCCCCCGCCCCCATTTCCCATAGGAGCGCCCCGGCCCTCGCTATGACCCGCTGAGCTCAGAGCCCGATGTGTTCAGTAGCTGGTCAAGTTTAAAATCCGTGGGCGGGAGGGCAGCCGGGCCAGAGTAAGGGTCGAGAACCGAAGACACGCAGGGACTGGAGCTCAGGTTGGAGCTGGGTCCCTTCCCCACTGGGAGGCTTCGGGGATCCACACCTGCCTCCAGGGCTTGGCTCTCTCGGCTTAAGGATCAAAGGTCCAGTTCAACTTTCGGTTTCTTCTTCCCTGAAACAT
>WOXC01006271.1:0-103929 GCA_011680675.1 Gymnobelideus leadbeateri | reverse complement strand
CAGTGCCATCAGCATCTGTAAGAAGCACTCTAGTATTGTCGATAAGAGTTGATAAATCAATCTAGACTAAAAAATTCTACTTAAATTGACACATCATTTCTAGCTAGCCCTATACCCAACCATGAATAATTTGGGGATGATTTTTTTCTCTTGGATTTCTTCCTTGAATTTATGCTTCTACCTACCTAGTGCTTTCATTCTGTATTACTGTTTGAATTTTTATCTGTTTAGTAATGGTACAAAAATGTTATGCCTGTTGCTTCTCAGTGGTTTCTTCCTAGAGAAATAGTTTCTTTTAGTGTCCAGAGGAATCCCTTTGGGTCCAGTATAGAAAATGAACAAGACTCTTGAGTACAGTTCTTAAAATTTAGTTCCTGCTTTAATTCCTTATTCCTTTGCTTCATATTTTTTAATTTGGGCAAGGTGTTTGAAGGTGGGTGGGTTCAGCAGCAGTTAACCTGTTGCTCTAATGCCACTTTTTGGTACCTAACGCTATTGTTATTAAAATTCCACTTCTTACATAGAATGTTGGGTGCAAGGAATTTATACTTATAGACACCATGTAGCTAATCAGTTGTAGGCTCCGGACTAAAACTAGGGTGTGGTATCCTGGCTAAGTCCCTTGCTTTTCCACTCTTTCCTTTTTTTATTCTTGGTAGGTGCTTAAAAAATGATTATTGAATGATTGTCTGGATGGGAGCACTCTGGGCAAAAGAGTACTTAACTCTTTTCTTTAAACCAAAACCTAACCACTGGTGTAAAAGCACTGAGCTTTGGCTCTTCCTTGAGTAGATCTTTGTCTAAGTTGGTCTTTGTCTTACAGTTCCTTAATGACAATTATCATCTTCCTCCCAGCTTTGTGGATAAAGAGAGGAAAAGTTGAGCCAGTCTTAGGAATTTCAAATATTTTGGGTGGGTCTGTCTTTTGGAATTAGTCTTCACATTTTTGGGCAGGGGATGCTAAGTGCAGACTGACCCAATAATTACCCAGTTACTTGTTTTTCTGATGTGAAGCAAAAAGGTTTTTGTCATCGGCATGTTTTGGGAACTCCAGCAAATTATCCAGAAAGATTTAGATGGTGAAGATATACTTGTTAAATATTGCTAATTTACTTCTTTTCCATAGAGGTTCACCGCCATGTAAAATGTCTTGAGGTATATGTTGGAGGTGATTTTTCATTTCTGAAGCTCTCAGCTTTTTAAATTTCAGAGGAAAATAGAGTGTTTAGGAGTTGAACTGTTTAAAGAGGGGAAACAAATTACTTTGTCTTATTTTATGTGCACTCCAAGTGAGACTAATTTTTAGTCATGCTGACTTGTAATCTATATCCCTTTACATATATAATCTCATCTGAGTGAATATTGTTCATTATAAAATTGAAACAGTATTGTCTCCATATATAAAATCCTGTTTCAGACAATTAGTAGCTCTGTGACTCATAGCCAGTTACTTAACCTCCCAGCCTCAGTTTCCTCATCTAATAGCACCTACTTCATAGAGTTGTAAAGATCAAATGAGTTGACTTGTAAAGTGATTTGCAGATCTTAAAGCACCATAAAATGTTAGCTCTAATTATAAGAGTGTGTATAATAGTGTACATGTTGTATAAAGTGGGTTGAAAGAAGTTAAATAAATGCATTAAAATGGCAGTAGATGATTATGAAACCAGACACTCTGTTTGCCATAAAAAAATACCAAATACTAGTTTTGACCCAATGTCCTCTTCCATTTTTCCCTTAGAACAGGAGGAAATGAATCTGTTTTAGATGCTTGCATTCCTTTCTCTTAAACTCCCAGTTGCTCTTAAGTGGTGTGATGTGCTGGGAATTCTCCAAATAGGCACATGGTAGTAACCCTAAAAAGAATGTCCTCTATGTAATGCTGACTGCTTTTGAAGAAGGTCATAAAGACCAGCAGGGGCACTTCTTGCTGTTGAGTCAGATTAGAAAAGATCCAGATATTGAATTCCTGAGAAAATGTTTACTTTTTTTTTCTTTTTTTGGAGGGGGGAAGGTCACATGGCTAGTAAGTGTGTCAAATGCCTGAGGCTGTATTTGAACTCAGGTCCTCCTGACTCCAGGGCCAGTGCTCTTTTCACTTGACACCTAGCTGCCCCGAAAATGTTTACTTTTGACTCATTAGCAGATACATTTACAGAAAAGTTATAAATATAGCTTAATTGGTTTACAAGTGAAATCAGTGCTATAGTGATAGAGTACTGGGATCATCTTGGCTAAAAATAATTATCATCCATTATAGAGCTAGAATGAATTGAGAAAATTTAACCCAAGTCTAAATAAGTTAGGTGAACCACAGCTAGGTATTGGTGGAGACCCTAGACTCCATTGAATTCCACCTTTTTTTTTTAAACAAATGCTTTATTAACTTCTGTTTTACATCATTCATTTCCGCCAGATTTTGAGTTACAATCATTTCCCCCCCATTATTCCCCTACCCAACCTCCCAGAATAGCAGTCCCACAAGATATCGCTTCCTCCAATCTGCTCTCTCCCATACCTTCTCCCATACTCCCATCGACTTTTCCATTAGAGGAAGGTGAATCTTTGTGTCCCAATGCCTGCACATCTTATCTCCCTATTACAAGCTAAAGAGTATTACTAATAGTATTTATATATATTTGAAACATTTAATGTTACGACCTCAAATTACAGATCCATTACCTTCCTCCCTTGTTGCCCATTCCCTCTTGGGAGATAAGTAATTCAGTATATGTTGTACATGTCTAGCTATGCAAAACATTATCATAGTAGATATATTGTACAAGGCTGCTTATAATTCCCTCCCACTCATCCCACCCCCCACCTGGTCCATTCCCTACATGATCCTGTCCCTCTTCTATAGTGGGTACTTCCAACCTCCCCTCACTCCAAGGATGCCCTCCCATCCCCCTTCCCCCTATCCTGCTACAGTTTGAGATATTCCATTTAGTATGTATGTCATTTTTCTCCCTGAACCAAATTCAATGTGAATGTGGTTTTGCCTTTTTAGCCTTCCTTATTCTCCCCCTCTTTTGCAACCACTTCCCCTTGCTTCTTCTGCATGGGATAGTTTACACTACCCTGTCTCTCCCCATCTCCTCTTCCACTTTCCTCTCTCACCTCATAATTTCATCCCTTGAGTATTCTCCCTTCCCAACAAATTCAACTTATGCCCTCTATCCATATATAACTGTAACCATATACACACACATTCACATATGTATTCATATGACCACACCCCTTTCTTCCATTATTTTCATAGTGAGAAAGATATCATCAGTCACAGTTATTGCTTTTCCATATAGGAATGTAAATAGTTCAACTTTGATAAGTTCCTTTTGATTTCTTTTCCCTGATTACCTTCTCAGGCATCTCTTCCTTCTTGTGTCTGGATGTCAAATTTTCTATTCAATTCTGGTTTTTTCCTCAAGAATGCTTGAAAGTCCTCTATTCCACTGAATGACCGTATTTTCCCCTGAAACAAAATACTCAGTTTTGCTGGGTAGGTGACCCGTGGGTTCATTCCCAGTTCTTTTGCCCTCTGGAATATCATATTCCATGCCCTTCGATCCCTCAATGTAGAAGCCGCCAGGTCCTGGGCTATTCTGATTGTGTTTCCACAATAATGAAATTGTTTCTTCCTGGCTGCTTGTAGCATTTTCTCCTTGATCTGGGAATTCTGGAACCTGGCTATAATATTCCTGGGAGTTTTCTTTTTGGGATCTTTTTCTGGAGGTGATCTGTGGATTCTTTCAACCTCTATTTTGCCCTCTGGATCTAAAACATCAGGGCAGTTTTCCTTGAGAATTTCTTGAAGGGTGATTTCTAGGTTCTTTCTTGATCATGGCTTTCAGGTAGTCCAATAATTTTTAAATTGTCTCTCCTGGATCTATTTTCCAGGTCAGTGGTTTTTCCCATGAGATATTTCACATTGCCTTCTAATCTTTCATTTGTTTGGATCTGCTTAACAGCATCTTGATTTCTCATAAAGTCATTAGCTTCCATTTGCTCCAGTCTAACTCTGAAGGAATGAATCTCCTCAGTGAACTTTTGAGATTCTTTTTCCATCTGGCAAATTCGACTTTTTAAGGCATTCTTCTCCTCATTGCCCTTTTGGGCCTCCTTTGCCATTTGAGTTAGTCTATTTTTTAAGGTGTTGTTTTCCTCAGTCAGGCTGTTGACCCTCATTTCATACTTTTCCTGCATCCTTCTCACTTCTCTTTCCAATTTTTCCTCCACTTCTCTTATTTGATTTTTAAAGTCCTTCTTAAGGTCCTCTATGGCCTGCAACCCGCTCATGTTTTCCCCTGGGGCTTTTGGAGCAGGACTTCTGACCTCACAGTCCTTTTCCTGCTCTATGCCCCCAAAATAGGAGTCTAGGGTTGCATTTTTCTGTTTCCTTTGCCTTGGCATGTTGCCACTTAATTACTCGACTTTTGGGCTTGTTGCCACACTATGGCTTTAAGGCCAGATAGAGGAATTTTCGTCCCGAACGTGTGGGGGGCAACTTCCGTTTCTGGCAAGCTGTAAACCCACCCACGACTTCCACCCTAGATCACAATCCAGATCCAGGGAGGTTAAAGCAAGAGCGATTACCCCCCAAGACTGATCGCTTGATCTCCCTACAAATTTGCAGGCTGGGAGCGGGATCTGCCTCTGAAAACTACAAAATGGCGTTTGTCCTCAGTGGCTTCTAGCCCCCAGGGGAGGGAGCCGACGCATTCCCTAATACCAGTCCCAAAGTCCATAGGACACTAACGTCTATGTTGATAATTCTGGAGTCGCCACAGCTCCTGGTGTTCTGGGGTTCCTCCAGCTGGCTGCTGGCCCTGCTGCCCTGGGGCTAAAACCTCGGCTCATGCATGCGGACCTGGGCTCGGCTCAGCTCAGCTCCTGCGCTCTGCATGCTGCACGCTGCCAGGTCCCAGACCACTGGGCTGGTCCTTCCTGCAGGACTGCTGGGCTGTCCTCAGCGGGAGGTTAGCTTCTCTGTGTCGTTCTGTGGGTGCTGGGGCTCCAGAAGTTGTTCAGAGTCCCCTTTTACATAGTTTGGGGGGAATCTGGGGGCAGAGTGGCTTGGATGAGCTGTTTCTACTCCCGAATTCCACCTTTTGACACTTTCCTACATGTAATGAAAAAACTCCCTCCTATAGACCTTGTAATTTCTGGCCATCTCTGTTACTGACTTATCATTCTACCATCCTTTGCTCAGTCAGTAACCTATCCTTTTCAATGATTGCAAATCTACTCACCTTTTAAAACAACTCAAAGTCTAGATCCTAGAATCAATTTCAGTAAATATTAAGTGGCTGCTACCGTGGGCTAGTTACTGTGAGCTAAACTTTGATGTGCTTTACCATGCAAGTTGTTTTACATTCTTCTGGGTGGGAATGGACCTCCAGTCTTGGAATTTATCTCTCAGAGATAAGATAAGGAGGGTGCCTGGTTAAGTGCCTGAGGTGTTACCTAGCTAAGCATAAGCACTTTACAAAAGTTAACTTTTTTGTTCCCCCAAACCCTGGGAAGTAGACCCTATCCCCATTTTACAGTTGAGGAAACTGAGGCCCAGGTGAAATGACTTGCCCTAAGTCACACAGCTGCTAAGTGTTTGTGCTTTAGCAAAATTTGAGGAGGTAGAGAAAGATCTTCAGGCAGACTAGAATGAGAGAAAGCTTCCCCAAGGAGATACTACCTATACTCAGCCTTAAATGGAGAAGGATTCTGAGAGGCCAAAATGAGGAGGGACTAATTGTGGCTGATAATTTGCAGAAGGAAGGTGGCATTGAGTTCTTGAGAATAGCCTGAATAAGCCAATTTAGCTGAAAACTATAAAATATGTTGTGATATAAATTAATATTGCAAAATTAGGACAGAATGTGGAAGGTCTTTAATTTCAATCTGTGGAGTTTATTTTAGGAGCAATAGGGAGCCACCAATGATTTTTGAGCAGGGTAGTGAGTGACATTTTAAGTTAAGCTGTGGAGATAGGACCTAGAATCTTAAGATTTAGGACAAGAAAGGATTCTTTAGAACACCTAATCTAATCCCTTCATTTTAAAGATTAGAAAACTGAAGACCTAAGAGATGAACTTACGCAATTTAAGGTCATACAGCTATAACATTGGATCATACATTTAGAACTCATCCAATGTGACATCATTTTATAAATCTGTAAACTGAGTCTCACAGTTTAAGTGCCTTGCCTAAGATCACACATGTTCATTATCTTTGCCATTAGTTTGACATTTATTCCTTAATGTCCTCTACTGAAGTTATTTTCCCCACATCAATGGCCCTAATTAAATCCTTAATTTCTAATTTACAGTGTATATCAACTATACAGGAGTGTGTGTATGTGTGTATTCTATCTTCTTTCCTTGTAAAAATAAGAGCAAAGATGAAAAGATGGAGAGGTTGAGGAGTGGGGCTAGCTAGATGATGGAGTTGGAAAAGGGGCAGTGAATAGTTTCTTAGAATATGAGACATCCATGTTTGAAAACAGGCTCCATTTTCCTTGGGCCTGGTGCAGGAGTGAAACTCTTAGGCTCTGGCACTGTTAAGGAGCACCTGAGGTCCTCTAGTCCAACGTTCTTCAGCATGAGACCACCTCTGGTATAGGTCTGGGAAATTTTGAAAGATAGTAAGTTAATGTTGTTATGGAAATATTTGGGATAAATGTCTTTTTATGCTCAATGCCATTTGTTATCAGGGTTCATGTATTAATGCTGACATTCTTAAATTAAATTTTCCTCAGAGCTTGGAATTATGACCTATAAAGAACCCTTCAGTTTAACTTGGTCATGGAATCTGGAGCTGGAGGAAATGTTCAAGTTCAGCTCACCCGATTCCCTCATTTCCAGATGATGTAACTGAAGTTCTGAGAGGGGAAGTCATATAGTAATAAGTACGAAGAACCCAGATCTTTTGATTTCAGCTCTTTTCAAAATACTGTGCTACAGATATATAATCACAGGTGTAGATTTAGAAGAGATTCCTAGACACCATCCAGTGTAGATAGTCCTCTCATTTTACAGATGAGGAAACTGAAATCCATGGTCATTAACTAACTTGCCCAAATCCACAGTGGCACTATCTAGTGTAAGAGGCAGCACTGGAACACAAGCCAGCTAATGCATTCGTTATATCAGGTATAATAGTTTAATTATAAGGATACTGAAGTAATCTTACTTGAGTAGACCCTTGGATTTTAGACAAACTAAAAAACCCTTTAGATTAAATTTTAGAATAACCTTAAAATTTTCTAATGATTCTCATTCTGAATAACCTTAATTTTAAAGGTTATAGATTTTTTTTCTTTTTGGAGGGCAATTGGTATTAAGTGACTTGCCCAAAGTCACATGGCTAGTAAGTGTGTCAAGTGTCTGAAGCTGTATTTGAACCCAGGTCTTCCTGACTCCAGGGCTGGTGCTCTAGTCACTGCACTACCTAGCTGCCCCAAAGGTTATAGATTTTTGCTTCATATTTTGAAGCACACATTTTCCCATTTAACTTTATTGGTGTTAACCACACAAGCTCTATGCTTCATCATGGTCTGGAAATTTGGGTTTTCAAAGGCGATGCTACATGCTGTGATAGATATTTCCAAACTGGAAATGCTTTTAATTAACTATAAAACTGAGAGGCTAGTAGGTTGGCAGCTAGGCAATGAATAATTGGCCTTGGGAGACCATAAAAGCTTAGATAAGAGAAAACTTTGTTCAAGCAAATTATTTTTAGATAAAGATTCTACTAAATATCTGTTTCCATAAAAAAACGATTTATTTTATTGTGAAGTTCTGGGATCAGAATAGGAGTTGAGTAAGATTGTATGCACAAGAATAAGAAAAATTTGGGGGGGGATTACATTAACATAAAATAAATGAATTCTAAGACACCAAAGTAACCCTTATGCACATACAGTAAATGATTGTTGTTTTGGGACCAAACCAGGTGCTCATTTTGATTTGAAAATCAGTACAGTTTATTGAACAGACGAGAGCCAACCTTTTTAAAGACTTGAGGAGAAATCTAAATCAGCTGTTCATTGGATTAAGAAAGTGAAATAAATCCCAGTTCTTCTTTGAACTCAAGTTTCCTGCATTGCTTCAAAAAAAAAGGAAGGAATGAGCTAACTTGGACTCTGGGTACAGTTTGCTGAAATTATTCTATTAAAGAAGCATAATGCTCTACACAAATCCTAAACCATTTTGGGGGAAAAAAGTCGGTCAAAACAAAAAAAATCCTGTGAAATCCTCCACAAGTCAAAGAAACTTGTACAGGTTGCTAGCCTTCTACAAAGGCAATTTGTGTGTAGACAGCTCTCATTGTATTGTATTCAAACACTTCTACAGTTAAATTGACCTTGTTTGCTCAAACTTGGGTTCATGCACATTCACAGACTCTTTAGCCAGAAGTGTAAAGAAAAGGTCAAATGGCCAGTTTGCCAACACACCTGATACAAAATGTCTAAAATTTAAACCTACAGCTTCTAAAACGTTTCAAGTGGTAAAAACCCAGGTCCTCCTGACTCTAGGGCTGGTGCTCTAGTCACTGTACCACCTAGCCTCCCCAAAGGTTATAGATTTTTGCTTCATATTTCGAAGCACACATTTTCCCATTTAACTTTATCGGTGGCAACAGTTCATATATCACTCCATATGTATTCTCAGAGATTGCTTTAGTGCGAAGTTTCTTAACCTAATGCCAGTGAATTTATTATTTCTTTAGTATATGTATTTAAAAAACGTAAGAAGGGCTTTACCAGATGGCCAAAATGCTCGATAACACATTAAGGACTTTTGCTTTACAGTATTCTTGCTTACTGAAGAAAACAGGTGGGTTATTGGAGTAAGGGAAGTGAGTGAACCAAGATTAGGAGATATTTTACCTTCTTGACTTGGGGAAGGTTGGTGATCTCCAGGCTGTTTATCAGATCCTCCAAACCTGCCCTGATAATACTTTTCTTGGATCTTCCCAGAATGACTCATTTTCCTGTGGCCAACAAAAAAAAATCTTAACAATTAATGATAACAATAGTTTCTGGGGCTCCTCTTAGTTACCAAACCTCAGTGAATAAATGTCCTATTGATGGAGGTTTATTTTGGCCTTGCGTTTTCCTCAGTAGCCCTGGAGATCTTTTGTTCAAATCTCCTCCTTTGATATGTTAGTGCTCCTACAACTTGGCTTCAAAAACAATTTACTTGGGTGAAGAATGCTCTTTGCTTCTCTTAAAGAAGCATGGTGACTTGTATTTTATACTAGTGTAATCTCAGCTCTGTAGATAAAAGATTTTTTCAATGTGACTCAGACCTTAAGGGGAAATTATTTACTGTAAATAGGCTACCTCACTCAACTGAAAGACTGACCTAGCTAAAAATCCAGCTGAAATAATTTTTATTTAGTGGGATGGTTGGAAAGACATTTGAGTGAAGTATTTATTTAAGATAAAGTAAGGTGTCCTGCAATTTTGCCTGATGGTGGTCATACAAACCGTAGGCCTTTGGGGACAGAATTGGGAGTTCAGGCAAGGGAACTAATGGAGTTCATAGCTGGACTGCCATCACCTCTACTCAGGAAAAAGAAAGGTACTCTATATTCTCATGTGGAAATGAAATCTTATAAATCTAAACAATATAGACTTAGGGTTGGAAGAGGTCTTCTAGTCTTTTTTTTTTTCCAAACAAGACATTTATGCATCAGGGAGGGGAAGTATCTATTCCAGTTCATACTTGTAGTAACATCCAAATCACTATGGTGTCTCCTCCGCTATATTCAGTGTATAATTTAGCAATGGGCTAAATGTGGAAGCCCTTCTTTGTGCATAATTCAGTAACCATCTTTCTAAATCAATAGAAGGGCTCTATCTAGCTGCCCAAGAATCAGGAAAATGGTGAGTTTATATTCTGCCTCTGACACTTAGCCATGTGACCCAGGTTAAATCAGTTAAACTTTTTCCTTATCTATAGAATGGGATTAATAATAGCACACTGTTGTAAGGTTCAAATGAGATAACATGTAAATTACTTAATCTTAAAGCACCACAAAAATTTAGATGTTATTACATCTAGGTCCTCTTTTTTTTTTTTTTTTTTTTTTGAAATTGGGGTTAAGTAGCTTGCCCAAGGTTACAGGGCCAGTTATTTTTGTGTGGGTGTTAAGTATTTGAGGCCCAAACTTATCCCATGTCCTTCTGACTCCAGGGACTACCTGTGCTCTTACTCACTGCACCACCTAGCCGCCCCCGTCAAAGTTCTCTTAATCCAAATCCACAGCCTTTACTATGCTGGATACCAGGAAAGGAACTGGTAAATTGAACTACTAATTTTTTTTTTTAAATGATGACTTTTGTTATATGCATCGAATTAAAAAAAATAACATTAATGATTTTGGGCTTTGAATACTAACTTCATTCTTCCAAAATATGTTTGTTTTTCATAAGAGTGACTTAAGGGATTCTGGATTGGAGTACAGTTGCAAATGATCACTGGTTTCATCTGCTCTCTTAAGAGCTCTTATAATTTTGAACTGCCCCTTTTCTTCCCCACCCCATCCCCCAATCAGGTTAGAATTCAAGTGAGTATTGACATTGGCTATGCAAATGAAGTGCCTATCACCCTTCCTAGGCTGGCCCAAATAAACTCAGGATAATTTTACTGCAAAAATATTTCCAGAATTACTGAAAGAAAACAAATTTAAAGTAGTTTGATGTGGTTAGTTTTGAAAGACAGTCACAACTAAGGGAGAAGTTCACATGTTCCCCCCCTCTAGTATTAAGTAGGTTGGCAGCAAATTACACAGTGATAAACAGGTTGCATGCCCCAACAAGTTGGCCATCTATTCTGCATAGCATACCTGGTGGAGAAATATCTGGCAAATAGCAAAAATATTTTTGAATACTTCATAAACTTGGTGATATTGGTATGTGACTTTGGGGTGGAGTGAAATTTAAATCTGATTCTGGTACCCTTCAACTATCTTTTCTAGTCAGTTAACTTTATGCAGCATTTCTTGTTAAATATCAAGTTTCTTTTTGAAAGTGGCCTTGTTCAACCCAACCTTCCTTACAATATTAGTTAGCATTTCAATTTTTCAAACTCTTGTTTTACTAACAAGCATAAAACAGCAGATAGATTTGAATAAAAATATTCTCCATTTTCCCATGTTTTTACTTTTCCTCTCTGATTTGAAATTAAATATACTGAGCAAGAGTTGGTGAAGTGTAGTGGAAGTTGGTCTTGGAGTCAAAAGACCAGGTTTTGAGTCCCTGATCTGAGATTTTAGTAGCAGTGCAACCTTACTTAGCTGACTGCAGGAGCTCAGGTTTCTCTGTAAAAATTTTTTCTTTCTGTAAAATGGGGATATTGTGGTTGTTCAGTCTGACTTTTAGTGACCCCACTTGGGGTTTTCTATACTGGAATGTTTTGCCATTTCCTTCTCCAGCCCATTTTACAGATGAGAAAACTAAGTCAAATAATGTTAAGTAAGTGACTTGCCTAGGGTCACACAGCTACCGATTGTCCGAAATTGGATTTGAACTCATGTCCTCTTGACTCCAGGCCCAGTACACTAATCCACTGTGCCACCTAGCTGCCCCTAAAATGGGGATGATATTTATACTGTACTTAATTAGGTTGGGAGGAAAGCAATTTTTTCTTGAAACAATGTAAGTGTGAATGTTGCTCTACCCTAGGGGTGGGGAATCTGTGGCCTCCAGGTCCTCAAGTGTGGCCCTTTGACTGAATCCAAACTTCACAGAACAAATTCACTTAATAAAAGGATTTGTTCTGTAAAACTTGGATGCCATGAGAAGACCACACCCAATGACCTAGGAGGCCACACATGGCCTTCAGCTGCAGATTCCCCACCTCTACTGCTGAGATCCTTCTGTGGGGTAAGTTCTCCCACCTTCATACTCTGCCTATTTTCATCCTTTTGACTGGAGATCTGTAAGTCTGGAGGCTATATAATAAAAAGGTTAGTTAGCATTAGCTAATGGGCAATTGCTCCTTGACTAGCAATCCACTGAACAAAGTGAGACATATTTGGGGCAGCCTTAGGTCTGGTAGTCAAAGAAGCATTTCTGGTGAGGCTGCTTGGCCACTTATTTGGGAGGTTCAGTAATAGGGACAAGAGTGTCTGGTGTTTGGGGTGGGGACATGCTCCTACCTGGGGGCTGTTAACTTGTTAGCCTTAGTGTCTCAGGAATTGCCAAAGATCAGGTTTATCCTGGTGGGATTGTTCTTTCTGTAAGTTAATCTCATCAGAATATCCAGGTGGGGGAAGGGGATCTCCAAGATGACGAAGGCCTCCATGTAGATAGAATCAGGGTGCTTATCTTGTTGAATAAAACCCTTTTTTACTGTTAACTTTCTTTTGGCCTACAAGTTTACTATTTCTTCTGAAGATGTTTTCCTCAAACTCAACACACAGGTTTTATTCATTTCCTCCACAATACTAATAGTAGTATAGTTGCAGGTCATGTGAACAAGGTTTTTTTTTTCTTTTTGGTCTAAAGAACCTCCACCAGTAGAGCATTTTCTAAGGTAGGGCCTAGGGTGGGGAGTAGGGGATAAGAACAGTAAAAAGTGGAGAGGAAAAAGAAAGTAGAAGAGTTGAAGGGAGGACAGATAAGAGAAAGGGAAAGTGAATGAGAGGGATCTGAGCCTCCCAGCCCTAGGTAAAATACTAATAGACAGTTGATTTTTTTTTGTGGACTTGAGTAGCATTTAAAAGCTTTAAAATTAAAAAAAAGGAAATAAAAGAATGGTGCTTGTCTTTTTATTCCTGGGCTGTCAAAACAATTCTGATGGTGTTATTGTGGCATTCAAGGGATTCTAGATTGAGAAGCATTTCAATTAGGGAAATTGAGATTCTTAGTGACTTTGTGAATGTGTTTATATAAAATGCTTTGTTTGGAAAGTTAATTTTTTTTTTTTGAGGGGGGAAAGGCAAGGCAACTGGGGTTAATCGACTTGCCCAAAGTCACACAGCTAGATAAGTGTCACAAATCTGAGACCTGATTTGGACTCTGGTCCTCCTGACTCCAGGGCCAGTGCTCTATTCACTGCCCGACCTAGCTGCCCCCGTGGAAGTTGCAGTTAACTTTTTAAAAAGATTTTTTTACAAATTTGTGTATTCTTGATCCCTTTGTGATTTGCTGATGCCCTATTACAATAAGATATCAATCAATCAATAAACATTTATTTAGTGCCTGCTATGTGTCAGACTCTGTACTAAGAGCTAGTGGTTCAAAAAGGGCAAAAGACAGTCCCCTAACTCAAGGATCTTATAATCTTAGTAAGGGAGAAAACATGCAAACAAATATATACCAAGCAAGCTATATACAGGATAAATAGGAAAGATAGAGGGAAGGCAATAGAATTTAGAGGTTCTGGTAAAGGCTTCCAGCAAAAGATGGGATTTTAGTTGGGATTTTTAGTGTAAGCTAAAGAAATCAGTGGATATAACTGAGGAAAGAAGGCATTCCAGGTATGAGGGCTAGCCAGAGAAAACGCCCCAGACTGAGAGGTGGATTATCTTGTTTGTGGAAGAGTAAGGGGGCCGGCCAGTGCCTCTGGATTGAAAAGGGTGTGTGTGTGTGTGGGGGGAGAGTAAGGTGTTCTGAATACCTGGAATACCTAGAAGGTTCTAGTCTTACATACCAGAATGGTAGGTTATAAAGGGCTTTGAATGCCAGAGCATTTTATGTTTGATCTTGGAGGCAAAAGGGAAACCATTGATGTTTATTTAGTAGCTGGATGACATAGTCAGACCCGAGCTTGAGGAAAATCACTTTGGTGGTCAAATGGATGATGGACTGGAGTAGGGAGAGACTTGAAGAAGGCAGACCCACCAGCAAGTTATAGTAATAGTCCAGATATAAGGTGGAGGCCTGCATCTGAGTGAAGGCAGTGTTAGAGGGCATACTTGAGAGATGTTGAAAGGTAAAGTCATCAGGCTTTGGTTACAGATTAGATCTTGGGGAGATGGAATGAGGGAGATTGACCAGTCAACGATAACGAGGTTTTGAGCCTGAGGGGCAGGAAGATGGTGTTGTCCTTCATGGTATAGGGAAGGTTGGAAGATTGGCAGAGATTATGGGAAAGAATGAAATTTATTTTGGACATGTTGAATTTCAGATGTCTATTGGACATCCAGTTCCAGATGTTTAAAAGGCAGTAGGAGATGGGAAGATTGGAGGTCAGCAGAGAGGTTAAGGCAGGATAAGTAGATGAGAATCATCAGCATAGAAATGATAATTAAATTAAGGGGAGCTGATTGAGATCACCAAGTAAAAGTACTGTAGAAGGTGAAGAGAAGAGGACAGAAAACCCTGACGGGCACTGACAGTTAGGAGGAGTGATCTGAATTAGGATCCAGCATAGGAGTTTGTTGGGTAGCTGGTTGTTACAATCGATAGGGCGCCAGACCTGGAGTCAAGAAGACTCAGCTTCCTGAATTTAAATGTGGCCTCACACCTTTTAACACTTTTCACCTTAGTTTCCTTATCTATAAAATGAGCTGGAGAAGGTAATGGCAACCACTCCACTATCTTTGCCAAGAAAAACCCAAATGGGGTCACAAAGAGTCTGACACAACTGTAGTGACTGAACAACAAAGGAGAAAGAGGAATGGGTCAAATAGAAGAATCAGGAGAGTGGTGTCCCCCAGACCCAGAATGTATCAGATCAAGGAGGAGAGGGTGATCAAACAATGCCAAAGTCTGCAGAGAGGTCAAAGAGAGTGATGGTTGAGAATAAGCCATTAGGTTTGTCAAATAAGAGATCAGTGGTAACTTTGGAGAATTATAAGGTCAAAAGACAGACCATATTGTAAGATGTTATGAGAGTAAAAGGAGATAAAATGGACACACCTATTGTAGACTGCCTTTTCAAGCAGTTTAGCTACAAAGGGCAGAAGACATATAGGATGGTAGCAGGGATGGAAGGATCAAGTAAGGGGTCTCCCTCCTTCCTCTCAGGATTGGGAAAACACAGACATGTTTGTAGGCAGTAGGGAATTAGACAGTAGACAGAGAGAGATTGAAAATAAGTGATAGAGTAAGGATGACAGAGAGGGAAATTTGTTGGAAAAGACTGGATGTGCTTGGACCATCTGAACAAGTAGAGGGGTTAGCCTTGCTAAGGAGTAGGGCCACTTAAGCAGGAGACAGTGGTGAGGAGATGAGGAAGAGGAAGCTCATGTTGATTGGATTAAATTATTTTCCTGTAGAAAAAGTTCTCAGAGAAGAAATTTGGGGAGAGGGAGCTATGTGACTTTTTTTTTTTTTTTTTTTTTTGCTTTTTGGAGGGCAATTGGGGTTAAGTAACTTGCCCAAGGTCACACGGCTAGGTTTTTGTGTGTGCGTTGTGTCTGAGGTCGAATCTGAACTCAGGTCTTTCTGACTCCAGGGCTGACACTCTACTCACTGCGCCACCTAGCCGCCCCCCAAGCCATGAGACATTTGAGGAAGAATGGAAAGGAGGGGTTTAGAAGAGCCTCTTTGGAGAGTGGGATTGTATGTTGATAGGGAAGGGTATAGTAGAATTGCCTAGCAGCAGATACTCAGAATTCTTCAAAACATTTTGAATATTTTAATCAATATTAAGATAATCACTCTTTTACTCACAATGAATTTCTTTAACAAGCAATAAATTCATAACCTTAACTAAACTACTCTTGTTCTAAGTGAATTTAAACTGTATTGTCGTTAAGATTTAAGTTCTAAGTTCAAGGGACAACAACCTGTCACTATTGGAGTGCTTATGGGTACTGAAGGGAGGGAAGGCTGGCCAGCAGGCATTGGGTGGTACTCCTCAGTTGATTTATTGCCACTCACTGAAATTGCGGTCATGGGTTACACACCTCCGGGCCAGTTTACCCTTGAGAAACAATCTGAGGTAAATGGGCTACCTGCCCTTCAGCTGATAAAATTATGAGCCAAGGAATTAGAGAACCTGGGTTTGCATTCTGATTCTTGTCACTTAATACTCTGTGACCAGAGGCAAATCTCTAACTCTCTGGGCCTCACTTTCTTCATTCATCTGTAAAATGAAGGGGTTGCATTAGACGATATCTAAGGTTTCTCTCAGCTCCAAATCTATGATTCTGTGATAATAAAAACATCATACCTCCACTCTTTGAAGAGACAGCAAAATAGACTGCTTTGGAAAGTTTAGTTAGACATGAAGTAATCTGAGTAATTAAACAGCTAATGGAACTACTAAAAACTCCAGGTTGGTTGCTTTTAGAAACAAATCTGGTGGTGATTTTAACCTCATCTTCTAACACATGCATGTATACATACACATGAACTAAGCCATAATCTGAATGAAAAACCTATCACATGAATTTTAGTCATCTTGGTTTTTTCTTTTCAAATATGTTTTTTTATTTAATACTTATCTTGCCAGGATTTCACCTCATATGTTCATTTGAAACCTTTATTAAAAGTTGCTTATTGGGGTGCGCCATAATGGTCACATTTAATTTGGTGTTAGTAACATTAGAGTACAGGTGTTTTTCAAGTATTTGCCTGCCTGTTTCTCTAAGGTTCAGACCTTAACTTAGCATGAGTCTCTGCCCATCTCACAGAAATGTGGATGAACATTTGCAGATTATTTCATCTGGCCCTCCTCTCCCCCCTTTGCAATAAACTACAAATAGGGAAAATGGCTTTCTTTAGCTTACATACATAGGAATAGTGGTTTCTCTTCAGAGTCACATAATGTTTTCTGGCTTTTTCCCTCTTTTTTGAGAGAATTTTATTGATGTGTTTTGTTTTTACGTTACAGATATCCATAGATTATTCTCACTTCATGAGAAGTCTCATAACAAAGTGAAAGGTTTATGTAAAACCAATGTCACCACAGTGACTTCATCTGAGAGTACCTGTAATGTTTCACATCTGTAGCACTCTCTCCCCCCCCTCCTACCTCTTAAAAAAATTGAACAGAAATTGATTTTTTTCTCTCCTTTCTACCTCTTATCACATTGAGGGAGGGGGAAAGAAAATTTCTTGCAAAAAATATCAACAAATGCTCTTATTGGCTTTATGTATTCTTACAGCTCTCAAAATTCGTATTTATAATGTAAATCGCTCTCCTGGTTCTGCTAATTTCATTCGTGATTGGTTTATAAAAATCTTCCAAATTGTTCATTTTTATAAAATTAGTAAATTGTAAAGTGTTCTGATTCTGTACCTTCAATCTGAATCAGTTCATCTAAATCTTCTCTTGAAATCATCTACTTCCTCATTCTGTATAGAACATAAGTACTCTATTGTATTCATGTGCCACAACTTATTTAGGCATTCCTTAGTTGGTGGGCATCTTCCTAGTTTCTTGGGTTTCTCTGTCTCTGTCTCTCTTTCCCACCACAAAAAGAGCTGCTATAAATATTTTTTTTTCTAAGCAATTGGGGTTAAGTAACTTGCTCAAGGTTACACGGCTAGTCATTATTTATGTGTGGGTGCACATTTTCTGAGGCCGGATCTGATCTCGGGTCATCCCAACTCCGAGGCCGGCGCTCTTACTCACTGCGCCACCTAGCCGCCCCTTTAGGGCAATTAGGGTTAAGTGACTTGCCCGAGGTCAAATTTGAACTCCAGTCCTCCTGATTCCTGGGCTGCTGCTCTATTCACTTCACAGACTCTGAGGAGCACAGTGCCCCACCCTTATCCTAGCTGCCCAAGCAAAAGATAAATGCTTCTATGACCAACAAAACGATGATCCACTCCTCCCTAAAAATCCTTACCTGTTACTTCTTAAGCCAAAAACCTCTCCTTTGACCTACAGCATATGCTTACTTCCATCCAAGTTTCAAAAGTGGAAATGTGCGCGCGCGCGTGCACGCGCACGCACACACACACACACACACACACCCACCTCTGACTATCCAACCTAATAAAAGCATCCTATTGGTATAAATGTGAAGAAAATTAGTTACATAACATTAGTTAAGAGGTTTATTTGTATATGATGTTATCATTTATATCTAGGTCATCTATAGATTTGGAGCACATCTTTGTATAAAGTGTGAGGTGTTGAAATTTATTAAATTTTATATAAACTTAAGATACTAAATTTTTATTAAATATTAAGTTTATTAATCAAAACAACAACAACAACAACAACCCTGATCGTCTTGTAGTGAGACTTACATTACACCAGCTGTGGAGTAGGATGTACTATAACTTGTTTGCAGTGAGAAGAGCCTTAGACAGGATGACTTTCCATATATGACCAGGATTTTCCTTCTCTTTTAGGGTGCTTACTGGATAGATGAGGATCTGATGAACTCCAATTAGTATAAACTTTCTGTTTCCAGGCAGTAACTCTTACTAGTAATTGCTTCAGTTCTGAGACATTAACAAGCAATTAGTACTAATGACTCCCACACTTCTTCCTTCCCAAGGTTGTGGCTCCAAAGAAAAATTAAATCCTGTGTTCTTTGTTGGGAACTAAAATGTATTACATTGTAGATCTCAGTTTCTACAGTACACTGCTATGAGTGAGGAGTCAGGAATAAATTATGGAAAAGTTTCTTTCCCCTAAGTCTGCAGACCTAGCAATAAAATAGGGTTGATAAATCAAATAAATACTTAAAAAAAAACAAGCTCACTCCAGCACCACAGACTTTGTAAAGTTAGGCTAATATGCTATTAGGCATTAAAGTGCCCTGTAGTTGACCATATTAGGAAAATGGGAAAAAAATCATTTAGTCCCTGCTCTGTGCAGTGGTAATGGCATGGTTTGCATGTACCAGATGCTACCTGAACTTGTAACAAATGTTCGTAATGAATGAAGCTTTTAACACGACTGTCCTTCTGGCATGCATGTATAACCAAATTGAGAAGTATCATGAACCAAAAACCTATTTAAAATGGGAAATTAAGTTCATGGATGTGATGAAATTTTGGCCAAGTTCTTATGGGTTTGATTTGGCAAAGTAAATGTCTGCAGTGATTTTCCACATTTCCATTATGACTGTGATGGGAAGGGTTGACCTTTCAGCTCCTCTCTCATAGTTTACTATCATTGGCCTTAGTTTGAACCAAGATTATAGTGGATAAATATTTTAATACAAATGCTGAAATTTTCGTCGAGACTAAATGGAGTTTTCTCAGGCTGATCCTTAGAGATTGAATAATTTCTGCTGAATTGTACCTTTAAATATATATGCAGTTCTTTAGTAGGGGACCATAATTTTTTTGGGGAAAAACCATTATGGAGAAGCTTAATTTGGTCAGTTTAAAATAAAAATGTTACTTAATCTGCATTGTAGAGTATGTAAATATTTGCATATGACTGCTTAAGAATGAATTTTTTTATATTTAATAAGGGTGTCTTCATAAAGATCTTGGGGGGATAGTGCCATGTAATTTTTATGCTCTAATAGAAGAGTGTTCTTAAATGCATTTAATGTGACTATTTTTGTATTAGAAAATTAGTTACAGATAAGGAAATAGAGGTCTAGAGAGATCTGGCGATTTGCTTAGTGCTACAGTGATAGAACTAGGATTAGAACTCATCAACCCAGTGCTCTTTCCAAAGCTGCCTAAACTCTTCTCCTTAAACCCCTTAACTAATGTTACGTAACTAAGTTTCCTCACATTTCTACAAATAAGATGCTTTTATTAGGTTGGATAGTCAGAGGGTACGTGTGTGAATTTCCACTTTTGAAACTTGGGTGGAAGCAAACATGTTGTAGGTCAAAGGACAGGTTTTTGGCTTAAGAAGTAACATTTAGGTTTTTTTGAGGGGGAGGAGATGAAATGAATAGATTGTTGTTTTGTTGATTATAGGAGCAATCAACCAATCTTTGCAAGGGCTGCTAGGATATAAGGCGGGGACGGACTGTGCTCCTGAGAGTTTGCCTTGAAAGTGCTTTATTTAAGAGTGACAGTCTTGGAAGGAGCTTGTGACAGTTCTCTAAGAAACCCTGGGTGGTGGAACCCTGTTGGTGAAATCCTGCTAGTAGGTATTTACTCATATTAACTTGACTGAATCTTCCCAGAATAGGGGTGTTTGTGATAGTCAGTGAACAGAAAGTCTAATAGTCCTGGTTGGAGATTTGTTACATAGAAATATCAAGGGTTTCAACATTGCTAAGAGAAGTTAAACTATGTTTCAATGGAAGTTCCTTCTTACATGTTATCACTTATGTTTTAAAAGAATGACTGATCTGTGGGGAGAAATGTTATAGATTTGTGTAGATGGCATAGATAAGTTACAGTAATATTGACTACCAAAATTATTATAACATAAGGTGAGCAAACTTGACTCAGTTTACTGGCAGTCATGGTTTTGGTAAACATATTAGACAAGTTCTCATCCGTGTGTTATATTACATTTGTATGTGAAATATTTTACCTTAATGCAATATATTTTTTCTTAAATTAAAAAGCCTTTTAGGAAAGTGTCTGTTTGAATGTTGTCAGATCCAATGAAACGAATCCACCTTAACTGTTTGGTCCATTCTCCCTCCAGTAGTTTTGTTGTTCAAGTCCCCAGTACTTTTCTTGCTAGCATTGTATAAACTGGGCAAATCACTCTGTGTCCCTGAACTGTAGTTTCTTGTTTGCAAAATGAGGATGTTAGTACTATTTGGTAAGAACTTACTAATGGTCTTCTACTACCCAGTTACTTAGAGAGCTGACCAGTAGCTTGTGGTGCCATCACTGTAATTAAAACACTTTCAAAGGAATTGCCAGCAGCCCAGAATCTGTTTTTACTCTGGACCCAAAAAATGCCCATGATCAATGATCCTTTTCTTTTCAGCCACATATAATCCTTAATACTTATACAGCCCTCCCTACCCATAAGTACTGTATACTCTTCTGACCTTTGACCTGCACTGTGCTTGGTGATCCTACTTGCCAAAGTGAAGAACTCCCTCATTTATACAGAAGGTCATAACACTACTTTTTTCTTTTTTTTTGGCTTTTTGGAGGGCAATTGGGGTCAAGTGAGTGTGTCAAGTGTCTGAGGCCGGATTACTATACTTTTCTTAATGTCATAATCACATTAGCTTTTTGTTTTGCTACAGAATCAGGTTTAGCTCTAGAAGGGGTTTTGGAGTTCATTTCATCCAGTCCCTCATTTTACAGATGAGGAAACTGAGGCCCCACCACCCCCAGATGAGAAAAGGAAGGGTAGGAATTAGAAATTTGGATAGCATTCCATTAATAGAGGCAATGAATAAATTCTAGGCAGGATATGGTAAAGATAGAAAGGGGAGCAGTTCTAAGTTGACCATAGTTGAAATAGCAAGTTGGGAGAACTGGGTTTTAATCTATGGGGAAAAATCATTCTCTCTTTTGTCCTAGATAGTAAAATAGAAGATAATGTTTTGGCACAGTGGTGATTCACTTATTCTCTCCTGTAGTTTGGGTATGAGGGCAAGAGGAGAGACCTGCTGATTGACCCAAGTGAACAGGCAGGCACATTACAATAGTAGGATTGTGTTATTATTGATTGAGAGTACAGGTAGAACCAAAAAAAAGGATCCTAGATATAAGGGATTTTAGGCATTATATTGTCTAGCTCCCTCATTTTGCAGATGAACAAACAGGCTTTGAGGTTTTATGATGTTTAAAGTTTACTGTTAAAGCTGTATGGCATTCAACAGTCGTTTAGTTAAAAAATATAGTAAATTCGATTTGTTGTATTCATGACCTATATTTTAGCTAATGGAAAGAAACCTTGATAAACAGTCTAAATGTGGATAAATTTCAAATCCTGTTGTTTAAATGAAGCAGTTAGCTCACAATTATGGATTTCTTTCTCTCTTTAAAATGAACGACAGAGCTTCTTTCTTGACCCTTGAAAACTTGCCAGTGGAATCTTCTAATCCATGCCAACCTTTCATGGAGGTATTCTAATGAAGATTGATGCACCCACCCAATTAGGGATATAAAGAGTTTTACTTTCAGACTCTTATGTTCATTTAGACTACTTTTAGTGGTTTTGGTTTTTGTTTTTGTTTTTAGCACCAAAGCATGGACTCATGTATGTTATTAACGTCAACAATGTGGATTTTCGTTATTTGTGGATACAGCCCTCCTTACACATAACTCCCGGATACTCTTCTGATAAAATATCATGTGTTCCTGGTTATGCTAAATCAGTTAAATGATTTGTTTATATAACCTGTACATTGTTGGCATCCATTAACCTTTCAGTCAAGTGAAGAAGCAAGTACCTGGAGTTTTCATGTCAGTGTACGGCCATTGTTCAGATGTTTATCAGTCTGACAAAGTAGTGGAGAGGTAAGATGGTCAAGCCAGTCTAGGAAACAGAAGAAACCTGGAGAGGCAAGATGGACAAGCCAATTTAGGAAACAGAAGAAACCTGCTTTCTAGACCCTTCCTTGTCACCAAGGAACTTAGTGAGTAATAGTGGATATTTTAGTTTATTAGTTGTTGATTCTGTTTCTATTCTTTATTTAATCATTTATAGTTCTCTTTGAGGGACACAAGTACAAAGTTATTCTGAGAATCTGAAACTTTTCATTCAAACACAGCATGGAAAAAATTAATAGGATGTAGAGCTGGCATGATATGGTGGATAGGCAAATCTGAGTTCAAATTTTGTCTGACCCTGGTAAATTTTTTAACCTCTGTGCCTGAGGCAATGCCCTAGGCTTAGGTTCTGGAAGGCTTTCACTTGTTTTGCAGTCTCTTATTCAAATGGATCTGAGATCTTATTATGGATCCCTAGTTTGCAACTTATCTGTTCCTGCCTTCCTGTCTAGTTTTCCCACTTTTGCTGTTGAGAGTCTTCTTTGCTTGTGCCTCCTGACCTGCTAATGACATCCTTTATTTGGTTTTTATTATTTTCATTAGTAGTTCACATAATGTATCTTACCTTGTCTTTTAAAACCCACCATGCTCCTCTCCTTTGTTCTCTAACTGATAATCTTAATGCCTCACTCTGGGACCTGAAGTTGATCTTGCTTTTTTTATTTATCTATTCATTCATTGATTTATTTTAAAGCCGAAGTCTATACCAGATGTTAGCAAGTCCTGGCAGGTACTACTAGGCAAGGTTTTAAGTTAATATTGCTACAGACCTTTGTACCTTATTTGAAGTGTTGAGAAACTCATCACTAGTAGGCTAACTGAAGCTACCAATGAAACAAGGAAACATGCCAAAAGGCCGCCAGTCTTCTGTGACCCTTTCTACTTCTACAATTACTATGACAGAAAATGTGCCAAGGAAAATCTGACAGTTTTTAGACCATTTCTAAAATTTACCTTAGCTGTTGGTACTCTAAATGTAAGATCCTTCTCATAAAATCATAGGGTCATAGATTTAAAGCTGGAAAGGACTTTAGAAGTTACCATTTCAATCTTCTCTCCTCCCATTTTAAAGATGAGAAAATTGAGACATAGAGAGGTTAATTCACTTGCCCGGGGTCACATATCTAGTAAATAATTAAAATGTGGTCATTTAACATGGAATCTTTTAACAGGGAGTCTGGCCTCATGGACGCGCTATTGGAACAACCGAAACTAAAAGAAAGAAGGAATTTTTAGTTATATAAACTGGATCACCCGTTTTCCTTGAAAGGGAAACAAAAGGAGCTGGTTTTTACTATGTACCCAAAGGTACATTTCATGAGATTGTTGGTCACTTCCCACACAATCTATTCTGTATGAATAAAGTTATGATGTCTTAACAACAGAATCCAGTTCTATAAACTTTCATCAATCCCTTATTACATGTGAGACCCTGTGGATACAAAGGAAAAAAAAAACTGCCCTTCACTGCCCTTAAGGAGCTTAATTATATTAGGTTGGATAGAGCACATAGATGGTCATAAGGAAAAGTAAGGAAAAAAAGAACTAATAAATCAGAGGGTCATGTTTCTAGGAGGATGTGGTAAACACATCCTTCAGAACAGATTCTTAGCAGAAGGTAAAGTTTCTAGGTATTCTAGGGGGCCATTTGTCATTATAATTACAAAGTCTTCTGTTAAAAAAATATTTTGTTGCCATTATGTATATCATTTAATCATTCTTTGTACATTGTATTAATGATTATGAATCTCTCACCTTTCTGAATTATATTTGTTGTTTCTTATTGTGCTGTAATATTCCATTCATTCATATACCATCATTGTTTAGCCATTCTGTAATTCATGGATTCCTGCTCTATTTTCACTACCATTTTTTTTCAGTACCACAGACAACTCTTTAAACTCTTAAATTGCAGGGAAGTTGTTGACCTGCATTGGTAGATGAATTTTTAATCCCAAATCAACTTCTTTTCTCATCTCTACATTTTCACCTTGTGACTGCCCAGCTGCTGGTAGATATTTAGAGAATATAAATTAATGTTAGTAATTTGAAAGGTAAATCAGTGAATATATTCTTAATGAATGTATTCTTCCCCATTGCTCATTAGTGTGACTAAAGTTATCTTTCTAAAAATTTATTCCTTATTACAGCTTATATGGGTTCCATAAACTTAAATCTTCTTTCTTTCTTTCTTTTTTTTTTTTTTTTTGAGGGCAGTTGGGGTTAAGTAACCTGCCCAAGGTCACATGGCTAGGTTTTTGTTTGTGTGTGTTAAGTGTCTGAGGCCAGATCCGAACTCAGGTCTATGCCACCTAGCCACCCCTTAAATCTTCTTAAGTAAGCTTTTGTTTATAAAATAATACTGGGTCAACAAATATGTTCATTTATTTGCAAAGTACTGTAGGATTTTGATCTCTTTAAAGATTTATTTGGATAGCTTCACAATCATCCTGGTAGTTCTGAGGACATTCTATGGAAGACTCATCCATTGACTCAGGTCGATGAAAAGAATGTGGGAACTATGTTACAGATATGTGCATTCTGGCATATAAGTAAGTAAGTTAGTGAGTCAGATTACTTAACTTAGTCAATTGACAAACAATGTAAGCTCTTAACTAGAACCCTAACAAGCTTATTATATTTTACAAAAACTGGTCAGAAGAGATGCATATGATTGAGAAGTACCATTACTTTCAGGAGAAACCTCTTTTTTTTAAAAGTTTTACTGGGTTATTTTGGGACTTGGCACTGGAATATGTGCTTTTTCTTTCTTTTCTTTCCTATTTTAACTTTGTACCTTAGTCCTAATGATAACACTAGCACTAGGCAAACTAGAGATCTTTCAATCCAATGTTTGAAAGCACTGAGGAGGAATAACAGTTGACATTGATATACTCAAATTCATTTCTCAAAACAAAGAAATTTGTAAGTGGATGGAGGGAGTTTGCAAATATAATATCACCTCCACTTTGCAGATGAGATGAGGAACCCAAAACCCATCTTATTGGGTCTAGTGACTAGGTTAAGTGCTACCCAAGGCCACATAGCTACTAGGTGTATGGATCAGGACACAAATAAAAATTTTCCAAGTCAAGTTTTCTTATTAGAACAAAGCTATTCTTCACAGAAACAGTGAACTCAATAAATTGCAGTCAGTCAAGGACATTTATTGAAGACCTATTACAGTATATCCTGGGCAAAATACTATTGTACTGATAATTTTTATCTTCTATATAAACCTATAATGAGCAATTTAAATTTTAATCTAGTTTGTTTTAAAGAAATATGAATCATTATGTAAAGTTCCATATAGAGATTGTTATGTATCTATCTATATGTCTACTCACAGATTAATGTGTGTGGGGGGTAGTAATCTGTTGCAATATCTACATGCCTCAAACATTAGGACTTTTTTCTTTTAAAATGTAGATTTTTTTTTTTGTTTATCATCACTATAACAGGATTAATTATGATGGAGTGCTTTGTAAGTTGTAGAGCTTTCAGGCTCAGGTTTATAACCTTGATGTAATAGAATCAGAGCTGAAGGGACCCCAGGAGCCATCAGGTCTCTAGATAAGTAAACTGAGGCACAGAAAGCTCAAGTGTTTTGCCCGAGGTCTCCCAGATAGTGTCAAAGACAGGATAGACCCTAGCTCTGGAGTTGATGCTTTTTTTCTTATATCTTTTCCCCTCACCCCATATATTTAATCAGTTGCCAGATCTTGTCATTTTTACCCCCTCAACATTTCTCTAGTCAGATCCCTTCTGTCTACTAATACAGTCTTGATCACCTCTCACCTTGACTATTAGCAGTCTCTAATCAATCCTTCCACAGAGCTGCTAAAGTGACTTTTATTAAAGCATATCTGACCATATCATTCATACTCAGTAAACTCCTGTGGCTCCCTATTGTGCCTAGGAGAGTAAGCTTCTCTGTCTTTTAAAGGCCTTTATAACTTGATCATGCCATATCTCTCCATCATATTATATATCATGTATCACTTTAATATATTATCTTGATATATTATAGATCACGTTTCATGATGCATCCTATGGTCTAGCCAAACAGACCTTACTCTTCTTCGCATTGCCTCTGAATCTGCCCAGAGAGGTTATTTGCTTATTGTCTCACAGCTACTGAGCCAGGGGCAGGATTTGAACACAGGTGTTCTAATTCCAAAACCAGTGTTTTTCCTCCTATATCACATGACGCCTTTACGTGAAGCTTTTCCGATTTCCCATTTCCCCTCCAAATCAGCTTACATATATATATTTTTAATGTGCCAACATGTGCACATTTTAGCATCTTGAGGGCAGGCATGGTTTCAGTGTATAATTAGGGATTTCTTTTGCATGAACATATTGAAGGGGAGGCAATAAGTTATGTATATAGTGCCTACTATGTGTCAGGTACTGTGTTAAGCACTTTACAAACACTCTCTTATTTGATCTTCACAACAACCCTGGAAGATAGCTACAGTTTGGTTCCCATTTTACAGCTGAGCTGGTATCTGAGGTTGGATTTGAACTCGGGCCTTCATAACTCTAGGCCCAGTGCTTTATTCACTGTGCTACCAAGCTGCCTTCACATGTATCTTATTTCCTTCAACTTAGAGTGCCCAATTTTTTTTTTGTATTGATAAACAGAACTCCTTAAAAACAAACCAAAAAACACATCCAGCTAAGCTATTAAAGCTTAATATCATAGTTCAAATTCAGTTCAACAAATATTTATCCTGTATGGCACACCATACACCTGAAGGAGATCCAAAGGGCAGCTGGGTGGCCTCTACCACTTAATCTGGCGACTTTGTGGCAGATTGAATCAGAGTCTCACAGGGATGGGAGGTAAGTCTGGACGTAGTGTCCACATCACTGATTTTACCCTAAAGGAATGAGTGTTAATGTGGCAAACTAAACTGGGAAGTAGAAGACCCACAGACCTTCTGAAGTCTATTCCTGGGCCATGGACCTTTACCTATCCCTAGGAAAAGAACCGTTGAAGCAGGTAGTAGAAGTTTATAGCTTGGAGAGGCCTTAAAAGATCACCAGAGGCAGCTTGGTATAATGGGGAGTAGGATGGGGGAGTACTTAATTTGGAGGCAGTGAGTATGAGTTATAATACAAATAATACAAATAATAATAATAAGCTAACATTTATATAGTGCTTACTGTTTTCCTAGGCACTGTGCTATAAGTGCTTTACAAATATTATCTCTTTGAGGTATATGCTATTGTTAATCCCCATTTTACAGAAATCTTAGGTGAAATAACTTTTCAAAGTCATATAGGGAGAGTTGGTGTTGAGTCATGTCCATCACTTCATGAGCCCATTTAGGGTTTTCTTGGCAATGATACTAGAGTGGTTTGCCATTTCCTATTCTAGCTCATTTTACAGAGGAAGAAACTGAAGCAAACAGGGTTAAGTGACTTGCCTATGATCATACAGCTAGTGATTTGTCTGTAGCAGCAAGCACCCCATCATCCACAGGGTGGCTGCCAACACAGGCTCTTAGATCTGCTTTTCTAAAGGAAAGCAACTCAAAATGGGTTAACAAGCTTACTTTAATCAATCAAACATATATTGTTTACCTAGTTCAGGGGAAAAAGGTCAGCACCCCAAACTTCAGAGTATATAGACAGAAGTTACAAAACAGAGAAACAGATCAAGCAGACAGGCTTCCAAACTGTCCAACCATTACATCCATAGCAAATCACAGTTACCAGAGAGGGAAGCATTAATATCTGGGTTTTCAAAGCAGGGTGGGGTGGGGTGGGGTGGAGCTCTATGACTGCTCAGAGTCTGATCAAGTCACACTACACTTCTCAAAATGAGCCCCAAAGCAAAGCCTCACTTTAGGGATTATATGGCCTTCTCCTGGGTCAGAGAATGTAACCACCCTCTTGACCCACTGCCCAATCACACAGCATCAAGGTGTGGGTATTCCTGAAAACCAAGCCTCCCACCACAGGCTCCATGTGACCACATTCAGCCTATTAGGGGAAAGAGTATATTTTCAAATCCAGGAAGGTTCTCAGAGTCTCTTAAGCCTATCAAAGGGCCTAAGGGCAGGGAAGATCTTTAATTTTTTTTTTTTTTGATAATTACCAAGTTTCTTTTCTTTTTCTTTTCTTTTTTTTTCTTTTTCTTTTTTTGCTTTTTGGAAGGCTATTGGGGTTAAGTAACTTGCCCAAGATCACATGGCTAGGTCTTTGTTTGTGTGTGCGTTAAGTGTCTGAGGCCAGATCCGAACTCAGGTCCTTCTGACTCCAGGCCTAGCACTTTAACTATTGCTCCATCTAGCTTCCCATAGGAATAGTAGTTAGTGACAAATATCCATAAAACATCTACAAATATCTATGATCTTTCCCAACTACAAAATTCTGTTCTAGATAAATAGAGACATTAGTTTTTCCTGGGAATTATAGTTAGAAAAACAAAGCTGTGGTTTTTTTCATCATGTTAAAATTTATAGTTAAAAGCTGGGAATTATTTTCCATTTCTAGTAGAGACATGCTTCTAATTTTGCCTGGATTAAATGTGACAATCACTTTTTCCTTCATATTGGAGGAATGTTGAACTAGGAGATGGTATCCTATGGTAGAAAGGACACTAGACCTCATTTGGGATTCTGTCTCTGCGAGCTTCATAATACCTGGAACACCTTCCTGTCCAAGATAGTTGTAAGGATCAAAATGAGATAGCCTTGGTAAAGCACCTTGTAAAATTTAAATGTCAGTTCTTGGTCTCCTGTCTTGTGCCGCTGACTAGCTATGTTGACCTCTTCCATAGCCTTTGGGTTTTCCTTCACCTATTAAATGTTGCATTTGAAATAGATGATCTTTTAGATTCCCTTTGGTCTAACATGCTATGATTTGTAGGAAACAAGACCTCAATCTCAGACCCTTCACTCTGATTTGATATGTTGTAATCATGTGTGTTGGCCTTCAGGTCAGCTGGTTGGGTCAGTCACTAAACATACATTTATTAAGCCTACTATTGTGCCAGGCACTGCGTTAAGATCTCACATTATACAGTTATTTGGTGACTGCTAAATAACTATAGGCTTCCAAGCAAAGGCCTGGGGTCCTTTGGCTCCAGTGGGTGAACTTTCACCTCATCTTGCCTGGAACCAGGCCTCTATGTCACTTTGGGGGCCATTTGCAAACCAAACCTCAATATGTTTTTCCCCCTAATGATCCTGTTCTCTTCTTCCCCCAGCTTCCTTTGTGTGTTGTCTTCCTCCTTTAGAATGTAAGCTCCTTGAGGGCCAGGACTGTCATGCTCGCTTCTATTTGTTCCTCTGTGCTTTTGTAGTGCCTGCCACATAGTAAACGCTTAATAAAAAAATCATATTGTTCATTCATCCATGGGCTGCCCTTTGATTTATTTCTAACTGTCTAATCCATTCTTTCTCCTTGGTCTAATAAACTCTTATTCTTTGCTAATCTTATAATGGAAAGTATGGAAAAACCAAGGCTGAAGTAAAGAAATTCTCAATTTATCAAAATACTTCCTTTCCTTAAATGCACATGGTTGGACAGTAACAACACACAGGAGCAGTTTAAGGGGGAAGAAGAGAATGGAAGTTAAAACAGCTAAAATGCTTTTGATTTTCCTATACCTGTCACATGGTGGGGGGTGGGGGGTGGGGGGAGAGGGAGAACAACCAAAACAGTTTGTGCGTTTATATCTTTGCCATTTGTTATGAACAGCCTGGAATTCAGAGGAGATCCAACTACAACCTACTTGTAACTAGAGTGAGTGATAATCTTAGGCCTAGATGGCTATACATTTATGGGTGAGTTTCCTTTCAGGGTAAATTTCTTGAGCTACAAAGCAGTACAAAGTAGAGAAACCTGAAGGGGAGGGAAGAATTTTCTTACAATGATTATTAGTTTGGATCCTCATAAAACTGTATGATATAACCTGACTCTGAGCTGGAAGAGCTTATGTAGTCCACAAACTCCTTCACTTTGTAGATGAACAAAGAGGGAAGGGAACAATTAAGTGCTTATTGTGCACCAGGCACTGGGGTACAGAGAAAGGCCAAAAATACTTCCTACCCTCAAAGAGTTTGCATTCTACAGAGGAAGAGAAACATGGAAAGTAACTAGGCTTATACTTGATATATACGGAGTATATGGAAGCAGGACTCAGAGGGAAAAGTACTAGCAGCTGGGACAGGGTTGGAGAGGATGCTAGGAAAGGCAGTAGGTAGGATTTGAGCTGAGAACTGAAGCCAGGAAAACTAAAGACATAGTGATAAAGGAGAGCATTCTAAACATTGGGTAGAGTCGGTGTGAAAACATGGAGACCAGAGAGGGAGTGTCTGTGGGAGAGGAGAAAGTAGGGCTTTCTAGCCAGATTATTTAATAGAGTGGGTGAGAGAGTAAAGTAGAAGGAAGACTGGACATGGATAGGAAAGGGCTAGATTGTGAAGAACTTTAAATGGCAAACAGAAGACTTAAATCTGAACCTGTATTTTAACAGCGAGCTCAACTTTGCTTAATGGTGGGGAGTGACATGAAAAGGTGAGAGGTTAAGTATCTTGAGAAAAACCACATAGCAGTTTGTTAGTGAGAGCTAAAAGTGCAAAACCCAGGCCTTCTACCCATTATACCACTCTGCAAGTAATTTGTAATTAGTTTTGAGGTGAATATTGTGAAATGCTCAGGCTAGTGATTTCCGAATGCCATAAGATCATAAAGCACCCATAGTGCCATCTTGAACTTTTGCATAAAATAAAGTGTCCTTACTTATTTCTCACATTTGTTCTATTTGTTTTTACCCTGACCACTTAAACTCATGAATTGCATAGCTTTTGACTACTTGCCTGGATTTTTGAGCACCTGCCTTGCTCTGCCTTCTATGAGTAGCTTCCTTTTGGTTTCTGACTCTTTACCTGGTTTCTGACTCATTCGAACTTGTTCTGTCACATGTTATTCAAGTATAGTCTGGTTTTGACTTCCCTACTTCATTTCAAATCTGCTCCCTTAAGTCTTTCTCAGCATTCTTGGTTCTTAAATCTACCATCTGAAGCTAAGCATGCCTCAGGATCACCTCAAGGGCATATATTTGCTTCCTTAGGTTTGGTAATGTGTGGCATATGAGGAAGGAGACTTATAGCCAGGAGACTAGGGACAGAATATATTTCAGATATTCAGAGTCTAATTTGGATTTCTTCACATGCCCTCCTTCCTCATCAGCCCATGGTTTGGCACGTCCATACTCTAGAAGTCTTTTATTCTGGTCTAGGTAGGCATCCTTGTTCAAATCACGATTACCCACTTATAATACAGTAGTGCATTTTTTTTTCACTGCTTCCAGAGTTTGGAATAGTGATTCCAGTTCCTTGGAATAGCAATTCCTTAGCAATTCAAATTTCTTGTTTTTCAGATGAGAAAATTAAGGTTTAGGTGGTTTGTCCAAGGTCAAATAGATAGTGACAGAGAAAGGATAGTATGTTTTGAGGGACTGAGGGTTTTTTCCTTTTCTTTAAGGCATTTAAAAAATATGGATATTAATAACCTTCTGGCAATATATGTTTATGATTAAAAATACCACTTTTTTATAGTCATTCTAAATTCAGTATGAATTTGAGTGCCTACCATATACCTGCCCTCTTTTAGGCAATATAGAGATAGAAATAGTATTAAGCAATGTGTGCCAGTTGCATAACTAACCAGGATCAGAACTTCCTCAGCTTGGCAGTGGACCCTCAACAGCAAGGAAGACACATTTTTATGCATTAAAAACAACAGGATATAAACCAAGATTAGGTAATCTGATTTCTGACTGGAGGAAGGATTAGAGACTTTGCAAGTTGGGAGGGGGAGAGTAAACAGGTTCAATTCTCTGAAATCAGAAAAAGGAGTGTGTCACCAAATTCCAATCTGTTGTCCACATACCTGCTAAAGTGATTTTTTTTTTTTTTGGCTTTTTGGAGGGCAATTGGGGTTAAAAGTGACTTGCCCAAGGTCACATGGCTAGTGTGTCAAGTGTCTGAGGTCAGATTTGAACTCAGGTCCTCCTGACTCCAGGGCTGGTACTCTATTCACTGCGCCACCTCACCACCCTAAAGTGATTTTCTTATACTATGCCGGACCATATCACTCTTATTCATCAAAAAAAAAAAAAACCCAACAAAAAACACAATAACACATCTCCCCCCACCAAAAAAAACAAAACAAAACAACAAACCCCTGACACCTAGGGTGAATAAGTGGCATGATGACAGGTAATCTTAATAATAATAGCTTATGTTTCTAAAGCGATTATGTGTGCCAAGCACCATGCTAAGTGCTTTACAATTATTGTATCTCATGTGACCCTTGCAACAACCCTGGCAAGTAGGTGCTATTATCTCCATTTCACAGATGAGAAAACTGACTTGCTCAGGATCATAGCTAGTAAGTATCTGAGGTCAGAATTGAGCTCTGCTCTTCCTGACTCCAGAAATGGCACTCTATGTGCTTCATCCCTAGCTGCCTATACAAGATGTGGTTCTTGACTTTTTTTTTTGGAGGGAAGTTGGGGTTAAGTAATTTGCCCAAGGTCACACGACTAGGTTTTTTTTGTTTGTATGTGTTAAGTGTCTGAGGCCAGATCCAAACTTGGTCCTTCTGACTACAGGGCCCGCACTCTAACTCACTGCGCCACCTAGCCGCCCCAGGTTCTTGACTTTAAATAAAGTGTGTGTGTGTGTGTGTTTTGTATATACATATGTGTATGTATAAGTGTGTATATCTATGTATACACACACATACACTAAGACTCTTTGAAGTTTAAATTCATTTCAATGAAATATAAACTTCAAATGGTATTTTATAAAACTAGCCAGAACTGTCATTTCAGAAAATGTTGCCCAAACCAAACATGCTTACTCCTGACTCTGAATTTTTCCACCTTCTTGCCAGCAGCCTTGTCCCTGGCATGGATACCTTTTCCTTTGTCACTTTTCAGCTTCTTTTTATTTGTTTTAGTCCATTAGAATATAAATTTATTGAAGGTAGAGACTGTCTTTTTTGCTTGAATTTTATTCCCAGTACTTAGTATGGACTTATAGTTAAGCATTTAACATTGTACTAGTCCCTGAGATACAAATACAAAATAAGGCAGTTCCTGCCATCAAGAGCTTACGTTCTAATGGAGGGAAACAAAGTATATAAGAGAGTGGAGGCCAGGACTAGAGTGATTAACAAATGCTCACTCATTCATCTGTCCATCTAAATATCTCTTCATCTGTCTAGCTAGCTTGCTATCTTGATAACTAGCTGTCTAACAGGTATTTCACTTGTAATGTGCTGCTAAATTCCTTCTACTTTTAGGCAGTTGTTGCATTGGATATAGACTTTAGGAAAGCACTTGAATCTCTCAAGCTGCTCCTGCTAGAAAGCTGGAGACATGTTTTCTAGAGGATAATAGATATATTCAGAACTGGTTAAAATGAGTTAATTCATGGTTTTATATTGACTTGTAAGGTCGTTGGTAGAATACCCAAGGATCTGTTTTATCTCTAGGTTGATATAATACACACAGACACAGACACACATCAGACACACACACACACACACACACACACACACACATTTACTTATTTGGAAAAAGGCATTTATCAAATTTTTAATCGACCTAAAACTGGAAGGGGGGGGGTATAGCTAAAACATTTATATCAGATCATTGGGTTGAACTGAAGAAGGTGAAATTGAACAGAGACAAATAAAAAGTCTTATACTTGGGTTCAAAGGATCAAATTCTCAGGTACAGGATGGGGAGATCTGATTAGTCTGTAATTCATCTGAATTCTTAGATAGAAGAAAATAGTTTGATGTGGCAGAAATCTTAAGACTACATCAAGAGAGGCACAGGCAGCTTCTGGAGTTAAGGAGGATGCCTTGGTTATACCACATTTGGAGTATTGTGTTCAATACTGGGTGTTATTGATAAGTGGAAGGGTAATCAGGATGGTGAAGGTACATGATTCTCACTTCAAATGAGGATCATTTGAAAGAACTGTGGGATATTGAAGCTGCTAAAGGGACAACTTTGAGGACTTGGGTCTGGTGTGGAGATTATAGCTGTCTTCCAAATATTTTAGGGGTTGTATCCTAGAAGTAGATTTCACTTACTCTTCTTGACTTCTAAGGTCAGAACCAAGACAATGGACTGAATTTGCAGAGGTAGTATTCAGATTTTATACAAGGGGGAAAAACTCTTTAAAAATTAGAACTATTTAAAAATGGAATTAAGTTGCTTCAGGAGATAGTAGATTATCTTTAAGCAAAAGCTAGACTAGATGAACTAGGATGGTCCTAATCTGGTATATGATGAATAAAATTCTTTTTCTCTGGCCTTCTCTCCTGAGAAGCAAGCTTCTTGATGGGAGGGACTGTCACTTTTGTATTTGTGTTCTAGGACCTAGGGCAATATTTGGTATATAGTAAATGCTTAATAAATGTTTTTTTTTCATTCATTTTGTGTTCCTACTTCTGCTGCTGAAGACTGCATCCTCTCTGTATGTTACTGCTGCTGCTATATAGCACTTATAACAAGATTTGCCAAGCATTTTGCAGTATTATCTTGTTTTATCCTCATAACAGTTCTAGTAGGTAGGTGCTATTATTCCCTCCTTTTTAAAGATGAGGAAACTGAGGCAAATAGAGGTTAAATACCTTGCCCCTGATCACACTGGTAATAGGTATCTGGCCAAAAACAAAAGATTAAATTAAATCACTTGGAGAGCCTTTTTTAATATAACCAGACTAGTTTTCAGATGACAGACATATAGTGGCCTGGTCCAAAATCTAAGTGTCTCCAGTCTGTTAGGACCCGCTGAGGCTTTTGTTCTGCTAGCATGATCATTAAAAGAACCTGTATTCACTTCCTTGTAAGTCTAAATCATTGAAGTAGGACTTCAGTCACTCCTTCTTATGAGTAGTCTAGTATCTTAAGTGCTTGTCATCAAAAGGCTGAGATTCTGATCTGTGCTATAAATGTAACTACTGCTTTGGCATGAGCTTCACTTGGCCCATTGCTTTGTCAGTAAAGCAGTCTCTAGTAATACCCCTTTCATGCTCATGTATTGCTTGCTCCCGGTGTTTTTCAATGCCCCTTTTGGGGAAAATTACCCATAAGCATGTACTTTCCAGTGCTTATGTAGTAAGCTTTATCCACTTCCTTTGATATGAAAGTAATTTTAATACTTTAAAGGTGTTTCCGTCATGTGCTGTTGCTATGGATATAGCTAAGGATTAGTACTCTGGGATTTAGAGAGCTGGAAGGGAATAGACTTTAGTGCACCTAATTCAACTCCTTCATTTTATGGATGAGGAAACTGAGGCCCATAGAGGTTAAATAGCTTGCCTACAGCCATGTAATAGCAGAGCCTGGGATTCAAACTTGTCTTCTCATTCCAAATCCAGGAGTCTTTCTCTCTGCCCTCCACCACCCAACTTAATATGTGTCTCCTGAGCTTTATTGTTAATGTGCTGAAGATGCTTAAAAAGAGAAGGCTTTTCTACAGACTGTCATTTCAAGGAATATAAAACTTCTTTTCTTTCCTTTTGTCTTAGGGGTTGGAGAACCATAAAGGAATTAAAAACAAAACAAAACACAGCACTTATGAATTTATGATGTGTAAAGCAGTGTGCTAAGCACTGGTGATATAAATAGATTAATAAATAGAAATACAAAATTAAGTACTTAGCTTTGATGTTCGTTGTTAGAATTTTCTCATTGTTTTAACTTTTTGGACCTGGTACATCATGGAAATAATTTCACTCTGGAGTTATAGTGCTCTCTTCCCCACAGTGGAATGGAAGACAGTGTATGTTATTACAGGATATAATATATAACACATTTAGTGATATCTGGGCCTAGATTTGCTACCTAGCCTTTGCAAAAAAGTGGTATCCTGCTGTGAAGTATGCCTACAGCTCTTCATATGTGTTTTAGGGAAAAGCTTTAGACTCCAGGATGGCAAAATACAATTTCCTGAAAATAGTTTGCCTTAAAATTTGTATGGTATTTCACAACTTTTGGTCCCTTTTGAGTTTGTGCCATACTTTATTGTCTCCTTGATGTCATTTCTCCTGATCTTCTCTACACTACCCTGAAATATCCGAAACCCTCTCCAGTTGTTTTTTGTTGGATCCAGTACCATTGTTGTTTTCCTGCTTCTTCTTCTTTTTTTTTTTGCTAATCCATGTTGCTTGGGAAAATTTCAAAGTGATATTATTGTATGCTCTGTCCCCAGGACTATGTAGATCGCTAATTGGAAGTCACTTTTGTTAACAGTCATGAATTTAGGTTCCATATTAATTAAGAGACAAAACTACCATTTAGGTCATTTAACTAGGCATTTTCAGGTAAATCCAGTTGTAACTTTCCTTTAAAATACTTTCATAATACTTAAATATACTTAGTAATTAAGGTCACTCTCTCTCAACCCTTGTACTTCGAGTCCCTTTCCAAGTCTAACTTCTATTACCTTTTTGTCTTTTTTTTTTGTCCCCAGTATAATCTCTTCTCCTTCTGCTGTAATTTTTCCTCTTCATATCATGCTATAACTATACCCAGCTGACATCCTTGCTTCTTTCCCACCCCTTACTTTACTAATTATTTTCTCTGATTATCCTCTTTAACCTCGTAATTAATGTTTTGTATAATACCTTCTTATTCTTAAAGCAAATGCTGGAGAGCATTCTAGCTATTGCTATAATATATTCCTGCATTTAAATCTAAATACCTTTTATATTTTAGTCTAATGTGAGCTTGTGCTATATTAGAGGTCTGATAAGAGATGTCTCTTATTTTATTAGTTCCTATTATCTATTTATGTATATTTTTGTTGCCATAAATATTTATAGTTAATATCACTAGCCAACCTGATGTAGTGTTGTGGTCAGCAAATTCACTTTCTCTTCTTTTGTAGTCCAAAGATGAATGATTGGGAATTGAAATTTTGATTTTATTTTATTTTTAATTTGAAAGATCTAGACAAGTGCTTCAAAACTATCCCCTTATTTTAAATCAAATTTCAACTAGGGCAGTGGATAGAAACTTTTGTTTCCATGAAATAATTTTGCAAATTAAAAATACAGGAGTAACAATGACAGCATGTTAGGTGACTTGGACAGATATAGGATATGGAAATGAAGTTCGGGCAGTCAATTAGCATTAATTAATTAAAGTAATTGTTTACTCAGTTTTAGGCCCCATGCTAAGCAAACAACAAAGGCAAAAAATAGTCCTTCCTTTCTGAAGGGGGACACTTAAACTATGTCCCTCTTGACTCAAGTTCATTTTTTCCACTTTATCATGGCTTAATTAAATAGGAGCATGAAGTAATGAAACAGAAGAAATAGGAGACAGTAGCCTTAATATTTTACAGTCACCCATTGTCATATTTTGCTGTCCTTTTAGAATGCAGCACTTTTACAGATGTCTTAGGTTTATGGTAATGTTCTTGCTCAGTAGGGCCTCACACTGCTATAATGGGTTTAGACCAGATTTTTCTGAACTATAAAATAAATATGTAATCATAATTATACCATATTTACAGTCTTTTGGTGAGCTCAAAGTGATTCACATGTTGCATCATTTATATCATCAATAAGATAAGTAGGGAGAAAATTACAAGTTACAGAACTGAAATATTTATTCCTAATTGCTTTTGTTTGTTGTGTCAGCTAGCCAGTTCTGTTCCCTTATGAAAAAAAAAATGGAATGTTCTAGAATCTAGATCAACAGTTTTTAAAGTGGTCCAGGGGCTCTAGGGGGTTCCTGAGACCCTTTTTAGGGGTCTGCAATATGAAATAATATTAATTGTTATAATAATATTAAAACATTATTTGTCTATTAAAATATTAATCCTTTTCCACACTATATATCTGTGTGCATCTGGATTTTCTTTATATACTTCAATCAAAACAATATTGCAAACAATTAAATGCAGAAGCAGATATGAGAATCCAGCTATCTTTTATTAAGTCAGACATTAAGAGTATAAAGTGGGTATACAACTAAAAAGCTTGATAACCATTGGTCTAGATGTTATTGTTTAAACTCAAATGTTCTGTGATGGTTAGGGTAAAAGATGGTATAACAGTTCAGAGTTTTATAGCATCTCAGACATGGTGATAGGAAGAGTGGCAAGGGAGTAAGGCACAAGATTTTTCTGACTTCTTTAAAAGGTAAACTCTTACATAACCAAGAACATATTGGGCTTTCCGTTACCTATATATCTGTTATTTTTTTAAATGACATTAAGAATAAAAAAACGGAATAAATGTTGTGTTCTAGAATCCTTAAGGGAAGAAAACGGAAGTAGTAGTGGTGTGCAGAGTCCTGATTCTTATTTCTTTTGTTTTCCTGCTTGTAGGTAATAGGTGTGCCCACAGGGGCAGAGGATCAGCTTGTTTGGAAGGTCCCTGAGAAGTAGTATTGGGAAAGAAGGTTAGAGTTGCATCATAGAGTTGCATCATAGATACTGACCAGAAATACTGTCAACCTCATCTTCCCCAAGGAACTTAGTCCAAAGGATGTGGTTCTAGTTTTTCTCAATAGGGAATGGTCACAAGGGGTTCTGTTCTACTGTGCTCCAGTCAAATCTGGGTATTCACTGCTCCCTGAATTGACTGTTCCTACTGTCTCATCACCTTTATTTACCCAGTTTCTGCCATTTGAAATGCTTTTCCCTCCATGTCTTCACACATAAAAATATTAAACTTTTTCCCTTTGAAATGCCACCTTTATAATGAAACCTACCCTGATTTTACAACCACCAACTCCTTCCCTAATCTGATTTCACACTTCTGCACCTCCATAGGTTTTTTTTTAACTTTTCATGTGACACATTTTTCATTATACTATATTAATTGCTGAATTTCTTATCTTCTATGATTAGATTGTAGGTTTCCTGACTGAATGTTACTACATATCTATATCTATCTATCTAGATATGTATGTATGTATGTTTTCCCCATAGGACACCACATATCATACCTGCCTTTGACATTCATTGCCCTTAAACCAGCTCCTTAAATGATGTTTCTTTGTATTTGTGGAGGATTTTTTTTTAAATGTTGGGAGTTTCACTCTTATAATCCTTGCTGAGTACCTACTAAACTACAGATTCAGACTCCTCTCCCCACCCCACCCCCAAAAAAAAGTCCAAAGGAGAGAGCTAGACCCTGAAAGATTTTTGTATATATGTAATACACTTGTGCAAATTCTTCTTCCCCCCCCCCCAAAAAAAAAGACTTGTTTCTTAATCTTTAAACATTCCTACATGTATTTTTGTTTGGTAACAATGCTACAAACCAGAAAGTGATCCTGACTAATCCTTGTAGCATCCTTTTGTCATGAATAATGTTCTTGTTTTTGATGGTTGGAACTGAGTCACTGGTTAAGGAAGCCTGTGTATGGCCATAGAACAAAGCTGGAATTAAATTAAAGGGTTTCTAGCTTCCACTATTATCTTGTGACCATAAGAAGAGAAACTGACTGTGGTATCTTTATTTAACAAAAGGGTGATACATGCTTGATTCTTGCTGTTCTTTTTGCTTTTAATATTTTAGAATATGTCTGCATTTAAGCCTTCATATTCTTAATTTGATATATAAATGGCTCATTTCTACTATGTTAATTGTGAAAGAAGCATAAATTGTGATTATTCATTTGTCATCTGATGCCTTTATGTCACCCCCTCCCCCACCTCCCCCAATCTTGGCTAAGTAATTGTAGTGTTTGTAACTGACTCAGAAATAGCATCTCTCCCTTGAACTGGGTAAATATTTACTAAGCGGATCTTAATATTAATTAAAATTACTAAGTGAATATTAATAAGAATTGTGGCTAAGGTGTTTACTATTTAAACACCTTGACTAGATGATCAAAGCACTAAGTAACATAGGAATGTAGAAAAATATGAAACATAAATTGGGACATTGTTCTCCACAGTCTAAACATGTGACTTTGAGCAAATCACTTCACTTGATTAGATTTCAGTTTTTTCACTTTAACTTAAGCTTTTAGGTTCATTTCAGGTCCAGTTTATAAATACTTCAGCTGTCCATGATAATTAATATAATTTTGTCAATTGCCCCATAGTGCCGCCTCGACCCCCCTTTTCAATACCCCAAGATTCTATTCCAATCCCTCCTCCCTATCTTTTCCTTTTTAATCTCTTTCTTTACTTAGTGACCTCATTAATTTCCATAGATTTCATTACCATTTCTGTGCAGATATCTGTTCTATATATCCAACCCTACTCTTCCTCCTGAACACTGGTCTCCTAGCTACTGATTGGACTCTTCTCAGTGGATATCCTAAAGGCAGCTCAAAACAGTGGATTATTTTTCCTTCCAAAATCATCCTTTTCCTGGGACTTATCTGTTGTTATTGTTGATGGTACCAAGTTCTAAGAGGTTAAGCGAAGAAAAGAATCAAAATTAGCTAGCTGTAGAACAATCCAGTTCTATTTCTGACCTCAGTCATCATGTTTTAGTGGAAAGGACACTGCAATATGGAGACTTGAGTATTGAGTAGTCCTGGTTCAGACTAGCTGTTAGTGAATGTGATTTGAGCAAATCACTCAACCTTTTGAGCCCCATCTAGAAAATGAAGAGGGTAATATTTATGGTGCTCACATCACAGAGCTGTGAGGAACATGCTTCGTATACCTTAAATCCTTATTCTACCGTTCTCTTGTAATGCTTTAAACTAAAGCACTGGGCCATTTTAACAGGTAATTTTCAAAGAGCTCCACAGTCCAGTTTACACTGTTAATGTTCAATTTCAAGGTCTAAAAATCAAATAAGGCACTAGGGTTATGAAGACATGCAGACTTAGAGCCCAAACCCTGATGGATCTTGGCCTCAGTCCTTAACATTTAAGAGTTGGAATCTGCTGAGCATCTGAGAATGAATCTCTGGTTTCAGGCCCTTGAAAGCTTGAACTTTGGGACTTTCTGTATTAGGTAGGAGAGTTATTATCTGTACTGCCATTTTTTGGGTACATTATATACTGTGCACTATGGAATTGGACACATAACATCTTTAGGATTCTGGGGTAGAGTTTGTGGGAGAACTTTGGACTAACCAAAATTCTTTCCATGATTATAGTGAAAAGTACACTGCATATTTAACCCAAGAACTAAAGCAATCTGACACCTATTAATGAGCCATGATTATATTCGTGGTCCAAATACTCCTCTTTCTTCCCCCTCCCTCACAATTCTGTGTGAATTGAGAGTAAGCTTGGGCTGGCTTAATTCAGAGAGATGAAAATTTAGCCGAGTTTTGGTGTGTTCATGTTTATAATGAAAGGATAGTCATATCATGGGATGTGTTATGGGGGAAATATAATCTTTGCCAGATGTATAAGCTTAAATTCAGGATAGTGATTCTTGAGGAGGGATGGCATGGAAAAATAAACTTTTGAGAGTTCCCAAGTGGGGAGCCAGAAAGTCATAGAATTTTGGATTTGGAAATGATCAGAGCTCCATTCTCAACTCCCTCATCTTACAGAAAACTAGGAAACTAGGGCCCAAAGAGATTACAGGACTTGGCCAGAGGCACACACAGTGATGGCAAAGCAAGCTGTTTTCTTATTTTGTGCCTCAGTGTTCTCTTTACTATATAACATAGAAGATGTGTAGAGTGAACAGGTTACAAGTGTCTAACATAATCTGACAAAACCTTTGTGTCGGGAGTGGCTACTCTTGAGTGTAGGAGAGGTATACTTAGCATCCCAGTTAGAATTGGGAATTAATTTTTCTTTTTTTAAAAAAAATTAAGTTTATATTGATCTTTCCTTTTTCTCTTTTTGAAACATCATCATAGCTATCCCATGGAGGGGCCATCTCCAGTCATCCTGATCTATATTATGCTTCTGGACGCAGATGGCTCCAGAGGAGAGAGTGAAACTGGTGACTTTGCACAGCCCTCCTTCACTTAAATCCAATTCACTAACAAGTTATGACATCACTTCCTGATGTCATGGTCCTCTTCGAGAATGAAGGACAAAAAACACTATCTCATCTATTCCTCTCCCAGAGAGTCATCCCATGACAAGTACTATTTTTTTTTTTTTTAAGAGGGAAAAATAAATCATCATTATAACTAAGTCAGAAAACATTTGCAAGGTGACTCAACTCCATAAAGGGGTGGGTTGGGGGTAAGTTCTTGGATCTCCTTATTTGAATCCTGTTTGAGTTTTAGAATTTGTTACATTTACATTTGATTTTTTTCGTTCTAAAACAATTTAACAAGGTGTCAATTTTAGTGGTTTTTCTTAAAGTTAATAAGTAGTTGAAAAGACACTGTCAAGGAAAGACTTCTGATTGAATCACTCTTGGGACCTCAGTTTTTCTTACCTCTAAAATGGGAGCATGGTATAGTAAGTATAGTTCTCAAATGAAATAAGGTAAGTCAAGCACTTTGTAAATCTTAAAGTATCATAAAAATTACTTGAAGTAATCATCCGGATGAATGGTTATTTTGTTCTGGATTCAGACAATATTCCTTAAAATTCTGTGGTGCTTAAGAGAACCATTATAAGGGAGAGGGGGAAAAACAAGTACATGGGGGTATTATGTATGGATAGTAGCACCATAATGCTACTGACTATAATCAAATATATATTTGATAAACTAGAAGGCTTTTTTTGGTGGTAGTAGTGGTGGAATATTACAGTGCATCAGAGTCATTATTTGGAACATCATTACATAGTACAATAGCTTGTAATAATAGGTTGTTGGTTGTTGAAATGTCAGAATACACCTTCCATTGTATATTTACATTGGGCTTTGTAATCATTCATTTAAAAGCCTTTCACAAATTGGCTCCTTCCTACAATCTTATATTTTACTTCCCGCCATGTATTCACTGTCCATTGACACTGGCTTTCTTACTGTTTCTCACACAGGATATTTCATCTCCCAACTAATGCCTTCTCTGGCTGTCCCCTATGTCTGGAATGTTCTCCTTTCTCTCCCTCAACATTCAGATCCCGCCTTTTGCCAAAGGCCTCTCCTTGTCTTGTATAAATGCTGTTTGCATGTTCTCTCCCTTACTGGACTGTGAGCTTGAGGGCAGGCACCATATTTTTGCTTTTCTTTTTATCTTCAATAACTTTGGCAGCTGAGTGGAGGATGAACTGGAGTGGGAAGAGACTTGAGACAAAGAGGGCTTAATGTGGAGTCTAGGTGTGAGATGATGACAGCCTACAGCAGGCTGGTGACTGAGTTGAGAGAAGGGGACACATGAGAACTGAGGTTAAGGTAGAAAAGACTTGGAAAGAGGTTATGTGTTTGGAGTGAGTTTGACAGACAAATGGAGGATGGCATTGACATTTTGAGTCTGTGTAACTGAGATGATAGTAATACCCTGCATAAGGGAGTTGGAAGAGAGGGAGGATTTTGGGGAAAATATAATGAGTTCTGTTTTAGACATTGAGTTTGAGAGACCTATGGAAAATATGGTTTGAGATGTCCAATAAGTACTTGCCAAGTTGAGGACTGGACTTTAGGAGAGGTTAGCTCTAGCTTTGTAGATATATGTAGGGTAAGCATCATTATTGGGCAACCTCCTCTCTTTTTCTCTGATCTTTTCAGGTATCCTCATTGATACTCTTAGTTTCTAATGTAATAATATGATTATTTCCTTTTAATCAAAGTATTTCCTTTTTTATTCCTTGGAGGATCTTGACTGAGGTATGACTGAGGCTGAGGCATTTAATAAAATATCATAAAATATCCATTCAAGCAAAGAAGACTTGTTAATCCTATTTGATGACTTTTCCCATGAGACTTGTTCATTTCTGTCAGTCATCTAGGCTGTGATCACTCTCTATCCTTTCAAGAGCTATTGCCCATATTATAACAACATATTGCCCCTGTCTGATAATAAATTCAATTTGAATGCCCATATTTTATGTGCTTTGTATTAAAATCACTGCTTCCCCTTCATTTTCACTTTTTTTTTTTTTGCAGGGCAATTGGAGTTAAGCAACTTGCCCAAGGTCACACGGCTAGGTTTTTGTTTGTGTGTGCGTTAAGTGTCTGAGGCGGGATCCGAACTCAGGTCCTTCTGACTCCAGGGCCGACTCTCTACTCACTGTGCCACCTAGCCGCCCCTTCATTTTCACTTCTTAATGTACTTCTTCCTCCATCCCTCATCTTCTTACTTCTTGAGAAATGAGACTTCTCTTGGAATAAATATTAAAGAAGAAAAAAAGAGGGGCAGTTAGGTGGCACAATGAATAGAACACCAGCCCTGGAGTCAGGAGGACCTGAGTTCAAATCTGGCCTCAGATTCCTGACACACTTACTAGCTGTGTGACCTTGGGCAAGTCATTTAACACCAATTGCCTCACCTTCCCCCTTCCAAAAAAACCCCAACCCAACAACAACAAGAAAAAAAGAACAGTACAATCAGATAAACCAGCACATTGACTTTGTTGGACAGCTTTTGTTATATTCTATGGTATAGTCTGCCATCTTTGCAATGAAGGAAGTTTGGTCCGTTTTTTCCAACTATTCTCAAGGTACAGCCTCAGTCATTAAAATCTGGTAACTTGGTTTCATGTCTTTTTTTTTTTTTAATGTTGCTGTAGTAGTAACAGTCTATTGTTTTCCTGTTTCTGTGTACTTTATATCAGGTGTTGGTCAGTTTTCTCATGTTTCTCTGGATTTGTCATTCATTATTTCTACATTCATTCTCTAGTACATTCATATATTACAATTTGTGTAGTCATTCCCAAATCAGTGTGTACCTATTTTGTCTCCAGTTTTTTTCTACTACAAAAAAATTGCTATGGTGAGTAGTTTGGTATATATGGGATTTTTCTTTAGGCAATCTATTTTATTGGGAAAAAAAGAATTCACAAAGAACAAGTTCACACTGGCAATTTATTTTTAAACAATTTATGGGGTGTATTCTTGGGGTTGGTTGATTTATTTCTTTCCTTCTAATTCCCTGCACTGTTTACATTTATAGTTCCTTTAAATGAGAATTTACTTTCAGAATTGTCATGAGATCCTCTATCATAAAAACTGAACTATGCATAGTATGTACTACCAAGATATATGATGGTTATGAATATAGTGTTGGACCAGCAGTCGTGCCAGGGTTCAAATCAAGCCTTTGACATTTACTAATGTTGTGATCATGGTCAAATCACTTAGCAAATTTTTTTTCAAAATTTGAGAGTTGGAAGGAACTTCAGGAGCCATTTGCTATAATCCATACGTGAAAGAGAGCTATACTAGAATATACCTGGTAAGTAATCATTCAGTCTGCTTGCAGACTTCTAATGATGTGGAATCTAGCATTCCTTACATGAAGTATTCAACTTTTGTTTAACTCTAATCATTAGGAAATTTTCCTACCATCAAGTGAAACCTTTTTGTGCCTCAGATAACTCTCTTAACACTATAATTTGTGTAGGACATGTTGCTTTGCTGGGAGGGAGTTCTAAGGCATCTGGTTTGACAATTATCTTTCCATATTTACTCTAGTCTCTACATGCTAGACCAAGAAACCAAATTTATATTTTTATAGAGAAAGCTGAAACAAAAGGTTTTCTAGATGTGTATTTGTAAAATTGTTATAAACATAGTTTAAAGGTTGAATCTAGCCTTTCTTCTATTAATTTTTCTTAGTAATCAACAGCTATAAACACTAATATATTCTCAATGGAATTCTTAATAGGATAAAAAGATGCTCAATATCTGTTTATACAGTAAAATTTCATTAATTCAATCTACTTAAGAGATGACATTAATAAAATTTTACTCAAGACCTGAATTCACGTTATCTGTGACACATACCAGCTTTATGACATTGGACAAGTTACTTATACATCTTCATCCTCAGTTTTTTCATCTCTAAAGTGAGCATAAGACATAGTGTTATAAGGCTCAAATGAAAAAATATATTCAAGCACTCTAGAAATAAATGCCAGTTATTTCTTTCAGCCAACAGAGGTAATCTGAAGCACTGAAAAGTATGAATTGTAGGTGATTTCTTAAAAATATACTTTTGGCCTAACTAAAAACTCTTGTTCTGGAGCTAACAGAAAACAAATGATTTGCCTATGGTCACACAGCTACTAAATATCTAAGGCTGTGTTTGAACTTGGGCCCAATCAATGCTCCATCCATTGGGCCACCAAGCTGCCTCTCAATAGTACATAAATTTCTTTTATATGGGTAATTTATGTATAAATATTTTTATATGAGTGATATTTATAAAGTGCTTGAAGATGCTTAAATACCTTTATTTCCCTTAAGCATTTAAAACATTCCTCCTTAATTTTGTTCATTTCATAAGCTGGCCTCATTAAATGCCAAGCAACATGACAGAATCAGAGGACATAGAGACTAAAAGAAAAATCCAAATAATTCTTGCCCTTAAGGAGTATGGTCTGTATGGGGAAACAGTGTTATGCAAATGAATAAATCTTTAAAAGTATACACATAAAATAAATATAAGAAGCGCTATGAGCAGTGAGAAGGGTTTAGTAAAGGCTTCATGTAGGAGAAGGTAGGTCCTCAGCTGAGTTTTTAAGGAAATTAGGGATTCTTAAGAGGTGAGAAGAGAGGGCATCCCAGGGGTATAGCTCTGGTAAAGGCACAGAAATGGGAGATAGAGGACCTGTCTGAGGCAATCAGTCAGTCAATAAATAGTTTTTATAGATGTATAGGAAAATAACCAGATTTATGTAATTATGTAAATTTATGAAAAAGATGAATAATTTGTCTGGACCAGAGTATGTATGTGAGGAGGGAATAATAAGAGAATGTCCCAATAGTCTCAGTGTCTTTTAAAGCTAAATTTTATTAGCTTTAAAAGGCATTAAAACTTTTGGGATACCTTGTATAATGAGTCTGGAAAGGTAGATAAGACTTTGATTGTTAAACACTTTAAATATTAGGCAGAGGAATTTTTATTTTGTCCTGGAGGCAATAGAGAACCACTGGAACTTTAGGTCAGAGAGGTGCCATGTTCATGCCTATAGTCTGGAGTTATTACTTTGGCAACTATGGGGGGAATGTGGGTATGAAGAAGTAAGTTAGAAAGGGGAAGGATCTGAGGCCTGATAGGAATAAAAATTCTTGATTAGTGAGTGAGGTGATAGGATAGGTTGATAGCTAGAAGAAAATTGGAAAGGAACTTTCCCTTAACTATTAAGGGAAAACTGATATTTATGTAGCAAGGTTTGCAAAAGTTTTTATACATTATCTTCTACTGGTTCCAAGCAACATGTCTATGAAGTCTCTCTTTTTTTTTTTTTATGAGGCAGTTATGGTTAAGTGACTTGCCCAGGGTCACACAGCTAGTAAATGTCAAGTGTCTGTTCAGAGACTGATTTGAACTCAAGTCCTCCTGACTTCAGAGCCAGTGCTCTATCTGCTGTACCACCTAGCTGCCCCTATGAAGTCTCATTTAAAAAGTTGTTATTGATAGTTTTTGTTTTTTATTAAAAAATTTACAGAATTACTTTCACTCCTTGGGAATTCTTACAATAAAACAATTAAAACAAATTAACACAGTGACCTTGTCTGAAAGTGTATTCAACATTCCACATGTTTAGCACCCCCATCTCTCTTTTTTAAAACAGAAATCTTTTTTCTCTCTACCATACCCTGAAAGAGAGGAAGGGGGGAGAGAGAGAGAGAAGATAAGCAATTTCCTTGCACAAATATATATATATATATATATAGTGAAGTGAAACAAATTCTTATTTTACAGATGAAGAAAGTGAATTGTTCAAAGTCAGTCAGCTAAAGAATGTCAGAGACAGGATCTGGATCCTGGTTTCTAATGACTACAGATCTAGCAATCTATCTACTTGACCACATTGCCTCTTTAATGATTGTGATCTTTAACACATGTTGAAAGCATTAATACTTTAAAAAATTAATTCAAAATTGCTTGCAGTTCAGCTAAATTATTTTCTCAGTAAAATATGTATGCAGAATAAATTTTTCTGCTCTAGAATTAGGTGTTTTGGGGTTTTTTTGTAGGTAAGGTAGAAGGCACATTGTTTCTGTAATCCAATGCTGCCAATGCTCCTGGGACTCCATTTAGAGCCTTTGCTTCTTGGCAGATATTCACCTTCCAATGTCCAGGTGTATTCTCAAATCAGGTATAACCAGCTTTATATACTTGAGAGCTGGAATATAGTTGATTTAACTACATATAAAATTGACCACTGTAGGAAATGGAAGGACACATAGACCATAGAAGGGAGAAATACAGCTTGCTTCATTAGCTCCTTTATTGTAATTCATTTTGCTAGATATTGATTCCCCCCCCCCCCCCAAATAAACCACTGGAGAAAACATTCATTGAATGTATGTTGCCTGAATAAGCTAATTACCAGAGACTTAGTTTCATTTACTTTCACTAAGGTCCTGCCTTTTCTCTTGTCTCATTATGACGTGAAGGTGGCTGCTGAGTTTCTGAAGGCTTTGTGAGAACATAAAATTTAGTAGTGAAAGAAAGGCTTTGGGCATCTGTTCACAGATGGCCTCTATATCTCCATCAACATGACCAGCCTGGCTGAGTTTAGAGATGCTTAAAGATTTGACCAGTAAGTGATGATATCTTTAGTGGAATACAAGAATAAAATTACAGCTCCTTGTTATATTGAGTTATTTTCATTAATTCAGAATCTGCTAGGTTTATATTTGATGATAATGCAGAGTAGAATGACTTTGATGCTCTGATTTGGATCTGGGATTTCTTGGCATTTTATGTAGGCCTTCAGGAAGGCAAATCACAATCTGCCCACATTTTATTCTCTGTGACACTTGTTTTTGTCTTCCCATAAATTCTTTACAGGGAGTCCAGGAAGTGGGGGTGGGAATGGGGTGGGGTGGGGTGTTGGGAGGCCATTTTCAAGATTTCTAATTCTTACTAAATCAAAATAAGGAATAAGCAGCAAGATTTGGGGTTACTGTGCTGTGTTACATTATGAAAGTCTTTTGTAAATTGTCATTTTCTAAGTAATCTCATTTATTATAGTCACTCTATGGTTTATTGTCCAATATGCTAAATATTGAATGATGATTCACATTTATAGAGCACTTCAAAGGTTTGCAAAGTAATTTCCTCACAACAACACTAAGACACTAGTGATACAAGTACTAAATGAATAAAACTTTTTTTTTTAAAAGCAACTGGGGTTAAGTAACTTGCTCAAGGTTACACGGCTAGTCATTATTTATGTGTGGGTGCTCATTTTCTGAGGCCGGATTTGATCTTGGGTCATCCCAACTCCGAGGCCGGCGCTCTTACTTACTGCACCACCTAGCTGCCCCTTTAGGGCAATTGGGGTTAAGTAACTTGCCCAAGGTTACACGGCTAGGTTTTTGTTTGTGGCTCCGAACTCAGGTCCTTCTGACTCCAGGGCCGGCGCTCTATTCACTGCGCCACCTAGCCGCCCCTAAAACTTTTTAAAGTCTTCTCAAATTTGGATGTTTAATGAGACAGGCAGAAATTCCTTTTGTTTCCTTGGAAATAGCCAGAACTTTCTTAATTAGTACACAAATCTGTGAGTTCTACCACACCACTGTCAGTATCTTTTAGTCCGTATGATGAATCTTGTATAATTGGAGAAATTTTACTCTAGATACCTAAGTGGCAGTGGATTGAGTGTGCGAGTAGGACTTGGACTCAGGCATGTCTAAGTTCAAAATTCTGCCCCTGACTTGGTAACTTTGTAACCACAGGAAAGCCACTTAACCTCTCTGTGTCTATATTTCTATAAAATGGAAATAATATCACTTCTCAGGGTTGTCGTGAGGGTCAAATGAGGTGAGGAGTATGAAGAGCTCTTTGCAAGCAAACTTTAAAACTATACCAGACTATAACAAGCGGTTACTATTACTCCATGTGGTTCCCAGCCCCAGGAAAGCTTTCCTTTGAAGTAAATGAGTATGTAAAGATGAGTAGGATGCTGCCCAGTAGAGAGAGTGCCAGACTTGGAGTCAGGAAGTATCTGACCTGAGTTCAAATGTGGGCCTCACACACTTAACTAATTGTGTGACCCTATGAAAATCACTTAATCCTGTTTGCCTCAGTTTCCTCATCTATAAAATGAATTGGAGAAGGAGTTGGCAAACCACTCCATTATCTTTTCCAAGAAAACCACTGAATGAGGTTACAAAAAGTCAGACACAACTGAAGTACCTGGATAACAAAAGATGACTAGACAAATTAAAATAGCATATAACCATAATTTTATATCTCTAACTATCTATCTTTTGCAGTGAATGAGAAGGACTATATCCCTTGCTTTCATTGAGATTATTTAGTATTTCTTATCCATTGATAGTCTATTCTTATTTTGGGCTTTGACATGGAATGTTGCTGTGAGTCTTTTCTCAGGTAAAGTGTTATTTTGCAAATACAGAATTACTAGTCACATGGCAAGTCAATAGAGTATTTTACTTGTAGACAATCTACTGAGATTATTTTTGTTATAGAGTTCTTTATTGTAATTGTATCATTTCTTCTGATTAATTTTCAGCATCATAGAATTTTTTTTTTTTTAAATAAAGGAGGTTTTGCCTTCTCCAAGGCGAAACATTGGTAATAATTGGTAATGTTTAGGACTGATGTTCGGGCACCCCTGACTCAGTCCAGTATGTTTTCAAAGTTTGTCAGACTCACTCTTACAATCACAGATCTAGAACCTGTGATTGTAGAGGGGATAAATCTAGAAGGGATTTAGGCTGACCATATAGTCCAATCTGTTCACTTGTAGTTAGTCTATTCACAAATCATGTTGTGACTTATCCAAGATCATACAAGTAGTGGTAGAAGTGGAATTGGAATCCAGGTCCTCTGGTTCTAGTGCCAGTGTCATTTCCAGTGTACCTCAGTTTCACATAAAAAGCCTTGGATAATTTATTTAGCCTCTTAACTTTAACTTCCTATGATTTTAAGTTTAGTTTAATTGATATTTGACAAGGAAATGACGACCTTTTTTTCCCTTCTGGTTCAGCTTAGTAGCTGTTTTTTTGGCTGGTGCTGATGCAAATGATGATTTAGAAAGGATCCCATCCATTTCTAAGTTTAAACCTCTTTCCCTCTCCCCGCCCCCCTCCCCAAAATTTAACAAGTCATAGCCTTTCAGGCTTTCACTATGGGGTATATTTTAGCATCAAAGAGTTCTTTTAAGGAAACGAGTATTTCCTTCTCCATATATACCGATCTGAATATGCTGGCATTATGAAATCTCTTGCCACACATTCAGTGTCTAGCATTATCAGGAAATGTTGTAACACACTCGCACACATATACTCTGTTTTTGACACTATTGCCAGGCAGGAAGGTGGGAGTGAGTGACTGAATGGCTATATAAATAGTAGATGACTTTTATCACAGGAAGTAGCTTCATTGGTGGATAACTTTTGCTAACATACCAGGTAAAAGTTCTATTAAGCAAATCTTTTTCTTTCAAATTATCTATACAGTTTCTTAATTGAAGATGTTTTCTTGGGACTCAGCAAAGTATGCCTCCCAACATATATTTGAAAGACAACAACAAACTTAATTTGTGCTTGATTTATGTAGTTCCTGCTCTTATTTTCACAAAATATACTGTAAAGTTTTGCTGGAGGACACCCAGTTGGAGGACTCAGGGAACTCAGCAATGTCCAGAGATAACCTAATCTACTTTTGGACAACTCTAAGTATCAGGAGGTTTTCCCTTTTTCATCAGGTGTCACCTAATTTTGCCCCATGGGACCAAGCAGAATAGGCCTAATTCATCTTCCATATGGGCAGCCCTTCAGATATTTGAAGAAAATCATCATGTCTCTTTGATGTCTTCTCTTCTCAAGATTAAACAATCCTAATTTCTTCAGCTCCACAATATAGCAGGACCCCAAGGGCTTTTTTACTCCAAATGTTTTTCTAGTTCATCAATGTCTTTCCTAAAATGTAGTAGCCAAGACTAAACCCAGTTCCCCAGCAATGGTCTGGTCAGAGCAATAAAATTGTTGCCTCCCTATCATTGGACATCATGCTTTTCCTAATGGAGCCTAAGCTTTCATTATTAGGTTTTTTGTTTTTTGTTTTGTTTTCCTTTTTGGAGGGCAATTGGGGTTAAGTAACTTGCCCAAGATCACACAGCTAGGTTTTTGTTTGTGTGTGCGTTAAGTGTCTGAGGCCGGATCTGAACTCAGGTCCTTCTGACTCCAGGGCTGACACTCTACTCACTGCGCCATCTAGCCGCCCCTCTTATTAGGTTTTTTTTTTTTTTGCTGTTTGTATTACACTGTTGACTCAGGGCTTTTTAGTGATTAAAACTTCCAGAACTTAGGTGAAGTGTTGGCATCTTTTACTTATAAAGTCATTTTGGATATAGAGATCAGTGTAGCTTTATTAGAGTAATATTCAGAATGTATTTTTTAAAAAAAATTCTGAATCTGTCAGTATATGCTTTGTGCCATCCATCCAATGATCTGGTGATTTTTACCTAGGAATTTCTTCCATAGTTTAGAGTATGTTTATAGATGGTCAGTTCAAGAGACCCACAGGAATTATTTTGCTTCATAAATTTGCTGAAATAAAATTGTCTGGGATTTTGAAAATCGATGAATTCTATTTGGCACAGTGCAGGATTGGGGGGAATGGATAAAAGGGAGAGAAAATAAATTTTCATTGAATGAAAAAGATTAAATTGATTTAAAGCAAAAATTTAGGTTCACCTCAATAAGCATAGGTAGGGAACTTGGATTCACTTCTACCTACATGGATATAATGGAATATTATTAAACTGTAATTAAGGAACAGGAAGAATTCAGGGAATTGTGGGAAGACTTATATGACCTGAAGTAGAACCAGAAAAAGAAAATACACAAAGTCTCTAATAAAGTAAATGGAAAGAACATTGCCACCAACAAACTCGAAACTGAACATTGTGTGATTAATAGTATAACTGAGCTTGGCCCTGAAGAAAATGTGAAAAATGTATTTCCTTCCCTTATTTAGGTAAGAAAGTAAGAAAGTGGAACATTGCCTATATTGTCAGACTCAGCAAATGTATTGATTAGTTTTGCTAAATTGCTTTAAAAATTTTTTTTGTTGTTGTTACAATAGATTGCTCTCTGGGAAGTGAAGTGAGAGATATTTGTAAATAAAGATGTATGAAACCAAAAGATATGATAGCATCAGAATCTGTGTAGGAGGGAAGCTAATTTTTATATTTTATTTTGCTTTGCTTTTGATTCTGCCTTTTTCTTTATACTAATATGTCTCCTGGTTGACCTAGTAAAAGGTTGTGATTATGATGGAGTTGCCTGAGTTTTTAAGGGATTTAGTTCCTAAAGGGTTTAGTTAAGTTCCTTGCCCAGAGATCACACAGATCAAATGAATCAGAGGTTTCTTTTGAACCCTTTGTGGCTCCATTTTCTGCATTCTATCCACTGTACCAGACTGTCTCTATAACCTGTAGGTATCCATCCAAATTCAGGGTCAAGTGGGAAGAATAGCAGTATACTTTACTTATTTGTCCTTATCTGACCTATGACTGGATCAGTCATATCAACAGGAGGTGAATATTAAAATGAACAACATTTTGTTAATATCATCTCTTGAGATTAGTTTAATTCTGAACCAGATCTGAGTTGTATATGTTATTAGATGGTAAAAAGGAGGACAGGACACTGAGGACTTTTATTTACTTAAGTTTAATTGCTGCCTAAAAGCAAGCATGAAATCTTGCAGTTGGCATTCCAATTCCTTACTTAGGTTCTTTGTGACTGGGTTACATCTCCTAATGTTGCTTTAAAATTATATACCAATGGTCTACAGCTCCAATGGAAAAAAAAAACATTTTCTTGAGGCTGGGGAAAAAATGATTTCTCATAATTATGCCCTGCAAAGTTAATATATAATATATGTATGCATGCATCCATATATACACACATACATGTGTATGTATCTCTGGAATTTGCAAACATAAAATGTCTTGCAAAATCCTTCATCATGAAGGAGCTGAAACATTATTTGATTCAAGTGAATATTGCATAAATTATATAGATCTGTTAGCTCTTATTCTAAAGAGATCGTGTCTATGTATATATGTTGTGTGTGTGTGTGTTGGCTAGTAGATGAATGATTGGACAGAAGGATTGTCCATAAATAGCACTGGATTTGGTATTTCTGGTGCTTAAGTATAAGAAGTACTTACAAAGATATTAAAAACTTTCAGATAAAGTGCTCTTAGTGACCTGAAGGAGAAATATAATTTCATTCGTGGGGGTAGTCTCTTTACCGAGGCAGATTGCAATCCCCTAGACTTAAAAGGGGCATTTAGTTAATTGCTCTGGGTCAGTAATCTGGTGTTGGTTCATTTACATTTAACCTTGCACTGCTCCTCACTGGATCCGCTTGAAGACTTTCCAACTTGGTATGATCTTGCACTTGGCTAGCGTAGCCACGAACTTAACACAAAAGTGCAAAAAATGTTAGCAATGACATAATACTCAATGAGAAGTCGTTTTCATGGCCTTTTCAATCTATGTTTGGGCAAAGACAAACACAAGGAAAAAGAGAGAACCCTTATTCCCACCATACTGATACACATGTGAATAAAATCTTTTGATTATTATTTTTCTTTTTTACAGATCATCTTTCCTCTAGAACATATTGCAATAACGTTCACTTTCTGAGTCATCCTTGTGTTCTGCATCTTTGGCACCTACCCTTTTCCAATTTGGTGCTTCTGTTCATATTTTTATGAATTTTTTTTAACAAGACAGATTTTACCCCTTTGGGAACACCTGCTTCTTTTAAAAGGCAACTTATGCCACATGGATGACTTTCTAATGGGCTATGCCACAGTAGTAACACTCTAACTTCTGGCAACCTGAGCCCCTTCAAGCACAGCTCAGATTGTGGTGGTAGAGGGTCTTGAGCCCTGGCAACAGCTGTAATCAAGCCCCTAATTCTTCACACACAAGTATTTATTGACTTTTCACTTGGCATAAAGAAACTTAGCAGAAATGTATCTGCAAAGTTCTGGAAACAAAGTAGGTACCCATTTGTTAGGGAATGACTGAAAGTAAAGTATATTAATGTAATAGGAAATTTGTACAGTATTAGATGGTAACTAAGGAATTCAGAAAATTATGGAAAGTTAAAAGAAATGATTCAGAGTTATGTGAGCATAATCAGAAGAACAATATACCCAGCAATTACCGTACTGTAAATGTGAAGTATGCAAAAAAGCATTTATAATCTGAGTTATAGTGATAGCTAATCTGAGCTCTAATAAACATAAAACCATCTCATTGGCAGAAATGGAGGACTATTACTGGGACAGAATATTATATACATTGTGAGAATGGTCACAGTATTGGTTATTTATGGATAACTATTTTTCTTTGTTACAAGAGAGGATACAGTTCTTTGGGGGCAAGTGAACATATCCAGAAGGAATTGTGATTTAAAAGGCAAAGACTTCAATAAAATTTATGGTTATCACTAGACAAATTAAACCATCCAAAATTTAACTTATTGCATTAAATGATATTCATATGTTTTTTTGCTGTTATACAGATGATTGGGAAAATAGCATACTGAAAAAGGGGTAGAAGTTGGAATTCTGTTACAACAAGAGTAGGAAAAGTAACAGTTTGACAATGTAACATTGAGGGGAAAAGAAATTTAGAAGGAAATATGGAAGTGGTTACAGCACAGTATAATGATACAGCTTCATAATGATGACCCTAAATCTTTATGGAAAGGTTAAATTGGGGCAGCTAGGTGGTGCAGTGAATAGGACAGTGAACCTGGAGTCAGGAGTACCTGAGTTCAAATCCAGCCTCAGACACTTGACATTTAGCACCTGTGTGACCTTGGGCAAGTCACTTAACCCCAACTGCCTTGCCTCTCCTCCAACCCTCCCCCCACAAGAAAAACTTAAATCATGTTTGGTATCTTCTATTTTAAAAGATAGGAATCTTAGACATGTCACCTTAAAAAATAGTTGGCGTTCTGAAGAAGATGAGATAAATGACGGGGAGCAGCAGTTTATTATAAATAAAGTGTGGCCTTTCTATGGAGGTGAGCCCTGAAGAATTTTTACTTGTCTGTGTTGCTAAGGGTGATCTTAGAAGGTTTGTGCATCTATGTTTCTCTCCCTTGTTCTCCTTCCCAAATCAAATAGCTATTTATTATGGGAGTGGTCTGTTTTCTTTAGTTGCTTTCTTTTTGGAGGGCAATTGGGGTTAAGTAATTTGCCCAAGGTCAAACGGCTAGGTTTTTGTTTGTGTGTGCATTAAGTGTCTGAGGCCGGATCCGAACTCAGGTCCTTTTGACTCCAGGGCCGGCGCTGTACTCACTGCGCCACCTAGCTGCCCCTTGCTTTTTTTTAAACCCCAGAGGCAACCTTATTTGCTTTCTTTGCCAAGTTCTCATGGCCACTCACCTAGTTAACATGGACTTTCTAATCAGATTGCAGTCTTACCATTTCTTATTTGTGAGTTGCTACAGAAAAGGGGAGGAAAAAAAACTTGACCTAATGAATTTTCCAAAGTTAACTAGACTTGACTTCCTATGTGTACACTGTGGACTGTAGTTGAAAGTTTTCCTGCTTGGGAGGACCTGCCAGGGCTCTCTTCTGTTAGCATAGCTTTTGAAAATCTAGGGTCATTTCCATATCACAGTGAAAAATCAGAATAGGACTTTATTGGTGTGGGGGTCAACCTTTTTTTTCAGCATCAATGAGATTTATTTAAAATTTTTGAGATGTTTAGTTGCTTGAGAATGACAGATTGGCCTACTGGGTCTAAAGGAGGAAAGATGAGTAAAAATGGTTTTGGACAGGTTCCCTTTCCTGAGCTCTAGTTGTGGTTCAGTTACACTCTCTGGAGTTATAGACTAAAATGGCAGGTGGAACTCCATTCTCTTCTCCCCACCCTCCCCTATTAAAATGTTGTGTTGAAGGGCTTTTGAAAACACCATGGTTAAGTACAAACACAGAATGAAGTGCAAAACTGTGACTCTAAAAGCACATTAGGATATTAATGATAATGAATAATGCCTGTGTTCTGGTAGTATTTACTGGATGTGGTAATAGGATTTTGAGAATTAAAAATAGCCCTACCTATTGCCTAGCATACAAACAACCTTAAATATAGAGAAACACACTTAAGTATTCTATATTGACCTATGTAGTTTATTCAGAGCTCTGTGATGAAAAGAAAGCTATTTAAATTCAGAAATAACACCTTACATTTTCTATACCAGGCATAAGTGATTTCCTAAAGTCAAATTTGTGTCAAGATTGCTGTGATTTCTCATTCTTGTTTAAATATATGGAGGATCAAAATGGCAGAGGGAGAGTTATTCATCTATATGAATGTCAAAGGTATGGCATTCTCATGGAATGAAAAATGAGTGGGTTATTTGACCCATTTTATTTTAGCCCTGATGTCAAGTGGAAAACTTTAGTGCACAAATTTTATATTTAAATATTTATCAGACTAGCTTGCTCGAAAGCCAGTTTGGTTTTCACATATGTTTGAATTGGAAGGCTGCATTGTTTCAATACTATTCGTTTGTGGGTATATTGAGCATTAAGCTAGCTTCCATGATGTTAAAAAAAGACATACTATTTTCTCCTTGAAGCAACTTGTGTAAACTGAGGCCTCTAAGATGATAGGTGACTTACCCCTAGGTCTTATAACCAGGGAGTTAGACTGGGAAATAGAAACTGGATCTCTTGGGTCCAGCCCCTTATTCATACTTGGAAGGCAAAGTATAGAGTCTGTGCTCTTGTTATCCATTACCCACCCTGAAAAGATGTAAAGAGCTTTATGAACAATATGGAAGTCAGTGTAAATGAAAACAATAAAACACAGATTATATAGAGGCTTCTCTCTATAGAGGAGTGATCAAATTCTTTAGTAATGGAAGAACATCAATAAGGAAACTGTGCTGATATTGTCCAGAAGAGAAAGGAAGTAAACGTTTTATTTCTAAATAGAATTTTTTTCTTTCAAAAGGAAATTATCCAAAGCTTCTAGGACCATAGATTCAGAACGAGAAAGGACTTTACAGGTCAGCAAATCTCATTTTATAGATGAAGAAACAAAGAGAGTAGAGTCACATGGGCAATGTCTGAGGCAGGATTTGAACTTAGATCTTCCTGACTCCAAGTCTAGTGTCATCTCTGTTGTGCCATATAGCTTCCTCCATCAGGTCTGGGATGTTTTTTTTCCGTAAGTATAAAGAAACTTTTTTACTATTAGTGGACTAGAGTCAAATGCTTTTCACTTTTATTCTGAAGCATCATTAAGAAATATTCTGCAACAGATTACTTTGTATTTGTTTACTTGTATATATAACTTCCTAGGTAGAATATAAGCATATAAAGGACTATGTAATTTTTGTCTATTGTATGTATAGTGCCTTACACCCAATAGGTGCTTCATAAAGTGTTAGTCAAGTTATCCAGAATGATTTTTTTTCTGCTAAAAAAACAAAGCTTTTCTTAAATTAATACTTTGAATGAATGAATAAAAATGTATTAAGTGCATTCAAATTTCTCTCTCAATTTGTAAGCCCTGCCTGAAGGAGTTTACATTCTAATAGAAAGGATATCATGGGAGTGGTATTCTGAGAAGGGAGTTTTGGTGTGGGAAGTCACAAGGATGATGAGTTGATGCATAGGGCTCAGTGGATCAGCTCACCATGTCTGGCTGTGTGACCCAAAACAAGCCACCCTCTCACTGGTCTAAAACTGTGTGTTTCTGTGTCTGTCCATCTCTGTTCTCTGTATTGGTCCCTGCCCCGATTTAAATCAAAGCATTTTCCTCTTATACACCAGGCTCTTTTAAAATTCTAATATGTTAACCTAAAAAAATATTAATGCTCCCAGAACAGCAGCTTCCCTCACCCTTCACCTCTAGTTGTGGTTCAGTTATACTTTATAACTGAACCACAACTAGAGGAAAAAAGAGAGAGAGTTGTAATGTGCACAGGTTAAACAGCCATTTCAACAAGAGCTGAGTGTTCTAACTCAGGAGAGCTAAAACAGACTAGTGATTTCTGTGCAGTGGAATAAATCAGATTTGACAGCTTTCATCTAAGAAGACAGAGGATGGAACCAAAAGTAGGGAGGTATATTAAGAAAAGGAATAAACATGATAGTCGAGGCTTTTTGGGGGTGTGAGGCAGTGTACTGATGGAGAATTTTTAGTGACCCAATGCCATAATAATTATTTTTCTGTTACAAGTGTTCACCAGATTGGGATATGCAAGCCTTTAGAGGCCCAGGAGTGGGATTCAGATAAGGATGAGAATGCACCAGGGATCCTTTCAAGCCAAACTTAGATGACCTGCTTTTGGGGAAAATCTAGGTGATGCTGCCCTTCTGGGGAAATCCCTAGTTAGGTCTGCGTGGACTCTCCTAAGGTGAGAATAAAATGAGGCTGGAACTGCCCCAGCCAACCTGGAGCGCAGCCAGTTCATCTAGCCATTTTATTCCAAGGACGCTAATGATTTTTATCTTTAGATATCTTTAGAATAGCCCCTTTGCTAACCTAAAGTGTCAAGGAAGTCATTGAGAGGGAGTCAGGAAAAAGTGCATTGAAGCTTCCTAGGAGAATTTTCCCATTTCTTTCTTCCTTTCCCTTAGCCCGGTTCCTAAACTCTGTTGGATTTGGTCCTTCTTAGGACCAAAACAAAATTGCTTTAAGGTCTATAGCTAGAAATAATAACATCTCATTTTTATCCTCACAGCAACCCTGGGAAAGATAGCTGTTATTATCCCCCAGCAGAGGTTTAAGTGACTTGCCTAGGGTCACACAACTACTAAGTATCTCAGGCCAAATTTGAACCCAGAACTTTCAATGAGCCATCTTAACATCTTAACTTAAGATTCACCATCAAAGTGAGAACTCTCATTTATGTGATGTTTGCAAAGCTCCTTCCTCAGAACAACTATGTGAGGTAGGTAGTATAAGCATTATTATTTCATTTTATAAACCAGGAAACTGGAGCTTAGGTTAAGTGACTCTCCATGGTTACATAGTCATTGTCAGAACCAAATCCAGTGCCCTTTTTTGGTTATACCATGTTCCCCTTTGGTGCTAGCAGGGATTAGTCCTGGATGGTCCTAGAACTTGTAGATACAATACAAATGCAACTGTACTCAGCTGTTCATTAAAAATAGATGATTGGCCCTCTAGAACAATCAGCCTAATAATTTTCTCTCAAATACAAATGAAATGTAATTGAATTACAACTACTCACAAATGGCTAAATTGTCCTAGATATGTCATCACTGAAAAGCCAGAATGTTCATCAAAAAAATTTAATCAGTTGTTTTAGAAATTGATGTCTATTTTTCCTTCCTCGGGACTCCCTCACCCCTGCCCCCAGATGTTGGCAATACTTCTAAATTGCTAAATAAAAGCTTTGACTGAGTCAGACTCTGAGAACAAAAAGTCCACCAACGGAAGTTCTCACAATGCACTGATGAAATTTGACAGCTAAGCGTAGAAAACATTGTGTCAGAGCATGAAGGGGAGGAGACATTACAAAACCATCAAAACGCACACTGCAGGCTTTTTCCCTTATACCTTTATTCCCCTTTCCCTTAAGGGAGGAAAATCCTTTTACATAGAGTTGACCATTTGGAGTAGAGTTTGCAGTAAATCCATCAAAGAAAAAGAAATTTTGCTGTTGTGCATTTTCTTCCTACTTCCCCCCCCCTTCCCCTTTCTTTTCCCCTCCCCAACACTTTGCTAGAGTTAATTGAATTTATTCACCCTCAGGAGCTCACAGTTGAATTTATGTCTCTTTCTTCATTTTCTAAAATGGGTGATGCTATTTCTCTTCCAAAGTCTTATTACTTCAATAACGGGCTATAACTTGATGTCTTTCTAACTAAGTAAATAACAAATTGGTGTGGGGCTATTTTGTTTATATAAAATTTAGTGCAACTAATTAATTTTGATTTTACTTGGAAATTGAATGGATTGCCCTGGTCAAGATGGATTGTATGTTTTTGGTAAAATTGAACTGTTTCTATTTAGTCCTGTAAAATAAGAAGGCTGATTTATAGACTTAGAATTAAACTATTTATAAACAAGAATTTGGGGGGGGGGTTTGGACACTACTAATTGTCATCATAATAATAGTTTCTATGTAGTTTTCTAAAATTTGTAAAATACTTTGCTAAGAATCTCATTTTAACTGGGCAACAGCCTTAGTGTATGGATACTACTGGTTCCATTCCCCCCCCCCCCCCTTTATAGCTAAAGAAACTAAGTTTTAGCAGTTAGCTACTTGACCTTGTTTATTTGAATAGTGTCAGGGGTAGGATTTGAACAGAGGTTTTTATTAGTTAACTCAAGCTTATCGCTCTACTTACTAATTAAGCAGCTTTTATATATAGTGGGTGCCATTTTAATTGGTGTTAATTGACTAATTTCCCATAAATCAATGAATAAATGACATTAACTTAACTAGTTACTTAATGGTAATCTATATTACTTAACTTGAAGGAACTAAGGGTTTTAAATGGGTTTATTATGTACTACTATACTGTATTTTTCTCTAATCATTTTACTCTTGGTTTAACATAGGAACTAAATTTTAGAAATTTTAAAATTCAGTGTTGGAAGGGATATTAGAAGTCATCTAGTCCCTCTCCTAACTTCTTGGGTCCTTTTGTGTCTAGCAGGCTACATTAACTATTCAGTAGATCCTGGTTGGTTGTTGGGAGTGGAAATGGGATTGGGCTGAGACCTGGAAACTAGAGGACTGGGGTAATTGGGGAGGTTCTTGGTTAGGCAGGGAGTTAGAGGTATAGGTTGGGAATGAAATGAATATGGCTAACACATAGCAAAACTTAAGGTAGATATTTCTATGGAGAGGGCCTTGTTTAGGGTGGGGCCAGGGAAGGAGCAACAAAAAAGGCTAATAGGGAACTCTGTATCATAACTCTGACCTAAGCCACTTCTGCCTGGAAATTGGGGGAGAGCTGTAAAAATCTTAATCATCTTTGACTGATTGATCTCTTAGAATCATTGTTGAGAGCCTGACATGAGTATCTTTTTCTAGTCAGATTTCTAATTAGGTACATTGGAGTCCTCTAAAACAAGGTTTTCTTATATTCTTCCCTCCATCCTCCCTCAGACACATATCCTCCATCTAGGTACAACCCTTACTGCTCAATAAAACTGAGGATTCACATGGCTCTCTAGGTATTTGAATTCTTTAAACATATTTCCTCCAGCAGCCAAAGTAAAATGCTAATAACAATTTTACTAACATTCGTCGCCAGGCTTACATGTTTACTAATTTCAGCATCTTTAATTTCTTTGGTGTGAATTCTCCCCGAACTCATACTAATCACTGCCTCTCTGTAACTTTTGGAGATGGAGAGTTGCTATGGTGGAACATTTCATCTGTCCAGTGGGCAGCCCATTGGTGAGCCACTTTGAATTTATTCTCTAAGAATCCATGGGCCATGTGTAAAACATTCCAGCACTGTCATAACCTTAGAGCTCAAGGTCATCTCTACAGCAGGGTGAAGCTTTGGAATTTACCCAAGTCTTGGGTAAACTCTTAAGATTTACCAAGTATTAATTTCCTGTTTGTTGGCTGTATCATTATATTTTAATGAACAGTTTGATTTTGCTTTTTTCTTCCTGATTCTCAATGGTTTTCTGAGGCAGCAACATGTAGTGGTTAGATTATTGGCTTTGGAGTTAGGAAGAATTACTGGATTTGTAACTCAAGTCAAGTTACTTAACTCCTTTAGAACTCAAAGTTTCCTCATTGGTGAAATGAAGTGGTGGAACTCCATGGTTACTAAGGTCCCTCCCAGCTCTAGGTCTTTGGTCACTTAGTTACATAAATAGTGGCAGAACTGAGATTTAAACTGGGGTCATGTGACTCCCAAGTTCAGCCTCTGAAATCATTCTGTAAGGACTATTGTAACATTGTAATATTGTAACAGTCCGCTTCCAAAAGTTGATATAAGTTTTCTGATGTACTTTTTCATTATTTTACCCACACACATTTGTCACTGCCTTTCAGAACAGGGTCAGTGCTATCCTCTCAATGTGCACAGACTGGGGACCAAAGTAATGAACTGAAATTTGTCAGTTGGATGGATTTTGGAATAGAGGAATACAAAAATTATCCCAGAAAGGATATTCAGCACAAAGACTCAGTGCAGTGTAGAATTGTAAAAAATAGAAAACAATTAGAACAGTTTATAAAAGTTCACTATATCACTAGAGATTGTGAAATAGTTGTAGTTGGAATTAGTTATAAGGAAAAAAAAACTATTAAAGAAGAACCAGACTGGTGCTGGTAAGATGCTGTAGGAAGTGAAAAGGACATGATGGCAATTTTTTTTATAACTTACTTATTTTTACTTTTCAACATTCACTTCCATAAGATTTTGGATTTTAGTTTTCTACTCCTCCCTTCATCTCCACCGCCCCCCCCCCCACAAGATGACATGCAGTCTGATATTGGTAACCTTACTATCCCTGCTTTACATATGAAGAAATTGACAATTAGAGAAGTTAAGTGACTTGGTTTCCTTTACAATCAAACACCTAACTTTTGACTTATAAACATTTTTATTATTCTACTAAGCCATACTTTCCCTCTTGCTATTTATTAATTAGTATTTAGGAAAAAAATGGCAGAAATTTCCGAAGTTTTGTCAGAATGATACTGATAGCCAAGTTCATGTCTTTGGAGCATCTCCTGCAGTCTTAATGTTGGAAGAGATTTCAGCAGTTATCTTGTCTAACCCTTTGGCTCCTGAATAGTGTTTATCCAAAATCTTCTTGAAGACCTCTAGATATGATGAACCTCCCAACGGGGCCCATTATCTTTTGAAAAGTTAGGAAGGATAGTGCCAAAGCTGTTTGTTACATATATGCAAAGAAAGCTTTCAAAGGTTCTTTTTTTTAAATTTATTTTTTTAATTTTAAATTTTTAAATTTATTTTTTTTAAATTTATTTTTTATTAAGTATTTTATTTTTCCCCAGTTACATGTAAAAACAATATTTAACATGCCATTTAAAAAACTCTTGAGTACCAAATTTTCTCCTTTCCTCCTCTCTTCCCATATCCCCCTTATTGAGAAGGCAAGCAGTTCTATATAGGTTATATATTTGTAGTCATGCAAAACATCCATAATAGTCATGTTGTGAAAGAAAACATAGACAAAAAAAACTCAAGAAAAATAAAGTAAAAAACAAAGTATGCTTCATTCTATATTCAGGCACCATAGGTTCTTTTTCTGGGGATGGATAGCATTTTTCATCATAAGTCCTTCAGAGTTGTCTTGAATCATTATATTGCTGTCATTCACAGCTTATCATCTTAAAATATCACTGTTAATTTGTATATTATTTCACTTTTTTTTTTTTAAAGCAATTGGGGCTAAGTAACTTGCTCAAGGTTACATGGCTAGTCATTATTTATGCGTGGGTGCTCATTTTCTGAGGCCGGATCTGATCTCGGGTCATCCAAACTCCGAGGCCGGCGCTCTTACTCACTGCGCCACCTAGCCGCCCCTTTAGGGCAATTGGGGTTAAGTAACTTGCCCAAGGTTACACGGCTAGGTTTTTTGTTTGTGCGGATTAGGTGTCGGAGGTGTCGGAGGCCGACTCCGAACTCAGGTCCTTCTGATTCCAGGGCCGGCGCTCTATTCACTGCGCCACCTAGCCGCCCCCTGATTATTTCACTTTTACATCAGCTCATGCTGCTATAAATATTTTTTTGTACATATGCTTCCCTTTCCTTTTTGTTTTTTTTTATCCTTTTTGAGATATGGACCTAGTAGTGGTACTTCTAGATCAGAGGTTATATATGATTTTATACGTTCCAAATTGCTCTACAGAATGATTGAATCAGTTCACAACTCCACCAGCAGTGCATTAATGTCTCATTTTCCCCACATCCCCTCTTAACATTTGTCATTTACCTTATAGGTTCTGTTAGCCAATCCGATGGGTATGAAAGTGTCTCAGAATTGTTTTAATTTGCATTTCATTTATCAATTAGGCAATGGCTTTTAGTTTCATAAATTTGACCCAGTTCTCCATACATTTGAAAATATGAGGCCTTCCATACCAGATCTTAGATTGTCTTATAAAGCAGCAATCATCAAAACCACCTGGCACTGGCTAAGAAACAGAGTGGTGAATGAGTGGAATAAGTTACACAAGACACAGTAGTCAGTGACTATAGAAATCTAGTATTTGTTGAACCCAAAGACCCCAGCTTGTGGGATAAGCACTCACTATTTGACAAAAACCACTGGGAAACTGGAAAACAGTATGGCAGAGAGATGGTGCCAAAGCTTCTCCTTATAGCATGGTCTTTCAATAGAAACTATGAGAGAAAAAGAATCAACAATTGAAATAGAAAGACAGGCTAAAGCTAACTCAGATCTTCCTAAAGATACCTCTAGTTCTGACTATGCAGTTAATAAAAAAAAAAAGTTCCTCCAAACTGTATGGTTAATACAATCAGACTTGTTACAAAATATCTACACACTGTCCAAAGTTTCTGTAGAACATTTCCCTTAAATGTCATCAAGGCTCTCCCAAAAGCAGACTTGCCAGACTTTCTGAATGGGGAAGTTGCATTAGCCAAATGAGCTGATTGGTCCTCATTGTGCTCCAGACCACATTTCATAATCATGCCTATGCCTCCAGCTTCACTTCTCGAAGATGTTCTATACTTCATAATTGAGGATCATCTCATGTCCAGTACCCATGATGAACTCAGGAGAATTAATACAAGTTTAGTACCCTCCCCTGCTATCTAGAGGGAGAGGGTAAAAATTATCTCCCATTTTGAAGCTTGTTGACCTCTGATTCAGATTTTAAAGCCACTGGAAACTTGCATAGTGTACATTCAGTGTCAGTATAAAGTATTTTTTTTTTACTTTTAGTTTACAAGATTCGTTTCCACAATTCTTTGAGTTTCAAATTTTCTCTCTTCCCCCCCCTCCCTCCCAAATACAATCAAGTATAGTATCTGCAAATACTTTCACATTAGGCATTAGTCAGGTTATAAAGAAGGATTGTATCAGATGGAATGAACAATGGGAAAGAGGAAACCAAACCAAACAAGAAACAGAAAAGGAGCAGGTAGTTTGCTTCAGTCTGCATTCAAACTCAGTTCTTTCTCTGGATGTAGACATCTCTCTCCATCATAAGTCTTTTGGGGTTGACTTATAACCCCGCATTGCTGAGAAGAGTCCAATCTATCTTGTGTCTGTAATTGTGTACAAATTTCTCCTGGCTCTACTCTTCTCACTCAGCATCAGTTCATACGAGCCTCTCCAGGTAAATATGAAGTCCGTCTGCTCCTTTTTTCTTATAGCACAATAGTATTGCATAACATGCATATACCACAACTTGTTCAGCCATTCCCCAATTGATGGGCATCCCCTTAATTTCCAGTTCTTTGCCACCATAAAAAGAACTGCTATAAATATTTTTGTACATATGGGTCTTCTTCCCATTTCTATGATCTCTTTGGGATACAACCATAGAAGTGGTATTGCTGGGTCAAAGGGTATGAAATTAATTACTTATAGCCTTTGGGAATAATTCCAGATTGCTCTCCAGAATGGTTGGATCAGTTCACAACTCCACCAGCAATGCATTAATGTTCCAATTTGTCCACATCCTCTCTGGCATTTGTCATTTTCCTGTTTTGTCATCTTAGGCAATCTGCCTGGTGAGATGAGGTACCTCAGAGTTGTTTTGATTTGCATTTCTCTAATCAATAGTGATTTAGAGCATTTCTTCATATGCTTATAGATATCTTTAATTTCCTCCTCTGAAAACTGCCTGTTCATATCCTTTGACCATTTATCAACTGGGGAATGACTTGTAATCTTATAGATTTGACTCAGTACTCTGTATTATTTTAGAAATGAGTCAGTGACTCATTTCTATATCAGTGACATAGGTTGTAAAAATTCTTTTCCCAATTTTCCACTTTCCTCCTCATCCTATTTATATTGGCTTTGTTTGTACAGAAAAATTTCAATTTCATGTAATCAGAATGGTCCATTTTGCATTTTATATTATTTATATATTATATGTATATTTATAAATTATTTATGTATTATATATATTTATAAATTATTATTTATATATTATCTCTAATTTTTGTTTGGTCATAAAATCTTCCCCTCTCCACAAATCTGACAGGTAAACTATTCCTTGCTTTCCCAGATTGCTTATAGTATTAGCCTTTATACCTAGATCATGCACCCATTGAGACTTAATTTTGGTATATGGTGTTAGATGATGGTCTATGCCCAGTTTCTGCCGTACTATATTCCATTTTTCCCAGCAGGTTTTGTCAAACAGTGAGTTCCCATCCCAAAAGCTGGGGTCTTTGGGTTTATCAGACAGTAGATTACTATAGTCATTGACTGCTGTGTCTCAAGTACCTAATCTTTTCCACTGATCCACTACTCTGTTCCTTAGCCAGTACCAAGTAGTTTTGAGGACTGCTGCTTTATAGTACAGATTAAAATCTGTTATGGCTACTCCACCATCCCTAGCATTTCTTTTCATTAATTCCCTTGATATTCTGGACCTTTTGTTACTATTTTTTCTAGCTCTATAAGGTAGGTTTTTTGTTTTGTTTTGTTTTGGTTTTTTTTTTTGGTAAATTGATTGGTATGGCACTAAATATATAATTTAATTTAGGTAAAATTGTCATTTTTATTATATTAGCTCCTGATGGGGGCTTTTTAAAGTTTTGGGCTATGGAGTCCCAGGAGGATTTGCTGTCCCTGACAAGGGCCCTGTATTTGATTCCTGCCTTGTTTTTTCCACTCCCAGCCCTTTGGTGCCTCTCTTACTGGTGGCTTCCCAGTCTGTCAAAGGTTCTTTTTAAATGATTGATTTGCTATTATTTTGGAGGGTAGAGAGGAGGAGGAATTGATTATCTTCTCCTTAGACAAAATATCATTATTTTGTGAGCTATTTTTCTTCTGAACTATTCAGGAAAGAGAAACATTTGGAGAACCATCAAAGCGTGATGTTTTATAACTTAAAATGGGAAGACCCCAACCATCTTTGATCTCCATGCTGTCCATAGAACAAAGAAAAAACAATGGTAAACCTGCTATTTCCTTCTTCAGCTCGTCTTAAGATGAGGAACTGAAGTAAATGGGGCTAAGTGACTTGCCCAGGATTGCACAACTACTAAGTGTCCGAGGTTGGATTTGAACTCACAAAGACCAGTCTCGCAGACTCCAGACTCAATACTCTTTCCACTGTGCCACCCAGCTGCCCCAGCTACTCAGTATGTACTGGCTATTTTTGATGATATTTTTATTGAAAAGCATTTCTAACTATGAATATTAAACTAACATTTCAGATCTTACTTTCCTTCCTCAGTTCATTTGAAGCTCTATTCAGTATCAGATAAATAAGAAATAATGTGAAAGCTACTGAAAGACTTCCTGCTTCTCTCTACTGACATGACTATTACCCTACTTCACGTCCTCTTTACCTCTCTCCTGAGCTATTGCAGTAGCTTCCTAGTTGAGCTCCCTGCCTCTAATTCCTGTTAAGACACATCTGCAGAAGTGATTTTTCTAAAGTACAGATTTGACCATATTGCTTTCCCACTCAATAAACTCTAATGCTTAACTTGTGTGCCTCTAGGATCAAATATATGTTCATATATGTTCATCTATTTTACTTTTACTTTTAAACTACTGAAGAACTTGGCACTAAATCTACCTTTCCAACCTAATTATATATCACTTTCCCCCCATATTCTATAGGCCACCCAAGTTGACCTTCTTTCTACTCCTCACTTCTGAAATTCTATCCCTGGCTTTTTTTGCACAGATTGTTTCCCATGCCTCGTGTCTCACATCTGCCTTTTAGAATTCCTTGGTCCCTTCAAAACTCTTCTTAAGTCGCAATTTCTACCTGGAATCCTTCCTGATTTCCCATGCCTTTGGTTGGTGCCTTTACTGACAACCACAAATTGTATCACATTCTCACTACAAATTTATAGATGATCTTTTGAGTAAGTGGTCTAAAACTTTATCACTCATTGGCCAGGCTTCCAGTGATGAATCCCTCTGAACTTTAAACTAGGTTATCTTTAAAGACAGAGTTTTTGCAAGGGCTTTCTGGTTTGGTAGAATTTTCCAGACTTTGGAGCTTTGCCATCATAATATTTGAAACTCTATCAGAGCAGGACCTCACTGGTAATCAAATTCTTCAAAATAACATACGGTGGGGCATATGATTATTGTATTTTTTTCTTAGTTGCCAGCTACCTTTTTTTTAGGAGGGGGGCAGGAGGGAGCACAGTCTAGTACAAGATTAAATTAAACACTGACCAATTGGTTTCAATGTATTTTGTCTACTGCTAGAGTCATACCAGAATTTGAATTTCCACTTCCCATTTCTTCAAGCTCTAGCAGTAGCAAAATATTAGGTCCAGTATGGGAGTTAAGAAAGATAAAATAAGGGGGCAGGTGGGTGGCGCAGTGAATAGAGCACCAGCCCTGGAATCAGGAGGACCTGGGTTTGGATCAGGCCTCAGACACTTAACACAAAGAATAGCCGTGTAATCTTGGGCAAGTAACTTACCCCTAATTGCCCTCCAAAAAGCAAAAAAAAAAAAAGATAAAATAAGACTCAACAGATTTTTCTTTTAGTTGCTTTACACTTTATGATCAGTTGGTTTAGCCATTCTGGAAAGCAGTTTTGGAACTGTCCCCAAAATTATTAAATTGTGAATACTCTTGGAAACAGTGATACCACTACTAGGAAAAGGTCTTCTATGTACAAAAATGTTTATAGCAGCTGTATGTGTGCATGGGGGAGTGGGGGGTGGCAACAAAGAACTGGAAACCAATTGGGAATGGCTGAACAGAGGATGGAAAAAAATGTTATGGAATACTACTATCCTGAAGAAAGGGGTGGTTTCAGTGAAACCTAGGAAAACTTGTATGGTCTGATGTAGAACAAAGTGAACAGAATTGGGTCGAGTATTGTATGGCCCTGTGAATTTTAGCTCTCTGCCAGACTTTTAAGTGGCAAGGATCTAAGATTAGGAATTTGATAGAATTTTGACAGCGTTTTGGCAGAAGTGAATCTAGCATACTTTTAGCTGATTTGACTCAGTAGCAGAGTAGAAAGTTGTGGGGTTATGGGTTTTTTTGGGGGAAGAGAGGGGGTTTCCTTTTTGCAGAAAGGGTATAATCTGTAAGGAGGAGGACACACATGGCCAGGCTTTCAGTATTCTCAACCTGTGGAACTGCACATGAAATTTTTACTCTAAAAAAAGTCCTACATTTGCATGTCCCAGAAAATTCTTTATGTGTGAGCATATGTTCCAAGAGATTTGCAGACTCATTTTAAAATGCCGTCTAAACTTGGACAAAATAATCTGAATGGTAGGGGAAGAGTTTTCTGTTATGAGGACAACTAGCCTTTATAAGTGATTTTAACTAGAAACTGTTTAGGTGTCTATATGGGAAGCTAAATATATCCCTTAACTTCTGGCTACTTAGGGGGTGACTCATAAATAATGATAAAAAAAGAAAAGTCAAAGTGGTTTTGCATTTCCATGTCACTTTCCTTTTTGAGGTTGGGATTCCAAAAGAACGAGTTTTTCAGTATTGGCAATTATCCCCTCGGTATCCCTTTCCTTGACTATTAATTTTTTTTTCATCCTTTGTAGGGTACGATAGCAAACTGCAGTCTCCTCAGTGTCTTAATTTATAGTTTTTCATATCCTAAGTCTTGACCCTATTAACTCAAGATTTGTTAGTATCAAAGAATTATTAAATATTTGAATGCCAGAATGTATTTGTCATTGTTAAAACAAAGAGTAAGGAAGACACAGTCTTTTCTTCCTGGGAAATTTGTTTCTTGCAAAATGTGATTAGAATTTATTCAGTGTTCTTTGCACAGCTGTGGAGCTACCAACAGCAGGTAAAGAGGAGATACCCTAACAACCTGCACAACTCCCACACAGCTTTATTCCAGTGTTAGTGTAGGGCTAAAATTATGTAGCTGACTTCTGCTTCCTTTTTGAGAGGCAGTATGCCATAGTGTACAAGGTCCTGGACTGGGACTCAGGAAGACCTAGCTTCAGATTCTGTCTCAGACACTTGCTTATATGTGTGACCCTGGATAAATCACTTAAACTCTGTATCTCAGTTTTCTTATCTGTAAAATGAGAGGGCTGGTTGCACTCATTGACTGCTAATGTTCCTTACAGTTCTAAATTGTTTGTAGGGTTACCTAGAGTGGGGGCAGCAAGATCTGTTGTCATAGGAATTTCCTTGATATGTTTTAATATGTTTAGATGAAGGTAAAATCCAATAATTTATAGGCTTTAAAACTACTAAATATGTACCAACAGGCGGAAGTAACTACAAATATTGGGTGCTAGGTGGCATAGTAGATAAGAGTGCTGGCCCCAGAAATCAGAAAGAACTGAGTTCAAATTTGTACTCAGACATTTACTGTTACTAGTTACATGACCATAGACAAATCACTTAATCTTTGTTTGCCTCATTTTCCTCATCTGTAAAATGAGCTGAAAAAAGAAATGGCCAATCACTTCAGTATCTCTGCCAAGAAAATTTCAAATGCGGTCACCAAGAGTTGGATGGGACTGAAAAATAACAACTACAAGGATTAGTAAACCAATCAGTGAATCTTTAAAAGACTAGCATTCTTTTGTACCAAAAATATAAAGATTGGCATATGGCTGATCAAGATTTTGCCTACATACTTTCCCTCCTTAGACTAAGTGGTTTAAATTGGAATTTATTTATTAGGTTGTGGTTGGATTTAAAGGTAATGTGCTGATAGGTTGAGGTTGGATTTAAAGGTAGAAATTAAATAATGTACTTATCATTGCCAGCTGAAAGTTCTAGATAACTTCATGAAGTTTGTACATATCTAAGAAGTCCACATCTGCTCCATTTGTGCAGTTCCTAATAATTTTCTGCCACTGAAGAAGAGGAAGATGTGAAAAGTCTGAGTTCTCATATGATGGTTATTAGTTGCATTTGCCCTTAGGAAAGGACCTGACTAGGGCACTTCTCAATTTTTGCATGTGCCCCACTTGTTTGTCATTGCTGCTTCTTCCTTTCATTACTAGGTAAGAAACACACTGGTACTTGTTCCACTCCTTAATTTTATATTTGACTTTTCTAATTATAGTTTCTTTAGTCTTTTGCTAGGCTACAACTAAATAAATGATTTATTGCAAATTAAGAAAGAAAAATGGCTAGGCAATGACTTGTTTTGTTTTTTTTTTTTTAAATTAATTTATTAGTTTAGTTTCAGTTAACAAGATTCAATTCCATAGTTCCTTGATTTTCAAATTTCCTTTCCTTCCCTCCCCCCTCCCCACACGACAGCATATAGTCCAGTATAGGATCTGCAAATGCATTCATATTAGACATTATTCCAATTACAAAGGCGTATTGTACTAGGTGGGATGAAAGATGGTAAGGAAGAAATAAAATCAAACAATGAAAAGAACCAAGATCATTTAGTTTGCTTCCATCAAGATTCAGGCTCAGTTCTTTCTAGTTATATCTCTGGATGGCACATTTCTCACTTTCTTGAGTCTTTCGGGATTAACTTATATCACTGCATTGCTGAAAAGAGTCCAGTCTGTCATAGTTGGTCATCACAGATATGGTATGTCTGTGATTGTATACAAATTTCTTCTGATTCTACTCTTCTCGCTCAGCATCAGTTTGTATAAGTCTCTCCAGGTAATTATGAAATCCGTCACCTCCTCATTTCTTATAGCACAATAATATTCCATTACATTCATATACCACATCTTGTTTAGCCATTCCCCAATTGATGGGCACCCCTTTAGTTTCCAATTCTTTGCAACCACAAAAAGGGCTGCTAAAAATATTTTTGTACATATGGGTCTTCCTCCCACTTCTATGATCTCTTTGGGATATAACCCTAGAAGTGGCATGGCTGGGTCAAATGGTATGAAATTATTTATAATTAAGGAAATATATATATATTCCTTTTTGAGAGGCAGTATGCCATAGTGTACAAGGCCCTGGACTGGGACTCAGGAAGACCTAGCTTCAGACTCTGTCTCAGACACTTGCTTATATGTGTGACCCTGCCATATATAATTTATAGTTATATATATATATATATATATTATATATATTATAATTTATAAAATTATTTATAATCCTTATAATTCCAGATTGCTCTCCAGAATGGTTGGATAAGTTCACAACTCCACCAGCAATGTATTAGTGTTCCAATTTGTCCACATCCTCTCCAGCATTTGTCACTTTCTTGTTTTGTCATCTTAGCCAATCTGACTGGAGGGATGTGGTATCTCAGAGTTGTTTTGATTTGCATTTCTCTAATTAATAGTGATTTAGAGCATTTCTTCATATGCTTATAGATATCTTTAATTTCTTTCTCTGAAAACTTCTTGTTCATATCCTTTGACCATTTATCAATTGGGGAATGACTTGTATTCATATAGATTTGGCTCAATTCTCTATAAATTTTAGAAATGAGTCCTTTATCAGAGACACAAGTTGTAAAAATTCTTTCCCAATTTCCCACCTCCCTCTTGATCTTGGTTGCATTGGCTTTGTTTGTACAGAAGCTTTTCAATTTAATGTAATCAAAATTATCCATTTTGCATTTTATAATGCTCTCTAATTCTTGTTTGGTCCTAAAGTCTTCCCCTCTCCACAGATCTGTCAGGTAAACTATTCCTTGCTTTCCCAAATTGCTTACAGTATCATCCTTTACACCTAGATCATGCACCCATTTGGACTTGATTTTGGTATATGGTGTTAGATAATGGTCTATGCCCAGTTTCTGCCATACTGTATTCCAGTTTTCCCAGCAGTTTTTGTCAAATAGTGCATTCTTATCCCAAAAACTGGGGTCTTTGGGTTTATCGAACAATAGATTGCTATATTCATTAACTGCTGGGTCTCCTGCACCTAATCTATTCCATTGATCCACTACTCTACACCTCTGCCAGTACCAAGCAGTTTTGATGACTGCTGCTGTATAATACAGATTAAGATCTGGCATAGCTAGTCCACCTTCCCTAGCGTTTCTTTTCATTAATTCCCTTGATATTCTAGACCATTTGTTTTTCCAAATGAATTTTGTTATTATTTTGTCTAACTCTAGAAAGTAGTTTTTTGGTAAATTGATTGGTATGGCACTAAATATATAGTTTAGTTTGGGTAGAATTGAATGACTTGTCTTTTTGAAGTAAGATGGCAAAGCAGCTTTTTTTTCCCCCACTGGCAAAGCAGTTCTAACAACATTGTTTCAGGGAGTAGATATTTACTAGAAATGTACTTCATTCAGTTAGAATAAGTGCCTACTAAGTGTTAGACATTGGGGTTAGTACAATTAAAATTAAGCAGTCCCTTTAAGGAGATTGCATCCTTCTGGGCGAAATAATATGTACACATATAAATAAGTAAAGGGCAGTTTGGATGATGGGAATAAAATGTGTTTTGCAGCATAAATATGTTTTTAAAATTTAATTGACCAAGAACTATTTCTGGCTTCCATTGAAATCACCCTCACTTTTCCTTTTCCCTCTTCCTTTAGTCCCAACTTGGAGAAAAGAATGGCAGGGTGTATTTATTTCCTGCTTAACATCAAACTCTGATTTTATTTCCTGTAAAATATTTATTTAAAATGAAGGCCAATTCACTAATCAAACAGTTTGACTCCATAACACAGATGGCCTTATATATTGGTCACAACTCAGTTTGGAGGGTGAAATAAAATGGCCCCTTTTTATGTTAGAAATGGAAATATGTCAATTAACCTCTTGGTTTTCCTGGTAATCTTCTAAGACCTTAAGCCTTAAAGAGAAGTCTAAAAACACAAGAAAAAAGAAATGTGTCTTTGACTTCAGTCATTGGAACACTTAAGTCATTTTTGACTTTTCTAAAATAGTACTTCCTCTAACTTACTTTCTGACATCTAGTTTGGTAAGAGAAGTGATACAACTGATATATGTATGTATGTGTGTGTGTGTGTGTGTGTGTGTGTGTGTGTGTGTATGTAAAGTATGAAAAAGTGAAAAAAAGTAAAGTGTATGAAAAGTACTTACAAAGTACTTTTCCTTTCAAGCAGCCCTATGAAATTGTGCAAATATTATTGCTTGCATTTCAGAGATGGATAACCAGAAGCTTACCCTAGCTAGTAAATGTCATAACCCAAGATTGGGATGCAGATCTCCAAATTCAGCAACCTTGAAATTCTTGTTGAGTATAGTCATATGGATCCATTGTTTGTTTGTTTTTTTTAATAAACAAATGCTTTATTAACTTCTGTTTTACATTGTTCATTTCCACCAGATTTTGAGTTACAATTCTTTTTCCCCTCTGTTTTTCCCCTACCCACCCTCCCAGAATAGCAGTCCCATAAGATATCGCTTCCTCCAATCTGCTCTCTCCCATGTCTTCTTCCATACCCCCTTCGACTTTTCCATTAGAGGAAGGTGAATCTTTGTGTCCCAATGCCTGCACATCTTATCTCCCAATTACAAGCAAAAGAGTATTAATATTTATATTAATATTATATTAATTTATATATTTGAAACATTTAATCTTAATACCTCGAATTTCAGATCATATGGATCCATTGTTTATTGTAGTTTTCTAATTTACAGATTCATGACAGTATGCAAACCCTTTCTGAAGAGGTTGATGATGATTTGTGCATTGGTTAACAGATTGTTCTGCTTTAGTTAGGAGTATAGAGAACTGAAGATATAATGAAAGTTCAGTGAAAGGGGAAGTGATTGATATTGTTTCCTTTGTTGTCACTCAAACAATATCTCAACTAAGGAAGCAGCTCATATGATGTCTGACACAGACTTTTTAACTTTGTCTGGAAGATTTTTTTTTTTGCCTATAAAGAGTGGTTTGGTGCATGTGTTTAAGTGCCCATCAGTGTAATAATATTAAAAGACTCTTCTTACTAGTTAAAAATAAATTGAGGGCTTTTTTTTTTTTTGCCTTTTTGGAGGGGGGAATGCAGGGCAATTGGGGCTAAGTGACTTGCTCAAGGTCACGTGGCTAGTAAGTGTTAAGTGTCTGAGGACAGATTTGAATTCAGGTCCTTCTGACTCCAGGGCCGACGCTCTACTCACTGCGCCACCTAGCCGCCCCCCTGAAGTATCTTAATGGTTCTATGATTTGTCTTCTTGATTACCTTGGGGGAATACACACACACATTCATATTTGCAAAAGTAGGTTTTAAAAATATTGGTATTGTTATGACAATGTAATTTTCCCCCCTCTCCCTCTTTAGAGTGGGGGGAAAATTAGTTTTAGTGCAAGACTGAGGCAGGGATAAGGATACAGAGTTAGGTGGGTCACTCATCAGGTCAAAAGTATTTTTGAATGGGTCTTTTAATTTCCTTTTTTGTTTTATTGTCACTTTGGAATAGCTATGAGCATAGTAGGGGGCTTAAAAGATCAACCTGTATTTCCCCTAGCAAGCCAGTAAACCACTTGGCCTCTGACACTTTTCCTCCTGTAGGAGGCACTATGAGATGTTTTCATTGAAAGTACATTCTAACTGTAAAGTGTTATAGTCATACCAAGTACTATTATAATGGTGGTAGAGCTCATGAAAAGGCTTTCATTCCACCATTCTAGGGAACACCTAGGAGACTAGAACCACAGTGAACTAACAATTTAGATTCGTAATGGAAGGGACCTTAGGGATATACAACCCCCTCACTTTTTGCAGTAGATATAGTTTTATCTAGATTTTAGTAAAACATTTGTTCCATACTAGGTGGCACAATGGATAGACTGCTGGGCTTGGAATCAGGAAAACTCATCTTCATGAGTTCAAATCTGGCCTCAGACACATACTAGCTGTGTGATCCTGGGCAAGTCACTTAAGCTTGTTTGCCTCAGTTTCCTCATCTGTAAAATGAGCTGGAGAAGGAAATGACAAACCACTTGTATCTTTGCCAAGAAAACCCCAAATGGGGTCATGAAGAGTCACACATGACTGAAATGATTGAACAATAATACTTCTTCTAGAGAAGAGAGAGATACGGATGAGGATGAATTAGATGGATTATACTTAAGAAATGACCCAGTTCAAAGAAGAGTTGTTAATATTATGAAGTGAATTTGGCAGACAAACCTCAGTGGAGTACCCCAGGGATCTGTGCTGTTTGACATTTTAAAAAATCAGTAATTTGTATAAAACCATAGATGACATGCTCAAAATCTGCAGATGACACAAAGCTGAGAAGGGAGAGCCTAACACAGGATGACAGTCAAGATCTGGGAGATTTTTATAGGCATACAGCACTGGGCTTATTCTAATAAAATGAAATGCAATAGGAATGAATGCAAGTCTTACACTTGGGTTCAAAAAGTAAACATCGAAAGTAAAAGAAAGGGAGTTATGGTTAGTCATTAATTTGAACCAGATCTGGGTGTTTTAGTGGGTTATAAGCTCAGCATGTTCCAGTGTGATATGGCAGTCAAAAAAGCAAATGTAATATTATGCTACATTAAGGCAAGGATAGCCTACAGGAATTAAGAGAGTGCTACGATTTAAAGACATTTATAAGTTGGAGAGCCCTGCAGACGATAACCAAGATGGTAAAGGCCCTTGAGTACATGGTATCGAAGGATAAGTTGAAGGAACTAGGGTTTGTTTAGCTTAGAAAACAGAAGACTGGGCCAGGGGGGTGAGGAAACAACTGCTGTCTAAAGAGCTGTCACATGAAAGAAGGATTAGACTTAACCTGTTTAGCTCCAAAGGACAAGACCTTTGGCAAAGGGTGTAAAATTTAGACTTGATGTCAAGAGAACCTTCCGAAGCATTAGAGTTGTCCAAACATGGAATGGGTTGCATTAGGATGTGTGGGAAGATCCCCCTCGTTGGAAGTCTTCAAGCAGAGTCTCATTAACCTTTTGGTTGTTGGGTGTGTTATAGTGGTGATCCTTTTAAATACATTAGTTGTACAATGTGGTTTCTGAGATCTCTTCTGACTCTGCAGTATAGCGGTTTTTGTTTTTTTTTTTTTTAATATGGGGTTGATTTTCTTTAGTCACTTGCATTTCTTCCTTCTTCTCCTCCTCCTCCTCCTCCTCCTCCTCCTCCTCCTTCTTCTTCCTTTTTTGGAGCAGGGAAGGCAGAGCAGTTGGGGTTAAGTGACTTGCCCAAGGTCATGGCTAGTAAATGTTAAATGTCTGAGGCCCGATTTAAATTCAGGTCCTCCTGACTCCAGGGCTGGTGCACTATACACTGTGGCCACCTAAGCAGCCCCAGTCATTTGCATTTCTTGAGTATTACCGATAACCTAGTACATTGTTAAAATACAAATAAATGGAGGCCAGATGATGGTTTCCTGTACCTACCACTAAAATGTTTTGTTTGCTACAGTTTTTATAATAAGAGTAGTCTTTACTGCCAAGTCACTTTCTAGGCTGAGTAGCTTTTGTCCAAATAGGTGATAATGACTTAGCCCTAGGAAGTAAAAGAAACAGAAGCTAAGTATTAGTATTATTTATCAGTTCCCTTTTCTCTTCCTCCTCCCAAGAATTCGGTCATACAACCCCAGTGGCAAATAGTTTCTTGAGCAGGGAAATAATATGGGCAAATATGCACTAGAAACACCAGTTTGTTAGCTTTTTAGAAGTTGGATCAGAAAGAAAAAAAGTTGAGGTTCAAGGACACTTATGAGGTTGCTGCAAAAGTGGTAGGGAGGGTCTGACTTTAGAATAGTTTTGGTTTAAGTGAAGAGATGGGAACAAATGTTAAGAAATGTCGAAGAGGTAAAATCTTTTTCTTCTAATTTTATCTTTGAGTGCCCTTATGATACCCTTAAATCTCTCACCAAGCTTTCTATGTTTTCCTTCCATTTTTAAATGAGATACTTATTAGTGTCAGTTATGTCCAATTCAATAAACATTTATTAAGCCCCTACTCTATGCACCCATTGTGCTTAGACTACAAATAATAATAAGAAAGATAATTCCTGCAGGTCCTCAAGGAGCTTACAATCTAATGGAGGAATACAATACAGAAAAGGAATTTGAAATGGGGTGGGGTGGAGGAAAGGGGGTGATGAGGTGCGGTCCTTGGAGTGGAAACCAAGCAGAGCCACTGATAGAAAAATGAAGAGTGACATAGAAAGTTCTGAGCCTTCTATTATGGAAGACTTTGGGAGGGGTTTATTCCTTTTTTTTTCCAACCCTCCAATCCAAGGGGAGAGTCAAATGAAGGAGTGCAGTGAGATTTCTGGAGATCATCCTATCTTGGGGAGGCATGATGTTCTGGGAAGTGGAAACCAAACAGAGCTGCTGAGGGAAAATGGAGAGTTGACTAATTTTCAATTAGCCTTCTTTAAAAGTTTAAAGTTTAGGGGCAACTAGGTGGCTTAGTGAATAGAGCACCACCCCTGAGTCAAGAGTACTTGAGTTCAAATTTGACCTCAGACATTTAACGTTTACTAGCTGTGTGACCCTGGACAAGTTAGTTAACTAACCTCAATTACCTTGCCGCCTTCTCACAAAAAAAGAGAAAAAATTGTGCTTTTTTTTTTTTTAAGTTTATAATCCAAACTGGCATTGACTTTAGCTGCCATAGGTATCTCACAAGTGTTTGTAAACTTAAGCAGTTTCTAAACTCTGGGTGGCTTATGACAATCTCTGCAGATAATTCCCCAATCTATAGGTCAAGTTCAAGCCTCTGTTCTGAGCTGCAGTCCCATGTCACCAACTTCTAGTTGTCTATATATCCTTCTGGATGTCCCATAGAAATCTCAACATATCTAAAGCACAACTCATTATTTCTTTCCCCACCAACCATTCCAACTCCTTTTATTAGCTTCTCTTTTTCTTTTGGGGATACCACCATTTTCCCGACCACTCAAATTTATAGTCTTGGGGTGTTTATTGACCATTTACTTTCCTTCAGTTCCCATCAGTTGCAAAGTCTTGTCCACCTCTAAAATATCTCTGACATCAATTTCCTCAGTCAAGTAGTGATCATTTCTCTAGCATTTATTAATTTTTCATTATATGTCAAGCACTGTGCTAATCTCGAGGGATGAAAAGAAAGACAAAAGACAATCTCTGCTTCAAAAGAGCGTGTGGTCTAATGAGGGGGCACAACATGCAAACAATTATGTCAACCACATATTCACAGGATAAATTAGAGATAATCAACAAAGGGGAGGCAGTAACCTTAAAAGGGGTGGGGGGGATCAGCAAAGGCTTCTTGCAGAAGGTGGAACTTTGACAAATGGCAAAAAGATGGGAATAGTTATTGTTGGAGGGGTTGTGATTCCTTTTTTATTAGTGGAACTGTGAATTGGTGCAACCATTCTGAAGAGAAATTAGGACTTATGCTAAAGAAGTTTTTTTCCCCTAAACTGCCCCATACTCCTTGATCCAGTCAAATCAGCATACATCAATTGAGTGCCTACTATGTGCCAGGCACTGTGCTTTAATAAACACTATATACAGGAAAACAAATAGGTGTCCATTGACTTGGGGCTAAGCAAAGAGTGGTAATGAGTATAATTGAATATGATTATCCTATAAGAAATAATGAATGTGATGAATACAGAGATGGATGAGACAACTTAGAAGAATTGATGAAAAGCGAAGTAATCAGAATCAGGAAAATAATGTACACAATTGCTACATAAATATAAATGGAAAAACAACAAGTGCTCAAACTTGGCCTTAAAGAAGATATATTCAAATGCATCTCTCCCTTTTTTGCAGATATGGAGTCTATAAGTATGGAATTCTACATATTATGTGGATTTGGTTGATGTGTTTATTGATTTTGCTTGAACTGTTCTCCTTTTTTGTTTAATATATGGATATTCTTTATTATCTGGGATGTTGGGAAATATAGGTGATATAAAACAAAAGATGAATTTTAAATGTTTTAAGTGTGTTTAGAAATTTAATTGGAAGATGGTATTCCGGATATACAGAATGATGTGAGTATAGGTACTGACACGTGAAAGCAGAGAGAGATGATGATGGCTGGAAGTACAGTTTGGCTGGATCATATGGTATATGTGGGGATGTGATATAAAACAGGCTAGAAAGATAGGAGAACCTTTAACACTAGGATAAGGAATCTGAGTAGGCAGCTCTATAGGCAGTGGGAACATTGGGTTTGTTTTAACAAGTTGGGTTTGTATCAGAAAGGGACTGATCAGTTATGTTCTTTTTTTTTTTGCCTTTTGGAGGGCAATTGGGGTTAAGTAACTTGCCCAAGGTCACACGGCTAGGTATTTTTTGTTTGTGCGTTAAGTGTCTGAGGCCGGATCCGAACTCAGGTCCTTCTGACTCCAGGGCCAGCACTCTACTCACTGCGCCACCTAGCCGCCCCTCAGCTATGTTCTTAAAAATTAGTTTGATAATAAGTGATATTAAAAATGTGGTCTCTCAGATAGACCTGTTAGTATGTTAATAGAATATTGGAATGGTGCTGATAATTAAGAGCTGTGCTGCCATGGGGATGAGGTAGAGAGGAAGCGATGGATGTTAGAAGTGTGGTCAAGTCAGCAAATGAATAGGGGAGATGAAGGATAAATAGTTGCATCTAAGAGTTTTGAACATGGGACACCAAGTCAAACAGTGATGCCACTGATGGAAAGTAGGGACAAAAAGGGCAGCAAACTTGGGGGAAGAGATGATAAATTTAGTTTCAGACATTTTGAGTTTGAGGTGCTAGTGAGAAATCTGGTTGAAGAGTCAAAAGTCATTGGAAATATGTTCTAGATCATGGAAGAGATATCAATTTAGGAGTCACCTGTATTGACTTTAGTGTCATGGGGTAACTTGGGATTGTCAGGGGAAAGAATCTAGAAAGAAGAGGGCTAAAGATAGATCTGAGGGAAGCACCTGTCTTAAGGGTTTGGGAAGATGAAGAGCCAGAGGAAGGTCAAGGAGTAGTTAGATAAGAAAGGACCAAGAAAGAGTGTAGTGTTCTAGAAAACTAAAGAAAGAATGAATATCTGGACAACTACAGCTTTAGTCCAGTGGGATGTTCCATTGACTTACGCTGAAGTATATTGAGTTTTCTTGTGAACATTTGGCAAATGAAGCCCTCACATCTTATTTCTTTAAGGCCCCTACTCTATGAAAAAGGAACTGGTCATCTAAAGAATCAAATGCTTGGCAAGTGAAGGGACTGTGTTGTTTTTAGCTCTTGTGACTAGACAGGACTTTAATATGTTCAAGAAAGGACCTGGTCTTCCTTATCCTACATCTTTGCACTTCCCTCCCTGCAGTTTAGGGTGAATTAATAAAAAAACAAGAACATCCACTTCAGGTCTTGTTGCCTTAACTTGTGGTTTTCCTTAAAAGAATTAAACAATGGGAGCTCAATCTGATTAATATAATTAATATTTCTTGCCTTCCTATCTTTGGCGCATATATATATATATATGAAGAAAAGAACAGAGTATGGCCTTAACTTGTCTTATAAGATTCAAATATTTAGTTAACTAGAATCACATTTTAGTAGCCCATGCTACAACTCCTGGGGCCAGAGAAATACATTTCCACACCTAATTTGTCTGTATGTGTTGATATGCATGCCTTTATCATCAAAGTACGCACAGGTATGGTTTTTGAGTTTGTGGTTAGTCACTGTGACCTGATGTCGTTTTACTAACTGAAGTTTCCAAGTCCATATCAAGCTCTGTTAGGGCACGGGAAGTATTGTGAACATCATTTGTCAGTTTTTCCATTTCTTTGCTCAGTGTGCTTGTGGCCAAGTGTCATGTCTCTAGCAATCAGAGCTAGAGTCATATTTGCTGACTCTACATGCACTCGGGCCAGTTAAAAATTAAATCAGATTGTTATAAACCCATATCTATTTCAAGGCATATTATTTATTTAAGTAATGACTTCTGCCTTAATTATAGCTCTTTATAAAGAAAGTATATTTGTGTTTCACACTAGGAAGCCAGATTGAGCAAAGACACTTTCCAATGCTAAGGCTCTAATCGAGGCCAAGCCGTTATTGAGGAAGTGGGGATGGGGGGAGGCGGGCAACTGTATAGGCAATGGGAGCAATGGGTTTGTACCAGCAAGTTGGGTTTGTAATCAGAAAGGGATCAGATATCCTTAATAAGAGGATTTATTTTGTCAAAATTCCCCACCCAAGGACCTAGAAGGCCACATGGGAGGCCCGAAGTTCCCTACCTCTGAGCTAAACTAATGGGTTTAGCTGTCTAAAGATTTGACAACCTAGCATATTAGCAAGATTTCCATAGGCTTCATCTTTTAGTTGGCATATGGTTTGAATTTCTATCTCCGAGGGGGGTCCCCCATCTCACTGGTATATGCTTCCCTTTACTGACTTTTAAAAAACAAAAACAAGACAAAACAAAAAAAAACTCTGTCCAAAACTGAAGTACTTTTTAAAAAGCAGTGAACAGAAATCTACACTAGTTGACAAACTAAGTATAGTGGGAGTAGACACTCTATTTTTAATGACCTGGACTATTGTTTGACTTTAACACAGGTCCTTTGTTAATTACAGGGTAGGTTGAATGTCTTCTGTTCTATTTTAGCCTAGGTATTCAAATACATGAAAATGTATTTTTGTGTGTGAGTAAGAATAAGATAACTTCTAAAGATTCCAAGTCTTCTGGGATTGATTTTTCAAATCTATGGTACATAATAGTTTGAGGTTTTCATATGGAGGTCTATTTTTAAAGCTTGAAGCAGTTTTTGATTTGCTATACACTAAACCTGAGATGGCTGCTGTTGCCATTTTAGGCTTCTGGATTCAATACTTTGTGTTTGCTTTAACTGGAAGAGACGGCACAGTGCTCACTGCTAACTTGAAAATCAAATATTTGTTCCATTTTCCTTTAAGACTGACAGCTTAGCTCTAATCATTGGCACTTTGGGCTCAGCTTATTGACCAAGCTGACTGGTCCGTAGCTGTGTAACTGAGCTGTTTACCTTTGAAACTAAAGCCTCCTTTGGTTTTCTCACTCTAAAAAAGAAATCTCTTTTTGTTTTTCTGTTACAGAACTCCAAAGATGGGAGGCAAGCTCAGCAAGAAGAAGAAGGGGTACAATGTAAATGATGAGAAAGCCAAGGATAAAGACAAGAAGGCTGAAGGAGCTGGTGCAGAGGAAGAAGAAACTCCCAAGGAGAATGATGAGACCCAGACAGTGGCAGAGACCACAGACGTGAAGGAGAACAACAAAGAGGAGAAGACCGATAAAGATTCCCAGGTCACTGCTAACAAGACTGAAGACAAGGAAGCCGAGAAGGATGCAGCTGCTGGTAAAGAAGAGGGTCCGAAATCAGAGCCTGAGAAACCAGAGGCTGTCCCTGATGGGAAGGTGGAGTCACAGAAGGATACTGAGCCGGAGCAGGCCCCTGCCTCTGCCCCAGTGGCCAGTAGTGATGCTTCTAAGACTTCAGTGCCTAGCACTGAGGCAAAGGTCTCCCAGTCTTCAGAAGCCACAGCAACTAGTAAAGTAGATGACAAGAGCAAAGAGGAAGGGGAAGCCAAAAAGACTGAGGCTCCCGTCACCCAAGAAACTAAAAGTGAAGCGGCTCCAGCTTCAGACTCAAAACCTAGCAGCAGCGAAGCTGTGTCTTCTTCCAAGGAGACTCCAGCAGCAGCGGAAGCCCCTAGCTCTACACCTAAGGCCCAGGAACCTGCAGCCCCAGCAGAAGAGGTTAAACCTTCTGAGGCTCCGACCGCTAATTCGGATCAAACCATAGCCGTGAAAGAGTAACATGGACAGCCTATTGAAAAAAAAATAATAATGATAATAATAATAATAATAATAATCACTTAAAAACAACCTGTGTCTCTCTCTCTCTCTTTTTTCCCCCCAGCTATACTAACTTGTTTCAAATCTGAAATAATGATATGTATCGCCCCCAAAAAAGGATGTCCCATCAAGGGAGGGAGGGAGAGGGTGGGGGAGAGAATCCAAATAGTATTTTTGTGGGGAAATATCTAATATACCTTCAGTCAACTTTACGAATAAGTCCTGGATTTTAAAGATGGATGTCTGAAAGTACAATACATCTTTTGTACCTGAACTGCTCTTAGATGCACTCCACCGATATATCAAAATCTCTTTTCTTCTGTAATAGGGTTTGGGAGTGATGTGTTTGATTCTGCCCACAGGGCCTGTGCCAAGGCAATCAGATCTTTATGAAAGCAGTATTTTCTGTGTGTTTTTTTTTTTAATTTACAGCCTTTCTTATTTTGATATTTTTTTAATGCCGTGGATGAATGCCAACTTTCAGACAGTACCCACTTAGCTGTCCACATTTTTTCTCAATGCCAATCCTCCATTCTTCCTCTCCAGATATTTTTGGGAGTAACAAACATTCTCATTCTACTTAGCCTACCTAGATTTCTCATGACGAGTTAATGCATGTCCGTGGTTGGGTGCACCTGTAGTTCTGTTTATTGGTCAGTGGAAATGAAAAAAAAAATCTGCGTTCATTGCAGTTCCAGTTTCTCTTCCATTCTGTGTCACAGACACCAACACACCACTCATTGGAAAATGAAAAAAAAATACACAAAAAACCAAGAAAAAAAACAAAATGTACAATGGATGCATTGAAATTATATGTAATTGTATAAATGGTGCAACAGTAATAAAGTTAAATAATTTAAAAAGTTGTACAGGCTGTTAGTTTTGTTTAGGTTTTCTTCTTTGTCTTAAGATATTCTTGTAATAGAACTGCTTTTGGGATAAACATAATATTGCATCACAAAATAATATCCAGAGATTTAGAAAATAAATCAGTCATCCTGAATGTCGTATTAATGAAAAATTAGTGTGCCTTAATGAATACTGAAACAAATTTGATGACAAATAATAGAAAATAATTCTAGGATCAAGAGAAATAGATTTTATATTTGGGTGCTGTTTAGTTAGCATAAGCAGAAAAGTTGGGGGAAGATGGATGGAAATTTTAGGGGCCATAATAGTATATTCTACAGGGGCCTGGTGCTGATGTCCAGCTGTGTTCTGCTTATGTGATATAGTACATGTAACATATATCACTGTTCCCCAGTAAAACAAAAAAACATTTTGAACGTCACCATTTTCAGCCTACCTTTAGAGCAGGGTGGAGCAGAAAAATCTGGTGCTGGTTAGTAGCCACAGCATCTAAGTAGAAGAAGTACAAGTAATCAGGTACACAACAGGAATTCTTTTAAATTATGAAGAAAAAGGAAGAATTTTCCATTTTTATTTAGGATAATGATTCTCAAGATGCTAGCTTATGCTTATATCAAATACTAAAAATAATGTTTCTACCCAGAGAAAGCAAATTGGAGTTTAGATTATTAGTTAGAAAGCTAAATTTTACAAGTGTGCTTTCAAAGGTACATTATACTTCAATATAGACCCATTTCTATTTTTGGATGTCATGTTCTGTGTGATGAAATTGTATTTAAAACACAACAGTTCAATACTTGACTTTTCCACTTTCAAGATGATCTCAAATCAGCATTTCTATCAAATAAAATGCTGAAGGAGGAGTTGACAAGGATCTTAGAACTATTTCTTATCTGATTCTGCCTTTTTGTAGTTGGCATCAGAAGAGGAAGATGTGTTGAAACTTAAATAGGCAAATAGTAAGCCAAGAATGTTCATTTTAGGCCTTTGAATAGCCTTCAAAACACTGTATCCTTGAGTCTTTATTAAAATTGAGCTCACAGTGCATGCAAGCACTGCAAACAAGAACGAGTTAAGCAAATGAAGCCTCCAAATAGCTCTTTTTAGAAAGGGAAATTCCCAGGCTCTGCTGCCTTACAGCATTTTGGACCTGCCACCTTGTTTTGCACATGAGGAAGCTGAGGTCTTGAGCAGTTGAGTCACGAAGTCACAGCAAAGTGGGGCTCAAAACCTAAATCACCTTATTCACGGTGCATGCCCTTTTAGCCACGAGCTTGTGCAGTGAACCCCAGTACACCAGCAGAGCCTTACTAATTTGTATTATTCAGTGACCAGAATGTTCTGCATATTGGTCTCCACAAGAAGTTGCATATTGATGCATGTACGTTTAGTATTTTTAAGTCTTTTAAATATTTTTGCATTTATAATGTGAGCAAATTCGCCCAAAATTTTGTCATTGCAATTACCCAATTTATTGGACCCTATTTGTTAAGTTTCTTAATTTTCCTGTTAATGACTTTTTTTTCTTTTTCTTTTTTTTTTTGGAGGGCAATTGGGGTTAAGTGATTTGCCCAAGGTCACACGGCTAGTGTGTGTGTGTGTGTGTGTGTGTGTGTGTGTGTTAAGTGTCTGAGGCCGGATTTGAACTCAGGTCCTTCTCATTCCAGGGCTGGTGCTCTATTCACTGCGACACCTAGCCAACCCCCTATTAATGACTTTTGTCCTTGAAATTTCTCCAAAACATAGGATCCATTGCTGGAAAGAGCATTAGAGATCATTTAATCCAACCCCTTTATTTTATAGGTAAGAAAACAGGACGTTCAGTAATGTTCTCAATGTATCGCAAGTAGAAAGTTAGGATTAGGATTTGATAATTCTTATTACAAATTCAGAGCCCTTTTTATACTTAGATGCCTTCTCCTATGGATTTTCTTTAGATATAATTAGAAATTAAAAAAAACATTCTTGAGTGGATTTTACAAATATGGTTTGGAACTTAAAAATAGAATTGGTTGCCATCTCTCTTTGGCAGCTTTGAAAGTTAATTTTTTTTTCTTTTTGCAGGAGCCCGTTCTTTACGCAAATTACAAGATCTAATTTTAAATTGATGGGGATGTAATTAAGACATATGTATTGGACCTTTCAAATCAGAACCATTAATAATATTTGTCATGTAGTTAAGTAATTTATATGTATGTAGTCATATTATAATAATGAAAAGGATACATCCCAGTGATGTACTTCACTCTGAGAAGAAACTCAGGCAGAAATAATGTTGATGGCATATGGATGTTTTATTAGGCCTGTATTTCTTTCAGGGCAGGCCAGTTACTTCACCTCTGTTGGCTCATGTAGGTAGGGGAATGATATGCCTTCTCACAATGACAATGGTACCAGCTGACAAGCCATGGAAGTACCCATAATTATGACTCCCCATTTATGAATCCTATGGAAGAACAGGCTTCTCCATCACTACTGACATGAAAGAGAAGATGGAAATTAACTTTTGCAGATTTCTATTTTTCCCCCCTTTTTGGGGGGGTGTAGGCCGGGCAGTTGGGGTTAAGTGACTTGCCCAAGGTTAGTAAGTGTTAAGTGTCTGAGGCTGGATTTGAACAAAGGTCTTCCTGACTCCAGGGCCGTCGCTCTATTCACTTCGCCATCTAGCTGCCCCTGGAAATTAAAACTCTTAACCACTTTTGTGAAGTTGTAAACCAACTTTGTTAAACAATTTTGTTACAAGACTTATTAAGGTATCATTCATTACTGGTTCCTGCCACCATTTTTAATGTATGATTGACTATTTGAGACTTTTGATCCATCCTCTTTTTTCTCAGTGTTGATAAAATTAAGCTTACATTATGTTGTACTCTAGTTTGCCTTTCTATAAGAATTTCAAGCTAATTCTGAAATTGTTTGCCAAACGTTCTCTTCTCTTATTAATAAGAGAAGTATATCAACACTTAGTAAAATGAGCACAGTGTCCCCAATTATTGTGGAGCGGTAGTGTCCTTTATTCTTGTGTTGGATGACTCATATAACTACTGTATAATAGAACTTTAGGTGCATCTTTGTAGAAAATAGATTTAAATTTGCTTGATTTAGATTGATATTGACATTATAAAGCACAGCAAAGAAGAAATTTTATGAAAAGATCAATTGTTCCACTAAAGGAAATATATATTTAAAATTCACAATCTATTTAAGGTAATTTTTAAGTCCAGGCCCATTTACAGTTATTTCTCCCTCTGCTTTTAATTTTTGATATGTTAAGTTGATAAAATTATTCCTAAAGGAAAACATTTAGTGAAATTAAGTGTTAAGTGTCTGAGGCTGGATGTCTCAAGTCTTTAGGTCTCATGGCTGAAAACTCTGATACTATGAAATTGCACAGGAAAAGAAATACACAGAGGAAATAGAACCATCTATCAAAATATGCTTCATTGGCAGATAAAGGCAATCTAGATGCGACATGCCTTTACTGAAGTCTAAATAACATGTTTTTCCTACTTCATTTTGAAAGTGCCTCTTCAAATTTCTTTTCTGGTGTATCTTTTGTGTCTAGGGCAAGTTCACTTTTTGAGCATTTTTCTTTTTTCTAAATTAGTGTGTCCTATGCTATGTGCCTATTCCCCCTCCCCACCTCCCCTCCTCTTAGATAAGAGAGACTTGCAAAACTGACAAATGAAAATGTTGATGAAGCAATGTGGTCCAATTTTGCTGAATTCAGAGAATACTCCCTATGTGACCTTTTAGTCTCAAATTAAAGGAAAGCAGAAGTACTCAGAAAATGAATCCAGGTAGTAATTTCAATACTGCAGCAATCTGTGTACAAAGAAGGGAGGGAAGATATCATAAGATTCATTTATGAGTCTGCTTCCTGTAATGGTAAACAGGTAATAAATGACACATTGTCAGGTTCCAGGCATCAAATACCTTGACAGTTAAGTATATTCCATTTAAAAAACAAAAACAAAAACCAGTCACTGGTGAATAGTTTCCCCATATTTACCAATTTGTTTTTCATAATATGTGAAATACACTTAAAACATAGTTCTTTAATTTTAAATAAAAATTCTCAATAGGCTGCAAGTAGATCTTCTAATTAAATCAAATGAACATTTATCATGTGCTATATTGTTTTGAGAATTTTAAAAAGGCAAAAATAGTTCTTATCCTCAAAGAGCTCCAAGTTTAATGGGTAGAATTATTCCAGATAGAAAGTTTATGAGGATTGTAATGATGAAAACAAAAGTCTATAGATTAATATTTTTTTATTTTAAAATGTAGTCCAATTCTTGGTGGTGAGAAATACAACCGAAGAATGACGGAAGGAATAAGAATCCAAAGTTTTGTTGAAAGAATCCTGTGTCCTAGATTGGCTGGATTGGTGCCTTAAGATACATCTCAGGAAAAGCAAACAACCCAGCAAAACTCAGAAAGTCCCTGTGCTATACCAAGCAGTGAGTAATTGTCAAATTGCCATGGTGTGTTAGTGCCATTAGCCTTGGCCTCTGGAAAAAAACCCCAACAAACACTACCACCAACTAAAAACAACCCCAAGAATAGAGCTAACATTGAGCCAGAAACACCTACACCAACATACTAAAGTCTGAATATTATGCAAATCCTTCAAGATACTTTTTTAAAATTTAGGGAATATGGAGAATGTACATTGCTGGCTACCTTTTCTTCTGTCTCTCCTTTCAGAGGTCAAAGGGGTCCTGAAATTTGAAACAAATTGTTCTTTCCAGATAAGAAGAAACACAATTATATAAAATCAGTAGACTATGATGATAAGATATAGGGTTCAAGACATATATAGTACAGGCTGGTTATATTTGTGAGGGGAGTCAGAACTCCATTTTATCTTATTGTCCATTTCCCATTCGTTCTTTTTCATTTCTCCTTTTGTCTTTAATCCCTTTACTGGGATTTTCTACTCGAAATTTAAATTAATTTTTGTAGTGGCACATGCTCTTAAAGTCTTTCCTCCCTCCCAGAGAGGTGGAGATCACAACCCTTATATGCTTTTTTAGAAGTAACTAAGGAAAAATGCATCAGCCTGTGACCATTTTGGTTTGGTGAGCCTTTGGGAAATCAAGAAGGTACTCAGATGAAATAAGAACCATCCCTCCCCCCTTTCCCCCCAGTCTTGAATTTCTTAAAATTCTATAAACCCCAGTGGTAGAGAAAAAGCAAATTTCATCTTTCCTAAACTCTTAGTCCTGGTGAGCTAGAAAGGTATGTACACATGTTTCACATTTCCTTGGATTTTATATCAAATCAGTCCATTTTTACTTTTTATTTTTTAATTTATTAATTTATTTATTTTTAGTTTTCAACATTCACTTCCATAAGTTTAAAATTTTTCTCCCCTTCCTCCCCACTCCCTGCCCAAGATGGCATGCAGTATGATATGTCAGCCCATTTTTAAAAAGTGTGACTGGGTTATAGGTACTCTTAGGATTCTTTTAGATTTAATCCATATGTTTTGGGACAATAGAAGAGAGTATGCTTATAAGAAACCAATATTAATAAGAATTATTAAAATTAAGATTGTAGTATCTAATTTATTTCCCTGACCTCAAAAGTCATAATCAATAAAACAGAGCAAATATATTAATTTTTCACTTTTGTTAGCAAAAGTGAATTTTTCTCCTTTATATATTTTGTTACATTTTAAGTTTAGCATTGTCTCTCTCCCTCCCTCCACACTCAAACTAGAAAAGGCTACTATTTGACACAGATTTATATAAACATACATAAAACCATACTTTTTTTTTGCCTTTTTTTTTAGAGGACAACTGGGGTTAAGTGACTTGCCCAAGCTCACACGGCTAGTTTTCCTGTTAAGTGTCTTGAGGCCAGATTTGAACTCAGGTCCTTCTGTCTCGAGGGCCGGCGCTCTACTCACTGTGCCACCTAGCCACCCTAAAACCATACTTTGCTTACTTCTGTATATTCATTCTTTCTCTGGAGTTGGATAGCATCTCCTTTATAAGTCTTTAGTTGATCTAAATATTTAAAGTACTCAGAATAACTTGGTTGTCCATAATTATTCTTCAAACAATATTGTTTGCTTGTTTTTTTTTTTATCATATATGACATTCCCTTGGTTCTGCTCACTTTGCTTTTTGTTATTTCATACAAGTCTTTCCATGTTTTTTCTTTTTTTTTTTAATTTATTTATTTTTTGCATTTTTGGAGGGCAATTGGGGTTAAGTAACTTGCCCAAGGTCACACGGCTAGGTTTTTGTTTGTGTGTGCATTAAGTGTCTGAGGCCAGATCCGAACTCAGGTCCTTCTGACTCCAGGGCTAGCACTCTACTCACTGCGCCACCTAGCCGCCCCCCATGTTTTTTCTAAAAACAACCAACTGCTCATTTCTTACAGTAAATACAGTAGTATTCCATCATAATTAAAACACAACTTGTTTAGCCATTTCCCAATTAATGGGCATCTCCTCAATTTTGAGTTCTTTGCCATTATAATATTTTGCCATCATAAACTATGCCAAAATAAATATTTTAGAACATGTAGGGTTTTTTCCTTTTTCTCTGATCAAAATATATTAATTTTTCACTTTTGCTAGCAAAAGTGTATTTAACTATTGCTACCAGTCATTGCTAAGGCCTTGGTATGAGTTTGAAGGAGAATATCCAACACATTTTAGAATCTGAAGAATTTTTATTTCTGGTTCAAAACCTAAGTGGGTTTTTGGATACTTACACACGAGGCTTTGGAAATAACAACATGATGCTAAAACCTACTCACAGGGTTGTTGTGAGGAAAGCATTTTGTAAACCAATAATCGATAAAGAGTTGTGAGCCATTAATAAAAGGGGCATAGAAATTAACCTTTATAGGATTATGTTATTAAGGTGTGTTTCTTTAATGAGAAATCTACTTTCAAGGCAGAAATCCTTTCACTTTCTTTTTCTCTTTTAGTCCTGACTTTTATAAATCATTTTTGCCTGTAAAGAAAATTCTTCAGGGCAACTAGGTGGCTCAGTGAATAGAGCACTGGCCTTGCAGTCAGGAGAACCTGAGTTCAAATCCAGGCTCAGACACTTAACACAATTACTAGCCGTGTGACTTTGGGCAAGTCACTTAACCCCATTTGCCCTCCAAAAAGCAAAAAGAAAAAAAGAAAATTCTTCAGTGAATAGAGCACCTTTCCCCCGCTCTCACCCCACCCCAACCGCTGGAGTCAGGAGGATCTGAATTCAAATCCGGCCACAGACACTTGACACCCTAAGCTGTGTGACCTTGGGTAAGTCACTTAACCCCAATTGCCTTGCCTTCCCCCCTCCAAAAAAAAATTAAAGAAAATTCTAGTTTGAAGGCATAACCTTGGCTTCAATCCATTCTGTATGGATCCCTCTGTAGCTATTTCTACATTTATCCTTATAGAGTCAATGTTCAATGGTTAATGCTGCCCTGAAACTTAGTGTGTGCATTAAAAACATGGCTTCACAGTTGGAAACGTCTCCAAAGACTTTCTCATTCAATCTATACCTGGACAGATACAGAACAACAATCTGATCTACAGCATACTTGACAAGGAGTCTTTCAGGCTTTCTGCTGCTTCCAGCTGATAATCATTTCTTTCAATATTTGAAGACAGTTATTGGGTATCCCCTTAAATTCCTGTAGGCTAAATACCTCCAGTGCCTTTAACAGATCCCCCTTGTCTGTGAACTCAAGATCTTCACTGTGTGAGTCACCCTCCACTAGACACTTAAACTCATCAGTGTCTTCTCACATCGACTCATGCTCTCAACAAGACTCAGATAGGAGCCGCTTAGCTCAATATATTCTTAGTGTGACCCACAAGTAGCCCCCAGATATCCCTGATAACCAGGTATTTTACTATCTGGAGCTCTACTACTATAAATTCATTCCTAGATGAATCCTTCGAAATGCAAATATTTCTAGGAAAGTAATCCAACAAAGGTGTTAGTGATTCATATAATTCCTTTTCCAAGGGATCTCAGCCACATGAAATCACAGGCACTTGTTGAGGAGTGGTGAGGGATGAAAGGAGGGAGAGAAGATAGCAGAAGGGCCCCTAGGGGGAACTTGTTCACATTTTTATCAAGAGTAACCCCTCCCCCCCATAAATGTAAAGGATTAGGTCCCATTTTACCTTCTTTCATTTATCATTAGGTAAATAAACAAATAAAAACTCTAGCTCAATTTCAGGTCAGCCTAGAGCCATTTTAATTCCCCACTTTTTTTTTATCCATAAAATAACATTTCCTTGGGAGTAGAGTCTTTCTTAGACATTCTTATTGGAGTAACATCTGCCCAAACATTTCAGAATGGGATCATATATTTGGAGGGCAAACAGACTTTATTCCATATAGAGTGAATAATGAAATTAAAATAAAATAAAGTTGAAAATAAACTTTCAAATATATGTAAAACTTTTCTTGCTTTAAAAGGAAAAAAAAGATCTTTCTAGGGTCACTCCTAGGTCAAACTGTGGTAATATGAATCTTTGGTATTCCTAATCTGCTCTTTCTACATCTTTTCTCCACTCTGTTTTCTCCTCCCTAGGAAGTACTACTACTACCACACTACCACTACCACCACAACCACTGCCACTACTACCACTACTGCCACTATTGCTGCTGCTGCTGCTGGAGGGGGAGCAGAAGAGGAAAAGCATTTTTAAGCACCTACTATGTGCCAGGGACTCTGTAAAGCACTTTATCAATATTTCATTTAATCCCTATACTCACCTTGGAAGGCAGGTGCTATTATTATCCCCATTTTCAGTTGAAGAAACTGAGGTAAAGTTTAAACGACTTCTTCAGGATCACACAAGTTAAATTCTGAGGACAGGTCTTCTTAATTCCAGGTCTATCACACCAGGTAGCAGGTACTGCTAATACTGTTGCTGCTAGATAGCCTAGCTGACATTCATATAGTGCTTTAAAGTGTTGGCAAGGCACTTTAACATATAATATCTCATTTTGTCCTCAAAACAATCCTGTGAAGCAGGTAATAATATGACCCTCATTTTATAGATGAGAAAATAGAGACTAAGAAGTTAAAGGACATCCCCAGAGTCACACAGCTAGCAAGTATCTGAGGCAGGATTTGAATGCAGGTCTCCCTGACTGAGCTCACCACTCTATCCATTGTACCATTACAATCACAGAATTAGATTTCAGATTAGGTCACTCATTACTTATGATGTACAGGCCAGGGATTAGTGGGTGAATTCACGTTTCCCTTGGGCATCCCCCTAATACTCTAAGTGACTACTTAAAACCTGCTTTCTGCAAAAGAACCTAAGAAACCTACTTATAAATCTTGATGTGTTATCTTTTTCAAAAGTATTTTCATTTAAACAACTATAAATGGTTTCCCCTTATGGTGCTGACAATCTCTTAGGGGAATTAGATTCATATAGATGAGTATACTATGCATCATGACTGCAAAATTATGTTGTATACTAAGAGAAGTATTATGGAGGAGGTGACATTTGGGTTGGGTATTAAAGAACAGATTAAAATTCCACAGGCAATAAGGGTGTGGGGTGCGGGGAGAAAAGAAGGGAGAGATAGAAAGAGAGAGAAGAGAGAATGAGAACCTACCATGTGTCAGCTAAGCATTGGGGATACAAAGAAAGGCAAAAGACCACCCATGCCATCAAAGAGTTCAGAGACTAAGGAGGGAGACAACATGCAGAACTAAGTACAAATAATATAATGAAAGGATAAATTGGAGAGAAAGTATAGGACATGTTTGGGAAAAAGAACAGCCCCTCTAATCTTCATAGTACTGGAGCATAGAGTATATGGAAGGAGAATAAAATTAAGTAATATTAGAAAGGTAGAATAAATAGCTTTAAAGCATGGAGAGTTTAAAAGCCAGTCAAGAATTTATTTTTTATTTTGGGGGACAATAAGGAACACCTGAATATTTTTGAGTAGAGGTAGGTTTTGATCATATATATTCTTTTTAAAAAATAAATAAATTTATTTATTTTTAGCTTACAACATTCATTTCAACAAGTTTTTGAGTTCCAAATTTTCTCCCCCTTCTTCTCCTCCCCCTCCCCCCAAAATGGCATGCAATTTGATATAGGTTCTACATATACTTTCACATTAAACATTTTCATTTTTGTCATGTTGTAAAGAAGAATTATAACCAATGGAATGAATCACAAGAAAGAAGAAACACAACAACAAAAAAACTCAGAGCAAACAGTTTGTTTCAATCTGCATTCAGGCTTTGTAATTCTTCCTCTGGATGTGGATAGCTTTTTCCAACATGAGTCTTTTGGAGTTGTCTTGGGACCTTGTATTGCTGAATGGAGTAAAGTTTGTCAAAGTTGCTCATCACTGGAGGGTGGAGTCAAGATGAAGGAGTAGTAACAGCATTTCCGCACAGCTCCTGCTGAAGAGGGAAGGGTGATAAGGAGGGGGGGAGGGTAAGTGGTTCTGCCAGGGATCCACCCTGGCATCCAGTCTGGAAGGAATTCACCAGGCTCAAGCAAACTTTGAAGCTGAAATTGTAAAGTTTATTGTTACGCTGTAGAGAACAGCAGGCTAGATTCTTATGGAACCTGCAAACACGCAGAGGCCACAGGCATAGTTTTAACGTGTCAATTATGCTAACTAGGTGAGTAAGGGTGGGATCAGGGAGGAGTTAAGGAGTGTTCAGTGCTCAAAGGACCATACACTTTTAATATCAACTGCGCAGATGTATTGCCCATGATTCACTGGGAAATAGCTCAAGGGGGGGCTAGCTGGAGGTGTGGTTTTAGGCCTGATACGTCACTAAAGAGTACCCAGTCTATCACCCACCAAGGTCATCAGAGACTGTGTGGATATATAATTGACTAAGGAGTTACCCTATAGATAAGGTATTGAAGAATTTATGGTGGGGCTGGCCACTCTAACTAAGGGAGATAACATTTACATGACTTATTGTTTCAAGCAGAGATAAACAGGTCATGAGTTGTTGCTGGGCAGAGTGCTGGAAGGGGGAAGGGGCAGAGTCAATGCTCTGAGGCTTGGAGGGGTGGAAATGTGATTGTACAGACTGGTTTTACAAATTGATTTTACAGACATAGATCCCAAAGCACCCCATTTACAAACTGATGTTACAGATTGCTACTACAGACATATATACATCACAAGGACCCCATCACTGCTCCCACCACTTCCAAATTTATGTAAAAGGGGACTCTGAATAAACTCTGGAGCTACAGAACCCACAAAATGACACTGAGAAGCTAAGGACAGCCTGGCAGCCTGGCAGGAATCAGCCAGCACAGTGCTCTGGGAGCTGATCTCAGCCCCATGTGAGCCAGAGGTTTTAGCCCCAGGATGGCCAGACCACCAGCCAGCTGGAGAGACTCTAGAACACCAGCAGCTATGGTGTTTCCAGAATTATCAACACATACATGCCTAGGAAAAGTGAGAGGTCAGTGCCCTATGGACTTTGGGACTGGTTGGGAGAGCGCATCGTCAGTTTCTTCCCCTGGGGGCAAGAAGCCACTGAGGAGCAGGCACAGCTTGCACCACATTGCCATGTTGCAGCTTCACCTCCTGGCCTTCGAATGATAGGGGCATCCGGCGATGAGTCTGGGGGGTAATCGCTCTTGCTTTACCCTTCTTGGATATGGATTGAGGTCTGGGGTGGAGGTCTTGGGGTGTGTGACCAGCTTGCCAGAGTGTGTGTAGGTTTCAGAGAGGCCACTCATACCTCCAGCAGTTGGGAAAACCCCAGCATTAGGGATGGAAACTCCCCTGGCTGGTGGCAGAGTCCTACTGTGGCAACAAGCCCAAAAGTCAAGTAATTGAGTGGCAACATGCCTAGGCAAAGGAAACAAAATAAACAGAAAAATTCAACATTAGACTCCTATTCTGGGGGCAAAGAGGAACAAAGCATGGAACAGGAGGAGGACTGTGAGGTCAGAAATCCTGCACCAAAAGCCCCAGATGAAAATACAAGGTGGTTACAGGCCATAGGGGACCTTAAGAAGCAGATAAGAGAAGTGGGGGGAAATTGGGAAGAGAAATGAGAAAGATGCAAGAAAAGTATGAAATGAGAGTCAACAGCCTGACTGAGGAAAATAACACCTTAAAAAATAGACTAACTGAAATGGCAAAAGAGCCTCAAAAAGGCAATGAGGAGAAGAATGCCTTAAAAAGCTGAATTTGCCAGATGGAAAAAGAATCTCAAAAGCTCACTGAATAGAATCATTCCTTCAGAATTAGATTGGAACAAATGGAAGCTAGTGACTTTATGAGAAATCAAGATGCTGTTAAACAGATCTAAACAAAAGAATAGAAGGCAATATGAAATATCTCATAGGAAAAACCACTGACCTGGAAAATAGATTCAGGAGAGATAATTTAAAAATTATTGGACTACCTGAAAACCATGATCAAAGAAAGAACCTAGAAATCATCCTTCAAGAAATTCTCAAGGAAAACTGCCCTGATGTTTTAAAACAAGAGGGCAAAATAGAGGTTGAAAGAATCCACCTATCACCTACTGAAAAAGATCCCAAAAAGAAAACTCCAGGGAATATTATAGCCAGGTTCTGGAATTTCCAGATCAAAGAGAAAATATTACAAGCAGCAAAAAATATTATAATTCATTATTGTGGAAACACAATCAGGATAGTGCAGGATCTGGCAGCTTCTACACTAAGGAATCAAAGGGCTTGGAATATGATATTCTGGAGGGCAAAGGAGTTGGGATTAAAACCAAGAATCACCTACCCAGAAAAATTGAGTATCATGTTTCAGGGGAAAATATGGTCATTCAGTGGAATAGAGGACTTTCAAGCATTCTTGAGGAAAAAACCAGAGTTGAATAGAAAATTTGACATTCAGATATAAGAAGCAAGAGAAGCTTGAGAAGGTAAACAGGGAAAAGAAATCACTATGAACTTATCAAAGTTGAACTATTTATATTCCTACATGGAAAAATGATAACAGTAACTGATGAAACTTTTCTCAGTATGAAAATAGTTGAAGAAGGGTATATGGGCATATGAATACATATGTGAATGTGTGTGTGTGTGTGTATATATATATGTATATATATATATACATATATATGTATATATATATATATATATACACATAGGTATACATAGATAGAGGGCACAGGTCGAATTTAACAGGAAGGGATGATACTTAAAAGGTGAAATTAAGAGGTGAGAAAGGAATATAACAAGAGGATATTGGTAGAGTCAGAATGGGGTAAACTATCTTATATAGAAGAGGCAGGGGAAATGGTTACAAGGGAGGGGAAGAATAGGAAGGCAAAAAGACAAAACCTTATTCTCATTGAATTTGGATCAGATAGAGAATGACATACATACTAAATAGGATATCTCACCCTATAGAAGAGTAGGGGGGAAAGGGATGAGAGGGGAGATGATGGAAGGGAGGGTGGGAGGGAAGGTAGGGAGGGAAGTTGGTAGCACCCACTTTTGAAAAGGGACAGGATCAAAGTAGGGAATAGACCAAGTGGGAGGTGAGATAGGAGGGAGTGAAATATAGTCAGCCTTTTACAATATATCTACTATGGTAATGTTTTGCATAGCTACACATGTATAACATATACTGAATTGCTTATCTTCCCAGTAAGGATGAGTGACAAGGGAGGAAGGGAATGAATCTGGAATTCAAAGTTTTAAAATCAAATATATAAATATTATTATTTATACTATAATATAAAATGTATTTATATTATTATTATATAATATATATGATATATTATATAATACATACAATACATTATATACTATACAATTTAATATATTATACAATATATATTATTATATAACTATATATGTAAAATATATAAATATTATTATTAATACTATTTTACATATAATTGGGAAATAAGATATACAGACATTGGGGCACAGAGATTCACCTTGCCCTACTGAAGAATTCAAAGGGGGTATGAGAGCATATATGGGAGAGAGCAGATGGGGTGAGGGGATATCCTGTGGGACTGCTATTCTGAGGTGGGGGGTAGGGAAAAATGGGGAAAAACCTGTAACTCAAAATCCGATGGAAATGAATGATGTAAACCAGAAGTTAATAAAGCATTTGAAAAAAAAAGTTGCTTATCACAGATACAATGTGTCTATGATTGTGTACAATGATCTCCTGATTCTGCTCCCCTCACTCAGCATCAGTTCATATTAGTCTTTCCAGGTTATTCTGAAGTCTGTTCACTCCTCATTTCTTATAGCACAATAGTATTTCATTCCATACATATACCACAACTTGTTCAGCCATTGCCCAATTGATGGGTACCCCCTTGATTTCCAATTCTTTGCCACCACAAAAAGAGCTGCTATGACTATTTTTGTACATATGGGTCCTTTTTCCCATTTGTATGATCTCTTTGGGATACAGCCCTGGAAGTTGTATTGCTGGGTGATCATATATATTATTAAGGAAGATGAATGTGCAGGATAGATTGGAGAAGAAAGAGAGCAGAGGTGGGAAAACCTGTTAGAAGACTTCTGAACTAATCCAAGTGAATGTTAATGAAAGGTTGTATTACCTTATTGATGGTGGGAAGAAAGAGATGTCAATGGAAGTGAGAGATGATTCAGACAAAATAAAGGTCCAGATGATGTGGTATAGCATCAGTCTCTAGAGGATGATGTTAGGTTGACTTCATTTTCTACAGCAGTGTTTAGCAGCTGGAAAACAAAACTGAGAAATGAATGGTGGGGATTACCAAGATAAGGTTTAATCAATTGGGAATGGCAGAAGGTCAAAAGAGGGTACAGGTGATTTTATGGCAATAGCTAATTAAATATTAAAGTGGAGTGCAGAGGTCAAGGCTCTGTATGGAAATCAGTGAAAACTGAGAAGGGGAGATCAACTAGGGGAAAAAAAAAGCTGAGTCAAGGGACCAGGGATCAGTATAAGGGCAAAGAGTAGGTTTAGTTTAAGTGAGAGAATGGGAGAAGTGAAAGGGTTGGGAAGTGTATTGTCAAAGAGTGGAATTTCAAATCCCCAGAGACATTATTCCCTGAGAAGGTATGAGGTGGACAAGGGGGAGCAATTTGGAGGTGAGGCACTTGAGGGATTGTGTAGTAAGATTGTTAGAGGGGTTAATCAATATGAATATGAATTCCTCAATAATTTATTTCCCTAGAGGATGAGATAGAGATGAAGACTACAAGTCATTGATGAATTTTGGAGAGTGACTTGAGGGTCATTAGATGATGGGAAGAGTATGCTATAAATGGATTTCATGGAATTAATTTCGAATTACTTCCTTTTCCTTTCCTACTTTTATCTGGTTGCTTAATTCTTCCTCTCAGTTAGTCAAGTAGATTCCCCCTTCCTCTTCAACTGGTCCTATTTCATTTTTGTTCTCTTCAGAGAAAATTTCTTTCCTTTGATCTCTTCATTCATTCTCTTTTTCCGACTGCTTTAGATAGCATTCTCTGCTCCAGGGCCCCCATTTCTTACCTAGCCCCTCTCTATTTTCTTCATTCTTCATGGAATCAAAACTTTCTACGTTTTGTAGAAAGCCTTTGGTGGGTCTGTCTGCCTCTAGTCTCTTCCCACTACAATCTATCCTTTATGCAGCCAGGAAAACGACTTTCCTAAAATGGGGGTCCAATCATGTCACTCTACCCACACGCTCGATAAACTCCAATGACTTCCCTTTGCCAGCAGAAGCAAAAATGCTCACTTTGGCCTTTAAAGTCCTCCATAATGTAGCACCCTCCTACCTTTCTAGTCTACTTACAACTCACTCCCCAGCACATACTCTTCAGTCCAGTGACACTGACCTCCTGGCTATTCCACAGACAAGACACTTCATCTCTTGGCTCAGACTATTCTCTCTGATTGGAGCACTGAGCACTCTCCCTCCTTCACTGACTACCACCTTTTACAGGAAGCCTTCCCCAACCCTTCTTAATTCTAGTGCCTTCCCTCTGTTAATTATTTCCTATTTATTCTGTATATAGCCTCTTTTTGTATCTCCAGCACATAGCACAGTGCCCCATACATAGTAGGCACATAATAAATGCTTATTGATTAAGTGATGAATGTGTTATCCTTGGGTTTCAGTCCAAGGGAGGAAGTGGAAGGAGTCATGCTTGGAAAGTTCAAGGATGTAAGAGAGCTTTTTGTAAATTGAGAGTGAGAGTCAAAGGACTGAGTGAATTATTTTAAAATGTGGATAAACCAGGTTGGAATGAATCTAGGGAGGAGAAAGGCTGATTCATGTAGGTGCTACAGTTGCAGTGGAAGTAGTATGGGGATGCAGTTTACAAAGGAATTAATCTCAAACTGTAGAGTTTCAGGTGAGCATACTTTGGAGCAGGGGTTCCTAGCACCTTATTCCTGCCTCAAACCAAAGGACATAGACAACCTATATATATATTACTTATTCATGAGAACAACACTGTAACCAGAGCAATGCAGTCACATTCTCATCACTAAATTAAGAATAGGAATAAACTTTTATATTTACCAAAGAGAGATGGAAACCCTTATTGTATGTTTCTAGACTGTGAAGTTCTTTAATAGATGCACACATAAGACTGGATGTAGCATGGAATCTTCAACCATCTTTACAACCATGTGGCAATTGACTAGGAAACTAATTTAACTTTTAAGACATATGAGAATATTGGCCTGATTTAGCTACAATTAAAATCAATATACCTCAATATTACTAAATACTTTTTAGACAAAGAATTCTATTATCTAGGACCTCTCTTGGTACCATGATTTCTCTTTTAGATAATGTGTTGTCTTATTCTCTGTTTAGGTTATATTGTCTCTTCTCTATATTGTCCTGTTGATATTCACTCCTTTCCAAACCCTAACTTTGGATTACTCTCACCATCTGCCTTCTTTTCTTTTACTGCTAAGCAGAGCTAGAAGAAACTTTGCAACCTGTCAAACTCTGAAAACAAATTACCAAAAAGTCACAGAGGTTATTATACCAACTGTTAACTTAAAAAAAATAAAATAAAACAAAACAAAACAAAACCAAAGAGCTGACAGAGGTTATAGGCAAAAAGCCTTCTTTATTCTGTTGGAGGAAGGAAACTAGATATACATGTTCAATCATAAAGCAGACCCAAGGCAACTAGGCTAAGCCTTGATACATATAGTCATGGCTAGACAAAGAGCCAGGCAGTGAGGTGTAGCCATGTTCTTTACTCTCCTGGTTTTCATGATACAATGCTCTTTCTTAGTACTCCTCCTACTTATCTGACTCCTCTTCCTCAGGCTTCTGTATTTTACTATCTATTATCACACTCTCAAACTGTAGATGTGCCCCAAGATCCTTGTTCTGGGTCCTCTTTTCTTTTCTTTCTATGATCTCTCACATGGTGATATTATCAGCTCCCATGAATATAATGAACATTTATGTGCAGATGACTCCCGAGTCTCTAAGTCAAGAACTATTATCTTTCCTGAATTTCAGTCATATCTCTAACTGCCAATTGGATATTTCATGTGGATGTTTTGTTTTAACAAATGCTTTATTAACTTCTGGTTTACATCATTCATTTCCACCAGATTTTGAGTTACAATTTTTTCCCCATTTGTCCCCTACCCACCACCCCAGAATAGCAGTCCCACAGGATATCCCCTCATCCAATCTGCTCTCTCCCATATCTTCTCCCATACCCCCTTCGACTTTACCATTAGGGCAAGGTGAATCTCTGTGCCCCAATGCCTGCACATCTTATCTCTCAATTTCATGTGGATGTTTTACAGACATCTTATGAACATGTCAAAATCTTATTTTCCCCTTCAGAACTATCCAGCTTTTAAAACTTCTGATTTCTGTTGAGGGTTCTAGCATCTTTGAAATCACC